>QJSC01018983.1:444054-467429 GCA_003697955.1 Calidris pygmaea | reverse complement strand
ACCCAGGAGCAGTGAGACATAAATATTTAGGAAGTCTGGAAACTCTTCAAATCTAAGATATCAGACTCTGTATCCAAAGTAAGGGATAAAGAATTCTAGGAAGGAGCTCCTGACACATTTGAAGGAATAACCACACCAGGAAAAAATATACAAAAAAATAGAAAGCCTACAGGGAATGGTAAAAAGTCTTCATGTTATTATCCAGAAACAAGAAAAAGTTGCTAAGAGCCAAGCTAAACTCATGCAGATAAAGAATGTTAAAACAAAGAACAAATTGTTCTTTCTCAATATGAATTTGAAGAAGAAAAAAAGTAAGTGTGATATTCATGGGATACATAAAAGAGAAAGTATTTCCAAAAGTCCACAGTAAAATCAAAGGGAAAAAATAAATAAATACTTCATCTCATTTTTCAGTAATGAGTTGCTGTTGACATAGCTGCAAAAGACATATGGACAATGTGAAAGACAAAGAAATATATTTCTCTGCAATTAAGGAAGAAGTAAAACTAAGAGATTAAACACACAATAATTATGGAAAGAAACAATCACAACTGTGGAATTCTAAACTTCCTGCTCTAAGAAAAAGCCATTTAACAAACTGAGGATTTTTAGGAAAAAAATGAAAAAGGGAAGGGAAGGGAAGGGAAGGGAAGGGAAGGGAAGGGAAGGGAAGGGAAGGGAAGACTGGGGAACTAATGAAGCAACAAGCCAAGTCAGCTGAAGTGACACAGGAGCACAGAGAACAAGGCATGCTCACCTGATCACACAATCCCCTTAACCACTAGTTGGGCTGCCGATGTGACAAAGCCATGAAAAAAGGCAATGTTACCGCGGGACCTAAAGGCGAGGATGTACTTGTACCCCTGAATACTAATGAGACCGCTCCGGGAACAACTTGTACCTGTTGGTCGCCCTTCATCAAGAATGTTTTAAGGAGGCTGGAGTGAACACAGCAAGGATGAACTGAACACCAGGAGAGAGGAGAAGACCTCCCAGTGAGCAGCTGTCTAACCAAAAAGCAGGAAACCCAGGAAGGGATAGGCCTGATCCAGTGAGAGGAAAAACTACCACAGAAAGAGACGAGCTCTTGAAGGTAAAGACCACACTGGTCTCCCGTGGGAAGACGTTCCCACTGGGGCAGCTACCTTTGATTCAGAGAGTCTCTGCTGAGGGACAACTAATTCTGTGTCATCCTAAATGAGAAACATGTACCTGTAGCTGTGCCAAAGAGTAACGCTACAGAATTCTTACTTTATTGATATCTCCAAAGACTAGACAAGACAAAAGGACTTATATTCTGGAGTAAAAAATATGACTAGCAAAAGCTGAGATAGATAGCCTCCGAGTTAAAAATAGATGCAAAATTAATGTGGTTTCTTTTTTTCTTGGTCGCTGTACCAGCATTGCAGCACTGTCTAAGTGATAAACTAGTGCCATAGAAACCTTCTTTACCATAAGACCATGGGCTGAAAAGCCTAGTTATCATCCTAAAATGTTGGCTGCAAGGCAGGGATTGGATTTTGCTAGAAAATGCACCTTTTTTTCTATAAATATTTATATATATATTAATTTTGAAATTAGTGAAAGTGTATCTCTTCATCACTGCGGCTACCTTAGGAAGTTTTCTCCATCTGCAGAACCTCTTTGTCACACAAGTATGCAATCTTCATATTTAAAATCTGTTTTTAGGAGAGCAACCTTCCTTGCATAACAAGTAAATAAGCAAAAGCAGACGTTAGAAATTTAATGGAACCATATTTTTATGAATACTTTTGCTCAGTCCATGACAGGATTTTGATTAGATTTTTTTTCTTCACTTTGCTGTGATCATCCGTACTGTTATTGCTGGGATTTTTACTTCTTCGTCATGAATGTCTGGAATATTTTATCCAGGCAAACATACGTATTCATGTATGAGGGAACCTATTTGCATGTGAATCAACATATTTATACACAAACAATTATTTTTTTTTTGTGATGAAAGTGCTTGCCCAGCTGATCTATATATGCACATGGCAGAAAATTGAATGTAAAAATAAAATTGAATGTAAAATCTGCTAGGCAGCCAATAAATCTGGCCTATATACTTCTTTCCTTTCTCGACAGGCAAAACTCCAGCTTTCCTTTTTTCTTTAAAATAAAACATCAGGAGACCACATACACAGTAAGATTATTATTTTTCCCCCTCTCTCTACTACAAGAATGAATTCTGCAAGTGCTCAAAACTCAAAACTCCAGTTTAAGACATTAAAAACTGTGGGTGCTCAGCACTCTTTAGAGGGTGATCTTTTGAAGAACTGTTGCAAAAATTTGTATACCTTTTTCCTAGCTCTCACAAAACCATCCTCACCTACCCATCCTTGTCACCACAGCGATGCACCCCTCAAATGCTGCATCACCCAGCCAGGATTTGGCCTTAAATTGCTCCTAATATGAGTCTGTCTGTCTTCCTCCTCATGAGAGACTGAGAGAAAAAACCTTTCCTTTTCTGTAAAAACACAGTAGAAATAACTGTTTGCGATCAATCTTGCATTTATCACTTCTCTATTAAGTGATAATCATGTAAGTCTAATTTGATATCATCATTAAGGTAAAAAGTTGAGTTTAAAGCTTTCCCTGATAGAAACGGGTTTTAATAAGCTCCTGATTTTGTTAATTTTTAGAAATGTGCATTATTTGCAAGCTCATACATTTGAATTATAACTCAGTATAATATGTGTAGTGGTTTTTTATTCCTTTGGGTTTAAAAATATATGATAGCCATAGTTCACAGTGCTAACTGGTCCAGTGTCCCATCTTTGAACCTGGCCAGTAGCTGAAGACTATGTAAGAATTTAAAAATAAATGATACATGCAATAACACTTACAGATTTCCTACTCCCGTTTCCACCACTATTTCTGATTGTTTCAGTGTCTTGCAAAGCAGCTTGAGAACTGCAGAGGAAAAGAGGGATGCTGCTGGAAAGGAAGCCAGGGAGTTACAGAACTGATGCAGTAAGTTTCAAGAGGAGACAAGGTATTAACTTATAAAGGTTAGACAATCCACTGAGAAAAGAAGAAAGGTATTATGCAAGTTAAATGCCTATACTACTCAGAAAGAAAGATATAAAAAAAAAAGTTCCATGTAGCAAATTTCTAAAAGACTTTCAGGGCTAAATAGTTCATTAAATGCTCCAGCGCAGATGCAATTGTAAACACGATCCGTTCAACAATAATGGGCAAGAAAAAGATGCATAATGTAATAATTTGTGAACTGATGGAAATACCAGCTCTGCTTTAAAATAGCTTGATCTGTGTTTTAGCTATGTCTAATTAAAAACCTTTCAGGCCCCAGTAAGAAAAATGCCCTATACAGAATTTGGTTACCTGACTATCTGTCTGATAGCAGTCTAGAAGCTGGAAAAATGGCAGTTTCACCTACTATCTGCAGAATACCAGGAATCTTCAAAAGGGAAAAAAATGGTAAAAATAAACCTTTAACTTAACAGTATTTAAGTTGGAAGACTTTTCTTCATTGTCAACGGTTTTCGTATAATTTCATACCGATTACTACTGCTTCAAAAAAAAGAATGATATTCAGCCCCTGTACCATTTGTTCATCCATCTAATCACCTGGGGCAAAATCACAGAGCTGCCACCCAGTAAGCTGGCACAAATGGCAAACCTTTCTCCAGTTGCCCAGTACTAGGAGGTCAGTGGTGACGGAGGGTGGGATTAAGATATAAATTTATCTGGTGTTCAATCAACTCAGTGGGCCCAATTCCCATTTATGCAGAGACCCTTTATAGCATTGTACAGGGTAAGAGGCTTTAAATTACATACATTTGCAGCCACATTAAGGCCTTTTGTATAAATGAGAATCATCTGATCTGAGCCTCTCCAGTAGCTACAATGGAGCATTGGATCAGGCAAATATGTCTATTATTAACCAGAAGTATTAAGCATCCTCTTCTTACAAGCATTACAATTCCACAACATTAATCATGGTCTTCTTCCTAAGAAAATAGAAAAAAGAAAAAAGTGCATGTGCTGTGTCATTTGCGCACTGTTCATATCTGATTTTATAGTGGCAATTTCTCAAGACTTCCATGAATGGGCAGGAGGGCACAGATAGCCCATTCCCTTACATGGCTGACTAGCAGCCTGTAACTTGCTTATTGCTTACTCACTCACAGTCACTTTATAACCAGGGAAAAAAAATCCTTATTCCTTTCAGTTTTTTGCAATCCCAGTGAAAAACAAAATGTATAACAACATGATGTATTCGGCCTGCTCCCGTTAAATACAACCTTTTCAATTTTCATTTCCGACAGAAGATATGTGACAAATGACATAGTAATTTTCTTATTCCTTCATGTTCATAAAACATTGATAATATGATTTTTACCTTCCCTTTGTTCTCAATTAAATGAAATGTTCCAATACAATTAATGTGTTCTTGCAATTTAGTTTTTCTTTAGAGGTTTCTCTTGTCTCTGATTAACAGCATTTTCTATCCATTCTGAGAACCCCCGACTGCTATTCAAAATGTTTCATTATGCCTGGCAGCTATCAATACAATTGTGAACCAATATCATTTTAATTGTTTCACTAATAACTTGTTTTAAATGATTCAACAGTCATCAGGAAAGATAAGTGCTCTTGTACCCTGCAGGCTCGTGGGGATGATGGTATGAGGCAATGTAAGAGAGTGCTGTATCAGAATAATGAAACCGTGCGCCCAAGATAATGACAAAGCACTTGCATTGCTGTAAAGATAAATGAAAACAGTAGATCTTCTTTTCACCGTAATATAACATCCATCCCTATCTCCCCTTTCAATCATTAGACTTTCCAAACAGATTACTGCACAAACACACATATGCAACACGTCCCTCAATAATAACTGCGCGCTCCCATCTATCCAGGCAGATGGTGAATGATGGAGTTAACGAGCTTTACAAATGCTCTTGTTAATTAACAAAAATTGTTACTTTCTCATTTGAGGGGGGCTTATAAATTAGACTTAATTACACTAGATAATTGCAACTGCCAGCTACTGTGCAACTCGCTCATGTTCTGTTCTTTCAATGGCAAATCAACAATTGCAACCCTTGCCTATTTGTGTAGATGAATTTAATAAGCAAACAGCCCTTTTATGTTAATGGTTTACTGGCATTCATGGGTTTGGCAGGAGAAATGTGCTGGGGGAGGGTTTGCTAATGGCAGCACATAATCACATTAATTAAAATATAACTGCCATTTAAAGATTTGTAGTGTAGAATTAGAGCATGTTGGGAACTGAGAAAATCAAGCTAGAGTGCATATTAGCACCATTACTCTGTGCTCCCTGCACAGCAGTCAGCAACCTCATGTGTCATAAATGTAATTTATGAGTGCTGTTTTCTTTGAAATATATGTTTTTAGTTCACTCATTAGAATGTAAAAATTTGCAATGTCTGCTTCAGAAGGTTCAAAATAAATTCCCTTAGAGCTGAGACCCATGATCTGGTTTTAACAAATCCCTCAACAATGATTTTTTTTATTACTTGTATAATTTCTTATAGTAAAACCAAGCATTCTGTCCTTTGAAGATGGATTCCATGCTTTATTGCAAATGTAAGTCACACTATCACTATAAATTCTATATTATTAGGCATTTTATAATTCAGTATCATTTTTATGAGGTCTTTAATAAATACAGCCCTTTTTCCTTTTGGCTTTGGAAAAATAGGTGCAAAAATTTTACCACTTTCTATTTGGCCGTATAGAAAGGCGGTGTCAAAAAAGCTTTTGAAAGCTTTGGGTTTTTTTCTGCTTTCCTGGATCCCCTTATCAATTTGCAGGCATATTTTTATCTAAATCAATTCCACTTACACAGCTTCCACAAAAGCGCTGAGATACATTTTCTGTACAGTGCAGTCACCTGTTTGCCGGGATCCCTGGGAAAGGAACTTCCCACAAAGTCCCTCTGAGAGAAAATGATCCCTGGAATTAGAGGCATCTGAGTGACAGGAGGCAAGAAGCTGGAATCAAATTAATTCTGTAATTTCTAGCAGTATAGAGGCAACAAAGTCTATTATTTACATATATATACGTCTATGTGCATAATAGCATGTAATGCAAATGTTTTTTGTGTGTGTGTATATTTTGTTCACAAAACATTTGTATTACGTTATCTTTAGCAATATATCATAGTTTAAAAGTCATTACTGTATTGTGTCACCTGGGATTGTCACGTTGTCTTTCCATCCTGCAGAACGCAAATCCAACTGAAACCCCGAATATGACACAACAGTAGCTTTGCAGTTTGTTTCAATGCTTGTTGGTTTTAACTGATTTCCCAAAAATGCAAATCTGCAAAGCAGTGCACCAAAGAGGGAATCCCAGCCCCTCTGGAGCTAAAGACAGAACCCCATCGCCTTGCGAAGGCTGCCTTAGCTCCCAAGTCAGGGAAATTCCATCCCTGCGAAATGGAAGTGTTATGGTACCCACAGGATTTTCGGCCTTACAGGCTGACAGCACAGAATTGGAAGTGGCACTTCTGTCTCTTATTATTCCAAAAAGAATTGTCACTGGGGAATATTTCAGCATCTAGCAATCAGGGACTTCTGATTCTTCAGCTGTTATGAAAGATATTGCTGTCTTTTCACAGATGACATTAGGTGGAATAATTTCATTTTCAGCCCCCCCATCCCCAAAATATGCGCCCTAATATCTGTATCTTAGCTGATGTAATTGACGTGACTGTAATGGTTGTTTATAAGACTGACTCTAGATCTGACAATATATTCCACTGTTTTGATATTATCACTGCATATTATCATACAGGCATGATGGACAATCACTGACAGATATTTGAGCAATTACAGCATATTTTATTGACAATTCTGCACTGTGACTATACATTAATTATAGTAGAGACTATATCATACCGGTGACAATGATACTATTCAGAGCACAGCTGAAATAAAATCTTTATAAGATAATGTACTAAAGTGGAATAGCTATGAGTAAACATGGAGGTCTGCATTTCTTTGTTCTAAGCTGGTCGTCTGTGGTGACGAACATAAAAAAAGACCGCAGTTTTTACCGTCTGCTACAAGCCCCTCTGTAAACTGAGGTGGTTTTTCTTGCATGGCCCTACCCATCAACAGGGCTCTTGCATATCATCTTTGTCATCATAACCAAATGAAACTCCAGCGTTGCGCTAATTGCTTCAGAAGTTACCTCCTGAAGAGAAGAAAGTCCAGGTCTGGATGTGGTTCCCAAAGCCTCAATAATAAATGTGTCCCAAACTACATCCTCTCTGCATGGAAAGCAAGGGTTTGGGTTTTAGCTGACCAGGACCTCCTTTCTTCTCTGTTCCAGTAATGATCTCCCCAGCAGCTGCGAAGGAAAGTTTTGAATCTGATGATTTCTATTCCATATGACGCTTTGATAACAAAGGGCCTGATTCAATATCCAGTGAATATAATACAGGTGAGAGGAACCTCAGAAAATCAGAAAAAGCTTTGAATAGCTGACAGGATCAGTTCCTAAAGTTTCAGCAAAGAATTTCCCACTATGAGAATTGCAAATAAGCCACCTCATTTTTATTTTCTTCTCATATATTCTTTTGCCAGAAATAACGACTAGCCAAATTGAGTTTAGTTGCAGCAGGTCTTCCCTGAGGAGTCAGAGCATTGAAGAGGAGAAAAGTGCAGATCCTGGAGGGGTAAAACCACTGGGGAAGTGATGGAGTCACCGTCCCTGGTGCTATTTGAAAGAGGGGTAGACGTAGTGCTTAGAGACATGGTTTAGTGATGGGTTTTGTCAGTGTTGGGTTGATGGTTGGACTCGATGATCTGAAAGGTCCCTTCCAACCCAGGAAATTCTCTGATTCCTTCTATGATTCCATGCTCGCACAGACAAGTGCACACATGCCATCTGGTCATGCTGCCCATGGCGGTAGGTGAGTGGTTGGCAGGAAAGGCCTCCCTGGAGCTGGGTCTGAGGAGGAGGAGGCCATCAGGGATGAGGGGAGAAGGCGGGAGCCAGCGGGCTCTGGCAAGCGCAGGGGAGAGTGTCCTTACCCTTTGGCTGCCAGCCCTGAACTAAGTACCCACCATGATGGAGGGTGTTACTTACAGATTTATCATGAGAAAATCACGTTAAAAAAAAAAAACAACAAACAAACCTGTTCAGCTTCTACAACAAAATAACACCTTCTGTGGACATGGGGTGAACAGTGGATGTTGTTTATCTTGACTTCAGCAAAGTATTCAACACCACAGCATTCTCCTGGCCAAACTGGCAAGATACACACTGATGGGTGGTCCGCAAGATGGATAGAAAATGAAGGGTAGGGTCAAAAGGAGGGCCACAAAGATAATCAAAGGTCTGGAAAACCTGCCCTATGAGGAAAGACTGAAGGAGTCAGCTCTCTGCACCCTGGAGGAGAGAAGACTCAGGGGGAAACCTCAACACAGTATTCCAGTACTTAAAGGCCATCCACAAAGAGGACAGAGGCTCTCTCTTCACAAGGAGCCTCACGGAGAAGACAAGAGGCAATGAGTACAAGCTGCACTAGGAGATGTTTTATCTTGACATATGAAAGAAATTTTACAGTGAGAAAAATTGTTCATTGGAATAGCCCCCCCAGGGATGCAGTAGAGTCCCCATCACTGGAGGTTTCCAAGACACGAGTGGGCAGAGTGCTCGATAATCTCATCTAGGCTCCCCTTCCCAGGAAAGCTTGGACCAGATGATCTTTCAAGGTCCCTTCCAGCTTGGGCTAGTCTGTGATTCTATGGTTCTATGAGTCACCTCTTCTGCTCCAGTAACGCAAACTCAGGTGGAGCCTCACTGTTGGCAGCAAGAAATTGCCTGCTTGTCCACCTCTCAGGCTCTGAACAACAACTCATCTGAAGTCACAGAAAAGGATTTTCCTTTCTGTATGCAGGACATGGCTGTGGACACTGTTCTTTCAAGTGTTCGTATTGCAGAGGTGGGTACGTGGTACTGAACAGCATTTTTTTTTGACTTAAGCAGATCAACGTGCCTGATTTCCAGGAAGCAGCAAGTTTATTCACCCAGCTGTGCTGTCTGTCTGGTGAGGGAAGAAGTGGTAACAGAAGGCGGCGTCTGTTTTTATTTAGAAAGAATGCCATGATAATGGATTTATGTCTTCTCTTCCGAACAACTGCACCTCCTTTTTTTCTGATAGTACTCATTATAGAAGAAAATGGCACTATTGGGGAATGCTGGTCTTTTACAGCCCATCTTCCCATGTCACTAGCCTGGCATTTAGCTTGATAAAGGCACGCAATGACACAACTTTATGTAATCAGATTTCACCGATGTTTAGGCGAGAAAAATTAACCAAGCTGACCAAATAATTTTGTGCCTCAACTGACACAAACCACATGGAAAGAAAGCGCAACTGCCTTTCTCGTCTTGAATTACAAGATTCCAGTGTTATTGTAAGACTCATCAGTCAAAGAGTATTCAGCCTCCAGGAGTTTTGTATTTTTCCAGCATGAATGAATTTCCCATCTGGTGCCTTTGTTAATTTTTTAAGAAAAAAAAAAAAAGTATGCTATGAATTTCTTGCTCCGTGGCCTGGTAAGAGCTGTTTTATCTTTTCCAGTAATGGGCCACAGACATTGTACTAACTCGACCTTGTACTAACTGTGGAAGACCCTACTCCTGGCCTATTAGACTTGTTATCAACTTGTTATGGGAACATGCTGTGTGAACCGGAGCTTGGTACCAGGTGTCTCCTGGTGTTAACGTGTGGAATAACAACGAAGGCCTTGAAAACACGGACACAGGTTGAACAGGGGCCCAGAGCTATCACCACCTCAGTGGTGGTCAGCCACTGGCCATTGGAGAAGCATAGCCTGGAGAGGTAGGAAAAGGCTGCTCACCTCATCACCAAGCCTGGGGTCATCAGCAAACCTGGTAAGGGTGCTTTCAATCCCACCATCCACGTAATTTATGAAGATGCTGAACAGCTTGGGGCCCAGTATCAATCCCCAGGGCACCCCACGTGTGACGGGCTGCCAACCTGAGTGAAAAACACTCATTGCCACCCTCTGAGTGCAACCTGTGATCTAATTTTCTACCCATCTTGCAGACCAGCCATCCAGTGTGTATCATGCCAGTTTGTCTTGGAGAACGCTGCAGGAAATGGTGTTGAATACTTTGCTGAAGTCAAGATAAACCACATCCACTTCTCTCTCCGTGTCCACAGAAAGTGTTATTTTGGTGTAGAAGGTGAACACGTGATTCTGCATGATTTTCTCTTGATAAATCTGAATTGATTATACTGTAGCTAATCACTCCAAGTTGTTCCTTTGCACCAACACACACTGAAACCTCAGGTAACGACCACCACAATCATCCACGTCCTTTGGAATATCATCTAGAATAGTGCCTTTTGCTGGTTGTCTTTGACTTCCTAGTTCCCTAATAAAATGCTAAGAGAATCAGATATTTTTTTTCTTCTTTTACTTTCCCCTGACTTAAAAACAAAAAACAGTGATTACAAGACAATAACTTCAGATTTGCAAACGTGTTTTTTCCTCACTACATGTTTCTCATTTGGAGAGGTGGCCTCTTACTTTGACTGCCTTTAACGCAAGGCCCTTAGCGTTCTACTGTCCAATAACAATTGCAAAAAGCTTCCACTAAAGAAACCAAAACCCAATTATCCACTCTATGAATCAACAGCAACAATAATGCAGAAATTCTTTAATCAACAGATCTCCAGACAGAAAAGGTTTCCTAGACAACCTTACAGTGATGTGGGTAGTTATAGTGGCAACATTCCTAAACATCATCTTGGAGTAATCAAATGTCGGCAAGGCAGCGAGAGCAGCACCTAACATCATTTCCCCAAGTCCCTCCGTAGCTATAAGTCCTGTGCAGATGATTTCCAGACAAGCGTAGGTAACTGGACCCACCCTAAATTACATGGTGGACAGAGAGAACACTAAATATAAATAAATAACAATAAATATATGGGGATTAAGATATTGGATCTTGCAGTCAGCTAACAGAAAAACAAATCCATGAACAAGAAAATGGATTGGCTTATGGTAAGTGGCTAATTAACACCACTAAATTGCAGAGCAATCTCAGTGCAAATAAGAACTCATGGAGGTGGGAGGAATATTATGCAATAAATGTTTACATTAGTGTAGCTAGTACATACATGTTATCGTGTCTAACACTCAGGCACTTTTTGTGCAGGCCACAAAAGTTTTGTTCTGCCCTGATGAAATGTCAAAAATAAATCTGGGGTAAAGGTTTCTTGTAGCTACATTTTTTTTCCAGATAGCTGTATGAATGTTTATGCTATGGCTGCTGCTGTTAAAGCCTTCCTCCTACACAAGAGTCCTTGAAAGTGAATAAAACTAAGGATTTGGTGGGGTTTTTTTCATTTAGTAAGAAAAAAAAATCTATGCCAGGTTTTTTGGTAGTATTTATCCAGTGCTACTCATGTAGAGTTCTCCAATTCAGTCTGTCTTTTTTAAAGTTTTGCTCTATGTTCCTTTTTTCAAGAGAGAAACATTCCTATATTGACAAGAGTGGCCTTTCAAAAATCAAGGCAGATGCAGATTACACATTATTAACTGTTCATAAGCAGTTCCTGTACAAATCAAGAAATATCTCGGCGGGTGTTAATCAGAGACCTGCCTCACCTTTGCTACATCATGGCTTCAAGCTCCAACAGGGTAGGTTTAGACTGAACATTAGGAAACCATTCTTCACAGAAAGAGTGGTCAGAGACTGGAATAGGCTGCCCAGGGAGGTGGTTGAGTCACCATCCCTGGATGTGTTGAAAAGCCGTTTAGATGTGGGGTTGGGGGATATGGTGTAGGGGAGAACTTTGTAGAGTGGGGTTGATGGTTGGACTCGATGATCCCAAGGGTATTTTCCAACCTAGATGATTCTGTGATTCTATGATCATGAAAAAATGAATGCCGATATCGAGCATGTTTTTTACCAATTTGCCTAATACAGTCTATTGTATATTTTTCTTCTCCCTTTTCCCAGATCATGCTGCAGGTGAATCTGGCAGAGCAGCGCTGACAGTGACTGCACACATTTTCTTCCCTCTTGCCTTATGGTGCACCTTCGTGCTCTGTCCACATCCAGCAGGCCAAGGTGGCCAGTGAAGCAGTGGGGTTTGCTTACCTAAGTTATAGGTTTCTTTCTAAAATGCATGAATTATTACAAAACAGCTTTATAAATACGGCATAGGGCAACTTTTGATTGTATGTAGAGTGTACAGCTGCCACCCAGGGTTTAGCTGGTGATGACACTATGTACGCAGACATAGAATCATAGAATCATAGAATCATAGAATGGTTAGGGTTGGAAGGGACCTCAAAGATCATCTAGTTCCAACCCCCCTGCCATGGGCAGGGACACCTCCCACTAGAGCAGACATATGTTGGACACACACCCCCCACCACCTCCCCAGTCCTACTAACCACCTGACAAGGGATTTCCAGTTTGACCATGCATTGCCCACTTCTCTCATAAACCAGAAATTTAACAAAGCTCTGACACAAAATAGCAAACTGTTGTATCTCCCTGTTGCCCATATTTACTCCCATGCAAGGCCATTCAATAGAAAATACACTGTCCGATATGCTGTCCAGAGGCGGTTTATCCTGTGTTTGGCACTTATATACAGAGTCAAAACAACAAGCTGGAGAACATCTCAAGCATTCCTATCTGCTCAGCTGTAAATGATCGGCAGCATTTACGCATGTGAATTATTTTTGTAAATTTCAGCTAAGTCCTTTCATGAAAACTGACTGAAATCACCCACTAAAGAAATGCGATAGGTGTTTTAAAAGTCTTTTTCTCTGGGACAGCCCAGTGTCTAACAACTCTGTTAACCAGTGGCAAATGATATTACACTGAATGGTTTGTTCATATTTCCTATTCTTTCACAGCGTATCAATATCTATCAGCAATGGGAACTGAGTGAAATGGAATAGCTGCATCTGGATGACTTGCCTGTGGTGTTCTGATTGAAATGCTTAGAAAGTTTTCTCAGAGGAATTCCATCCTAGTCTTCGCTTTCCTGGCATTTTGCCCATTGTACCATTGGGTACTGCAGAAAATTCAAACCAAAGCTAAAAGCTGGCATTGTGACTGTAAAGCTTTAGATAAAATGAAAGATGCTGTTAAGCTGTTTATAATACATAAATGGTGGTTTATGTCTTTGTAGAGGGCCATAGAGAATAAACCAGAATTCCCCTTCCATTGACGTCAGTGAAAGCAGTTCACAGCAGGGCTGGCTGAGGCATGAAATTTCCTTGAGATAAAATTACATTGACAACAGTGAACATAAACTTCTGTTTTCCAAGAACAGCTAAAATAGATAAGAGTTAAATTAGGAAATCATAAATATTTTCCTTTTTATGTTATTTATGGTCTTTATTAACAGCAACTAAAATGATAGAGGATAAGAGTAATTCAATGAAGGAAAAAATGTGTTCTGCTTGCCTATGACATCTGTAAAACTCATCAGCTGTTAAAGCTTTCTATTCACTGCAGAACCATCTACTATCTATAGCCACACAAACGTGAAGCAATTAGGAAGAAACTAAAGCAATTGTAGAGTTTCTTGAAATACTGCTCTGTGCTTTGCATTTACTGCTCACTGAACCATTTGAAAGCTTTTTCTTTTTTTTAAAATGAGCATATTTTCAATCACTGATTTATAAATAACATGTAAGGCATTTCTTTTGATTCACCTGTTTCCAAATCAAATAGATGTCATACAAACAGGAAGTATTCTATGTTTTTGTTTTCTACACTAATCTCCTCTTTCCATTTTGATTTTCAAATTTTGGTGCATCTTGAAAACTCTAATCTGAAGAAAAATTGAAAAGCCTTAAACTTCAGCAAGAAAACACATGGGAATTAATGTAACAAAGGTCTATAAAGTAGTGCATTAATAATATAGAGGATATATTGAGTATTTTTATTGTCTCTGTCTCATAGCACAAGAAAAAAGGGGCATTCAGGGATACTGAAAGGCAGCAAATTCAAAATTGAGACAGGGAAATATTTTTCTAAACTATGCACCCTAGATGTTGCTGAGCCCAAGACTATAGCAAACTTTAAAGTGACACTGTATTTTATACGGATGATCAAACTATTCATAGTTATAACAGTTAGTGTGTTTTTAAAAAAATAATTCTGGAAAAGACACAAAATTGAACATAATGATTTCAAAAAAGCTCTGTATTTTAGGCTTTGTACCTAAGCGAACACCTTTCCCTTTCCTCAGAGGGTTCTCTGAGCAGCGTGGCACTGACTGCTCTGGTCACAGAAGACAGGACTGGGTCTTAGAGTCATGATCTCATAAACTCTGTGACCTACTCGTCCTATTGTTTTTTAAAATCTACAAAGCTCAGGATTTGGCATCACTTTTATTTTTTATTTTTTTTTTTAAGTCTCAGTAAATTTTGTACATAGGCAAATAAAACCCAGGAAAATAATTCCCTTTGTCAAATGTTTTCTGTCTAAACCTTTCACAGAATGAATTGCCTGGTGTACTCTTTAGCAGATAACACTGACACTGACACAGCCCCTTCAGTTGCGTCTCTAAGACTGAGTAACTGCTGGATGTGCTCCTCCTCTAAAAGGGTTTGCTGGGTTTGTGTCAAGGTAAGTCAGCAAGTAACTACTTAATGCACTTCTAAAAGGACTTGCTGCTTTCATGTCAAGGGAATTCTGGAGGTAAACAATCAGCTAAAAATTTTAACATTATTCACGGCGTTGAAAATATTATTAGCATTGTTAGGAAAACAATATTTAAAAAGCACAGACCTATTGAGTCCTTTAGTCTTTATTTTCATTAAGCAATGATTTGAATAAAAATTAAGGGTTAGAGTTTTTCTCGTTTACTGATCATTGCCTTTTGGTTTTGCTGTTTGGTGGGTAGGCACCAGACAAAACTTCTAATAATGCCCAAATCAAACCATTTGCGATGCGAAAGCCTAGTAAAGGCAGATCCGAGGTTTATCTACCTCTGCTCTGCAGTATCCCACGGGACGCACGCTAGAGTGCAGCTGTAGCTGGTAGGTATCTACTTCAATGTAGGGGCAAAATCAATGGAGTAGAAAAAAAGCTGTGTTATCCTTTCAAGCACAAAAAGCACAGACTCATTAAGCAATTAAAAAGCTGAAGAAAAGAGGTGTCTTGGCAGACTTCACTTGAACAAACGCATTTACATTTGGGATTACACAAGCACATTGTACGCTTTTATGGACACACACTGGTTAAGATAACTGCTGCCACATCACATGGGATTTGTGTTGTCAAGAGATCCTTCTAAAAGTAACTCAAATTAGCAAAATGCCCAAGAATATTTGGTACATAAACTCAACCATTTTCCCAGTTTTTTTTAAAATGCATTTTGTAACAGTTATGCCCTGATTTCCTTTGACTTAAAATTAATTGTTCTGAAAAAGATGAAGAAGGTTTAAAGGCTTGGCTTTGGGATCAGGGCCAAAGGACACTGATGAATATATGAGATGATGGGAAACAGAACAAACTGCTGCAGAAACAATTGGAAATAAGACACAGTCTAAGGAGGCTGGTGAGAAGAAAGTCATTTGAACTGGAGTGAAGACAGATATGTGAATGCTTTGGAATGGGCCCCACTCCACAATGTTGTTGATCACTATAAGGAAGTGATTTGATGACATCTTTTTCTTTTCATGTATATGTAATTTTTAGTGAGATTACCCTTGGCTGAAGAAACTGAAGAGTTCTAAGACACTTCATCACTGCACATTCCTGGCCATGTTAAGATTTCTTAGGAGCAGGCACATTTCCATCATGTTCCATGTCTTCAGTTTTGCCAGATTTCATGAAAGAAGAAGAAATTAAAGACTGATGGAAAATTTTTTAGTAATACAATAAATTCTGTCCCTATAACTCATAAAAAATCTAATGAAAGACCCCACAGGTTGCCATGTGTGTCAAACCACACCAATGATATTTGCATTGCTTAGGATAATCGAAGCAAAATCGGGGGGTGACATATTTTTTGGCAAATGACTCATTTGCTTAAAAATTAGTCTTCAGAACAGCCAAAACTGTTTATGAGTTCTAGAGTTTATGAGTCCTTCTAGATTAAAGGACTAGTTTTAGATGAGACAATGCTGACAAAACATTTCAGAAATGTTGAAACTGTTGCTTACAACATGTTCGAAATCAAATGCTGTGAATTTTCTGAGACACCTAATTTCTAAACAGGTTTAATGGCTAAAGGAAAGGCTTGGCTTTGCTGCCATTGATTCTCTTCCCCACATTGTCTCCCCTTGCTTTATGACTCCAGTGACTTAAACCATAACTAGACTGAAATATCTTATCTGCCTCCGGGGATGTGAAAGTACAATGTCTGCTGCTTTCTCGCGAGGAAGCCTCTTCCAATAAGGCATATGTGTTTTTAAGAAAGGTTATTCTCCATATTATTTGTTGATACTATTTCATCTTGAATGATCTACCTGAATAGTGACTGACTCCTGCAGTAAATGCATGTAAGCAGGAAATGCGTTCAAAAGCACAGCTAGAATCTAAATTTCAGACTTAGACATCTTGGGCAAGAATACTGGGCAATGCTTCCGCGGTTGCCTTTTTTCAGTTTCTGGTTTTATGCATCTGTTAGGAAAACGTATTTCAGATTGTCTCATTCCAGTTTAGCCACCAAATCAAAATCTCACCTCTTACCAAAAGTTTCACCAGAGCTATGAAATGGTGACGAGAGAGAGGCGATACCTCCTTTACAGGTTTCTTTGCAACAGGTTGAGCATCGTGCCAGCAGAGAGTAACTGAATTCCCTAAAACCTTGAGTCCTAGAATAAGAAATAACCACCCTATAGGACTGCAGGGTAGGCAGCAGAATTGCACAAAATGAGGAAACACTAAAAAAAACTGATTATATGTGATCTCAAAGCATGTGTATTTGCATCACAGTTCTCTGTGTTACTTCATATTTATTTTAAATACAAAAAGCATTTCTCACTTCCTCACTTTTGTATCTTTGGGCCTCAGCTTCTTTTGCTTTATATGTACTTGTATTTATATCATATTGTGTAGGACCATAGATATTTTATTTACATTTTTTACAGTTGTTTTAGCATTTCACTACATGAGCCTCACTGGTTATAGTTTTGACTATTAACTTATTTTTTTTATTTATATCTTCTCTGATGAATAATGTCTTTCCAGTCTGACCTAAGTACATTTTACTACACAATCATGGAATTTCATTTACTCCTGAGAATCCTGATGACTCATTAACAAGGATATATTCTTAGGTCTCATTAATGTAGTTCTTACTATAATTTGCAGACGATTAGATAAGTGTCTTTTTACTTCTCCGTCTTCCTTTACAGCACATGTACTCTCACAGTATGACTGGAATGATTATAGCAGATAGATATTTTAAATCATTTTTCTTTTCTTTGGACTCAGTTTTTTTATGTGCATCTATTCTCCCTTTCACTTAAGTTTTTTTTTTTTTCTTTTTAATTGTATATGGCTGGTTTAAAGTGGGTAATCATTTCTCACTGCGGTGCCTCCAACTACTTTAGAAGGCTTTCTCTAATTCCTTTAATACTCAGAGAATCACAAACACTGCAGGATCCGCGAAGGTTTTAACAGTACAGTGAGTCTACTTATAGGAACAGCTCAGAAACAATGCATTTTCTGTGCACCAAATAAAAATATGCATACCACTCCACTATCCCCGATTCTGAGAGCTGTTTCTGATTACTGATTGAAAATTCCTTCTGTTCTTCATTAAAGACCGAGATTCTTTTAAAATGCTTATTTACGGTGGCAGTCCTAAGGGGCAGGCTGTGTGTTTAACTGCCTGCAGCTTCAAATCTCTTCCAGCGTGAGGCCGGCTCTGTGCTGGGTAACTTGTTGGGTGAGTGGTGCCACATTCCCGCCCTGCCTATGGGACAAAGTAGCCGCAGTACAACACGGCTCATTTGTTCCTAGACTGTCATTAGCATTAATGAGCTTTGCATGTATACATCAAGGAGAGGAAAGGAGAATCATAGCTCCTTATGCTTAATGTTATGTTTTCAGGGCTCCTCTGTGGCTTAAGTCCGTTCTTTCTGAGCCAAGCCCTGCATGCCTGTGAAAAGCTGGAGTAAACAGGCCGTGTGAGGGATGCGTGATGGACTCGGGGTTGAAAAGCACCCCTCCGCCCCCAGACTCCAATGTGCCACCACGACTCATGTGATACAACAGCAGCTCCCTCCTGGGGAGGGGGTAACCAATAATTTTTTCCTTGAACTTGTCCCTTTGTCAAACTCAGCCCTTTCTTGCAACCCCTATGAGTCCGCTGTGGAGAGGTATGCCACCGAAAATCAGAATAAAAACACTTCGTAGTGTCATTAGCAGAGGACGTCAGAGCGCTGGAAGTGTTAATAAATCGAAAATTCAACTTTTGACCTCCAAATTCTGACTAGTTCTCTGCCCAAAGGGTCATTCAGACCCTGCTAGGATTCAAAACCTGTCCTCTTTTCATGCAAGATGCAAGTACAGTATGACCACTTCTGCATCTGTATCAAGCCCCCCTTTTGCAAGTGCAATAATCTCAACTGTTCCTATTTCTTTTCAAATATAGTGGGAGAACTTCCTCCTCCTGTAGGTCTACAACTGTAGCACGGCAATACAGGCTGCAAAGCCTTAGTTCCAGTGAACCTGTAGTACAAGTCTTATCTTTTACCAATTAATCATGAAATAAAAGAATATTTTATCAGCCATAACAAGAATTACACAAGATTGAAAATATCTTGCAATTTAAAGCAAGTGGAGAGTCGGGTGTTTGTCTTTTCTCCCAAGTCACAGGCAATGGGACAAGAGGAAATGGCCTCAAGTTGCGCCAGAGGAGGTTCAGATTGGAGATTAGGAACAATTTTTACACTGAAAGGGATATTGCACATTGGAATGGGCTGCCCAGGGAAGTGGTTGAGGCACCATCCCTGGAGGTGTTCAAAAGATGGGTTGACATAGAGCTTAGAGACATGGTTTAGTGATGGGTTGTTTTTTTTAATCAGAGTTAGGTTGATGGTTGGACTACACGATCTTAAAAGTCCCTTCCAACATAGACAATTCTATGATTCTAATAAGCAAGGAGAAAGGGGTTTAACTGAACTCTTTGAGGAACCACATGTAGAAATAGATGGGTCAGAGCAGTGGGAAGAAATTCGTAGCTGTTGGGCTCTAGTCAGCTGATGGAGGACAGAATCATGGACAAATTCCAACATCTCCACAGTGTCTGATGATGCGGGGATTGTCACTACAGGACATATCTGTTCACTTTGCAGCTGTTCAGAAATGGTGCATAAGAAATCAAGTTTCAAATTTGTGTTCAGTCTCATTTAGACGAAGCTCTTGCATGCACGTATCTGATAGTTCTAGTAAGATTCCTGTCCGTCCAGTAGCAGAATGGATTGCTTTCAATCTGCAGAAATTCTGCCCGTATAATAATTAATCACGCAGTGCATCAAGGACTTTGGCAAAAGTTTCCTAAATCTTTGGCATAACAATCAAGCTACAGACTTGGTCAGAGCCTCTGCCATTTTCAAGTTCCTTCTGCAGGACACTTTCCAGTTTGTAGAAATAATTTACTGAGGCAGAGAAAAGCTGGCTGCACAGCTCAGGACACCGGGGCACCCACAAGGGTTAGTGGGAGAGCCGTGTTCAAGCTGTGCTCTAAATCTTACAGGATAAAAAAATTAAGGCCATGTTCTCCAAACCCTGTGTGCATACCCGCCTGTGCGCCACTGGCTTTCTAGCTTGGAGCAGAAATTCAACTGGTAGACCCAGAAAACTTTTCAGAACACAACAACTGTTGGATCGGACACCTTTCTGCAAAAGCAACAACTTTGACAAGTCAGCATATTTTCTGGAAAAAAAAAAAAAAACCAAAAAAAAACCCAACCAAAAACATGTTGACAAAAAAGTTCTTGATCGCCCTAATTGGAAACTCTGGACTGGGCTGTGAATCCCTGCTCTGGTATGCAATTATAATGGGTAGCACTCAACACAAAATCTAAACCAAAACTGAAAACACTCTGCCTCTTCTCAAGTTCTGCTGCTTGAATTAAATTATTAGAGCCTGCTGTAAAACAATAATGATTTCTACTGTCAGAAACAATGTTTCAAGCAGATGTGAACGGCACAAAGCATATGTGAAAAATGTGTGATCCACACACTAAGGTCACAGGAGCCATTTAGACGCCACATGTAAAATATGTGAAACACATGTGGAGGCATGATGCAAATTCACATTTAGCTTGTCCTTTGGCAAGTATCAAGATCATAGGCTAAAAGAACTAAATCTCTCTGAGGCAAACTTTGTGCCTGTGAAACTTTCAATCTTTATAAAAGATTAACTTTTAAAAAAAAAAAAAAAATTCCCGCAGGGCAGACTTCTTAACCCCTCAAATTATCCATTGCTAATGCTGCCTGATACGTCCTTAGTGATGGAAAATTCTTGTTACCCTCTTTCTTAATACCTACCAAAGGGAAAGGTTAACAGCTCTCTGCCGTCTGCTGTTACACAGCTAATCCCGGGCTGGTAATGCTGTTCTCACCCCGCGGCTGCCCTGCTGCATCTGGGGACGGGAGGGCACAACTCGGGGCTCCAGGCAGGGGAAGCCTTGCTGGAGGGAGCCTGCGGTGCCACAGGGCGCTCACAGGTTGTGTTTAGTTGACGGCGATGCTAATGCTGGGGATTTGGCTCTGGGTGCCACTCATCTCACCTAAATTCAGCCTCAAAAGTGTTAGTCTACTCCCTGCTGTCAATGGAGAGAGAGAGAGGTCTTTCCAAACTCTGCTTACTTTAGGGTGCCATGATCTCCCTCTGGAGGGGCTCCCTTGACTACGTGAGGGGGTCAAACAGCTAATTGAGAGCAAAAGCTTAATGTCTAGATGGCCAAAGCAAGGTGGCAGAAGCCGTTGGATGTAGGCTGTGCGTGGGGAGCCCCAGTCCATGAGCCAACACCACCCATCTCCCCCACAGAAGTGTGAAGAGACCCAGGCTGTGTTTCACAGCAGGGACCTCAGCAGCGGGGACACGTCCCCAGTGCACAGGATCTACTTGTGACACCTTCAAAAGGGGTTCCTGATGCACCCTCTCCTTGCGGCAGCCATGCCCCTCCATGGAGAAATGTCTGGTTTTTCATATTCATTTTCTCTCCTCTCTGTCCCCAGAAATGCTGTGCCATGGGAAACCAAAGGTGTCCACCCTCCTCATCTTCTCAGCCCCTTCTTCATCGCCTGGGCTGCACCACACGGGAGCTTGGTGCAGTCAGAAGTCACGTCCCTGGGAAAAGTAGGCTCTCTCTTGAAACTCCTCTTTATGCAATGATCCCGGTGGAATGATTCATGGGAAGAAAGGTTTGTACGCGGGAGAAAGTGTTACAGATTCCGGACCATTTCTTTCATTGCCACCTTTTAAATGAATCAAAAAGGTAACAGAAAAATGCTAAAGGGATAATATATTTGTTCATGTTCTAACTGAAGACAATGGCAAATTCCCCTTTGATTTTAAAGCAAGAAAGATAAAACATTTAATGGAAAAATGCAATAAATTAACAAAGAATTTAAATTTAAGGATAACATTGATTTTGTATAGACTCACATGCCCCCACTGCTATCTATCTCTCCCAGTTGCATGTCCTATAATGCTACACTTTAGGAAAAAATTGTTTATGAAATATTCATGGCAAAACAAATAACATCCATAAAAAATCAATTATGAAGTCAATTTGATTTTTATAATTTTTAATACACATATCTGAGGTGCAGAGAGAAAAAATAACTAAGCCCTCAGCAGACCATTATAAGCTAGATAAGGATTTACAATACAAGATACAGCACCCATAATGCTTGAAGGATGATGTCATGTCTTAATTATGTTAGCATTTAGTGGATATACATCAGCTCCACATCTTCAGATATTCAGAATTTACTGTGCCCTTTCTTTGACCCTGATTTTTTTTTTTTTTAGACAACTGAAGTAGGGAGAACATATTCAAAGCAGATTTTCTTCCAACATTCACGAAGAGACTTCAGACAACAGGGGTTCAAGTGAGCTCTAGTTTTAGCTATTTTTCCATCTCTGCTGCTGGCTAAAAGTTTAGAATCACAAGGGGCTGGTGATTCTCGGCTCCCCTCAAGGGTCTGGTCCCACACCATCAAAGCCACTTTGTCATTGTTTTGTGGGTCTCGAGGGTGCTCAACACATGAAAAACTGGAGGACTGAAAGGTGAAGCTTTTTTTGGTCCCAGATCAATGGCAACCTGCTACGACTCTGCAGGACCATTTGCAGGTTAAACAGTGTAGCATGTACAGATTTGCATGTTTGCTCTTTTCTAGAAATAAGATTGTTTCTTCATTCCTGCGTTATGCAGCAAGTGTACACAAGCACTTCCCAACACGCAGCCACTACGAAACCAGTCTTTTCCTTGTAAAGAAGGAATTTACATATTTAGTCACTTTTGCCAGGCATAAAAAGGTGCTTTTTTTAGCATCACATGGTATTAGAAACTTTTTTTTTTTTTGGAACAGGTTTATTAGGGGAACAAGCATAGGAAGGATCCCTGCAACCACCATCAATATTTACTCTTAACTTTTATTTTTTAAGAGTTTGGCTAAAAGCCCATAGAATTAGTCAACTCTTGTGTTCAAGGAGATTAATGAAGTTTGGACAAGGGGCAAATGTGTCTGAACATCTTCCAGCAATTATATTTTTTGGTTTTTGTTTGAGAGACGGCTTTTCTTTCCAGAAAGGCTACAAAATGACATATATAAAATGAGACTACAGTAATCCATTGTTCTAAAGCTGCTTTTCCCAAAGAACTATCAAGAGTTGTCTCCATCAGACACGTTTTCTGCCTTGGGATGCAATGGCAGTGACCGTACCCAGAGTGGAACCCAGCAGAAACCCTACTCTTGAATCCCGGTGTGTCCCAGCATCCCCTCCATCCAGACCAGCCCCTGGAGGGTTTTCCCACAGGAAATCTCCACTGCCTTCTATTGCGAGGATTTGCACCCACCTTCCACGGAGAGAAATGAAAACCTGGGGAGGAGGGTGTGCACTGCCTCCCAATGTCACGTATGTCACAAGTTGGTGGAGGGTCAGGGGCTGTTTTCTTGGCAGACACTCTGGCTCAGCGTGTCGTCCCCCCCTCCACCTCCACTCACTTTCCACTGAGTTTTGCTGGGCAGCAGCATATGCTTTGGATCCGTGTCACCCATTCCATTAGTCAAGAGTGCTGCATAGACGTGGGAAAGGAAAATATGCATATAAAACAAACTGGGGTGAAGAAGGGGAGGGGAATAAAAAG
>QJSC01018983.1:300533-443954 GCA_003697955.1 Calidris pygmaea | reverse complement strand
AAGAAACCTGAAAAAAAGACTCCAAAGTGATTAACTCTGTGATAATGAAGTCCAGTTTTCTATGAAGCACACGTCACGGAGTGAATTGCTGCTTGCTTTGATTTGTGCTTGAAATGTGAGACATACTGATTCCCAGATGGCTGTTTCATTGTGCAGAAAAGCAGAGAAACACATACATTTCAGTTAACTTGCATATCTTTTCATTTATTCATGTAATTGTGATATATATTCCATATTCCAGAATGAACCAGATGGCGAAGGGGAGGCTTGCAGCGCAGCCACATTCCCATTCAATAACCTTGGCTGTCTGCGGCAAACTCTTCACTCTGCCAGGTGTCAACATTTGGCCGCTAAAATTTTACTCTCTGGAACACACTGGGTGAAAGAATTCACAATCATCTCACATATTCCCTCCTTGATATGCATAGTAAATGCCCTGTTATGCTAGTAAGAGTTGCAGGTACACATCAAGGGGGAAATGTGCACCCCCTGATACAAGCCACATCTGATGTTACCGTGATAAGATTTCACCATGACACGTTAAAAAGCATTTCTAATAAATAAAGCTTTGTGTAGGGAAGATGGCAAGCTACTTTTTCAGCAAAGTTCATGGGAATTCAGCCTGCACTCCTGTCTAACAATAATGGGAGTGGTGTGTGTAATTCCACCCACAGAGCCGGATTAACTAAAAGGATTTATTTTCAAGCAGTGAAACTGCTAAATTCTGGTACCAGCAGCAGGACTGTCTGCCAGTATCCTGTAAGCCTTTATTTCCCCAAGGCCCATACCATATGACTTGTTTGGATGATGTTTAAACCTTCCCCTTGTGTATGTTCATCTTGTGTATTTTTATTGTTCTTTTAATTATCTGCACATATATATTAATTCCAGAAAGTACAAACAGGCTCCGCTGTCATTTCTCCACCACACTTTATATTATAACATCACTCATGAATGCTAGTTAGAAGTTTCCAGGCAGACATGCGGTTGATCTAAATTTGTGGGACAACAACATTCAGATATCTGCTTTCAATTTGTGTGCATGTTTCTCCCTGTTATTTTCTTTTTATGGTGGTATTAATTGTTACCAGAAGTCTGTATGAAAAGACGGAGGAACCAAAGGCTGGAATGCAGGGGATCAGAAATGGTTGTTTCTCCCGCTGTTGAGCGAAATGTGCTCAGTTGGTTTATCAGCTAACGTGAGGGTTCCCGTGAACCTGATTTCTGATTTCAGAAAAGAAGAAAAGTCAAGAATCTTGACCGACTGGCAAATCCAGTTGCCCGATGCTGATGTGTTCCCTCAATTGCTTGGAACTACATATAAATGTATAATTTCCAGAAGTACAGTCTCTGGAGAACTGTATTTTTTTTTTAATTAATGTGCCCAGATTACTAAGGACTAAACACTGTATTAAGAGAGAGAATGAGTGGCTTTATCCCCTTGGCAGGATATCAAAATGGAACTGTTCCATAAGTGGCTTGATCCCGTACCCGCTGAGGTCGGTGAGAGTCGTCCCGTTGGCTGCAGCGGGCACTGGTTCAGGCACTAATTGCTGTACTGAAGGGGTGAGTAATTCCAGGCGCTCATTACCCAGCACTGCCCAACGCTCTCTGCAGAACCCATGGAGCTGGGTCTACATCCAGGTGCCTGAGAGGCAACACTTCTTCATATGTGATAATCTATGGAGGATCGACTGGAAAATCATTCTGGGATCAAGCAGCAGGGCAGGTTAACACTCAAGTGTGGATAAGAGAAGGAAAAGTTCGTCCCAAAATCCCTGCTTCCCTGGTGCCACTGCCCCTCATGTGGTAGGGGTTCCAGGAAGGTGCAGGTTATGTCAGGATTCAGTTTCAAACAATGAAGATGCAGGTTATATGGATAACACAGTCTGAAATTCTCACCGCCCTCTGGAACACGTGCCGGACTCTCCCTTGGAAGCGGCCGAAGGGATCCTGATGGAGGCTGAGAGAGACGCGGACGGGTGGTGCTCAGTGTTTCCAGCAGCAGCCTGGAAATGTCAGTCTTCCACATATTCAGGCAAAACCAGACTAGGTGCAGGTAGCCCAAAGCTAGGGCTTTCCACGGTGGCCTTTCTCTTGCTTCGTCCTTTCATCTGTTTGGATTACGCACCCATCCCTGGCCTGTTTTAAGGTGCATTAATTGCACAGGGCTCACAACCGGATCTCAACATCGGGATTTATCTTGACCGTGTGCCACATGGTAGCTGCTCCATCGAGACTTGTTTGTCTCCTGGGGAAGGACACCCAAAGTGAGACTGAGAAGCCACCTCGTGTCAGACACCCAGGGGCAGGAGGAGCCTGTGCTGCCCGTGCAGTCACCGCCGGAGGCTGTAGGTCTTCAATCCTACCTCTCCCCATTGACTGTAAAGGGGCAGCTAAAGCATGAATGACACAAACGTGTAACATTGGGTGTCAGGAATATCCCCTACCAAGGATTTTCCATTGACACCATCACCCTGGGAACCCTGTCAGTCACCGCCTGTTTGGAAATCGTGGCCCAGGAGGCAAAGTCAAGTTGCTCTTGCTTGTGACCGTGACTTCCTGACCTTGCCAACGCCAGTCTGCAACGGGCACCGCTGCAGCGCAGGGCTTTCCCACTGTCTGCAATGACGCTGGGATGCAGATGTTGGCAGTGCTCCCTCCTGGTCCCCTTCCCAGCGAAGGGGGTGATGGCGTGCCAGGGAACCCCTCAGCCACTCCGCTCCACAGGAGCCTTGAGTTTTAAGAGGAAAGGAGAATTTACCCTCTTTGTAAGTAAGACAGTGGTAAAGTCAGTGTCACAGATAAAGAAGAGGTAGAAAGGATTGTTCCTGATGGACAGGAATCCAGAAGCCCATCTCCTGTCTGACCAGTGCTCATCTGGCAGGGCTTTGCCCCGCACTGCCACCCGTCCCCTGCTCACACCTACACGGGGAGTCCCAACACCAAAGATATATGCTTCCAGGCCCCAGCTCGATCACATTCTCTCTTAATTGACTGAGGGGCTGATTGGGTACAGGCAGAGCGCCGGTGAGGGGCCATATGTTGCTAGGAGACAGGGGCTAATGGCATGGGGAGGTGATGGAGCCGGGATCAGGGCAGGGAAGAGGAGGCCCATTCTGTCTTTATCTCTGTAAGACAACCCGTGGGAAGGGCCTCCTTTCTCTCACATTCATGCAGCAGGAAGCTCCATCGTCTCTCACATTCACACAGTCGAGGGAAGGCTCATGGCACCCATAGTTCATGGTCTACATGTAAGTAGGCAGGTAAATGCAGACTAAGGGAAATGAAAAAAATAAAAATTGCTTTTTTGATTATATATTTTTTATATACACATTGAATAAATGTAGGTAGAAAATGAGTTTTATGCTCAACTTAACTTGAAACAAGCCTTTCAGAGGAGCTGAAGGTGGTAGTCTTCTGCCTAAAAAGGGAAGGCTGCTGCTGCTGCAAAGAGTCCCATTAGTGCTCTGGCTGACAGATGGACCAGCCGCCTGAAAAAAGGGAAAGAAAGAAAAAGGGAACTGTGATGGATGCAGCCGCTAATTATCAGTGAGTCAAAAGACTCTCGTGATTGAGGTGAAAGAGTATTTGTGAGATGCAGATGCACAGTGATTGTTGTTTAATTATTGCTATTACCATTTTAGAGAAGGGCAACAAAGTCCTGTGTAGGAAGTAACACAACACAAGGATAGACATAATACAGAAAAACAGAGGTGAAATGGAGCATTCTGAGAATGAAATATATACTGTATATTTATTTTTTTTCCTTTTTGAGATGGGATGGAGAAGAAGGGAATACTTTTCTGGTTATATCTTAAAAAGGACCTTCGCTTTCGTGTTTCATTTCTGCTAGGAATGTATAGATGAGAATCCTTTAAAAAAAGAAATGTCCACTGCTCACTGTACTCAAAATTTAGCACACTATTTGTGGCATTATTCATTCTGAAACAGAAAAATTTAGCAAAAATATAAACTGCAATGTAGAAAAATATTTAAAAAGTAGCATATACATATGTTTTTGCCCAGTGAGCTTGCTTTATCCCTTCAGATAGGGATGATGCAGTGTTTCTTTAAAAATATAGATAGTAAAACTTAGGAGAGCAAGAAAACTGTATCCATCTAGATAATAAAGCCAGGATCATATTCCATGCCATGTAGAAGATAACTGTCTGCTTTCCAGCCTAAGCCTATGAAAGGAAAAAGACCTTTTATTTTGTAAAAGTATGTTTGATAGAAGTATTGTAAAGCAAACATCAACAGAGGATCTTGTGGCTTGAAAAGAAGGATCATGAATATTAATTCAGGAAATCAACACGAGAGACGTACAGAGCACACTGTTTATTAAAAAAAAAAAGAGAAGGTGATAAGCCACTGAAGTGCCAGAAAGAGACAGAGCAAAGGCAACAATAATGACATGATTCAGGTATGTAAATGAAAACACTGCTGGCAAGAAAAAGTAAAAAGAAGCTGTTAAAAGTAGCCTCTTTTAGTACTTTCTACTAGTACGGTGCCTTTTGCAATGTGCCACTTTAGAAAAGCTGAGATCATAGAAGATCTCTGAATGTAGATCAGGTTGTATCAAAGCCCTTTGCTTTGTCTGTATGTTGAACAGAGAGTTGTATTTTAACAAATGCAGAAATAATGAGGGTTTCAGATTTCCAACGTAAGCACAAAAAGATACACTCCACTCTAATATTTCAAAGCATTCAAGCTCACAACTGATACAGCACTGAGGATACTCAAAATTCCAACACGTAGTCACCAGGATTTCTGAAAGTAAGAATTCTCAGTCACTTATCTTTCCTCTTTCCCATCCAAAGTAAAAGGGAAAAATTTTGCAGATATTTAAAATTGGCCTGTCCATATTATGCCCACTTCCCTAGATATTGTAGGTATGAATTGGTGCTGTAAAACAATTTTTAAAAGACCGTTGGTCTATTTTAAATGAAGCTTTTTATTATAGTCACTTTTCTGCATGACTATATACTGCACCATTTCACTAGAGGCCAGCGCACCTGTTCTAAAGCACACATTTAGATATGTTTGCATTGTATTTCAGTCCACAGCCTGCCATTGTGTTAGCTAAAATAAGCTGTTCCTTTGGGTTTTTTCTCCTTTTCTTCCTCTCCCTGTGGATGCCAAGTCACAAGTTAATATAACTGTTAAAGTTAAGCATGGGCAAATTTAACCTCTTTAGTTTTCACCAAGCCTCTTCGTCTGTTTTGGCAATATTACTTTTCTCCTCATATAACTTTAAGGGGTGCATGTGCGTTGACCATGCCCATTCCTGCCTTTCTCCTGCAGATTCTGGATTTTTATCTCAGCCCAAACCACCAAAATTCTTGCCCATCGTTCTGCGTCCTGTCACACCTTGGCATCTTTAGTTTGAGGGTCTTTAAGATTGCCTCTCTCATGTTTCTTCCAGATTTCTCACTACAGATCTATTAATGTTCTATATGTTCTATCTTCCTTTCCTTACATTTGCATAATAAACTGTGTGACAAGTCAGTCCCTCAAGAAAGACGTTGGTCCCTCAAGAAAGATGTTTATGTCCCAAAAATGGATGAGGACATCTAGCCTCAGTTAAGTGATTTCAGCATCAAGGGAGTACCACAGGAAAATGCACATTCCAAATTTTCTTGGGATTTCTTCTCCCTCTTTCTGCCTTGTCTCTTCTGCTAATAGTCTTCAACTTCCAACAACCTTCTTTTACCAGGAGCTTTCAGATTGGTACGCTTCCTGAAATTGCAGTTTATTTCCACTGAAAAGCTCTCATCACAGTATTTTTCATTTAGGATATGTAAAAGAAGGTCTTTATAACCGCATAAAAGAGCTCTGTATCTATATATATAAACAATTCCATGGCTGCATAAAAATGCAAACTCTACAGCTGCATAAAAATTAAATTGAATGCTCATGGTCACCTAGAGCAGATCTGATCTGTCTGTTCTTTAAGCTGTCGTTATTGTTCTTTTTGATGTCATTTTGCAGCTGGAATCATAAGTGATGTCCTTAATGAATGTAGAAAGGAAGCACATTTTGCAAAAACACTGTCACGCTCTATAGTGATTTTTATTTATTATTTATTTTTCACTGTTTGGAAAGTGAACACTACAGTAATTGTTCCATTCCTGATATTGAAAGAACTAAAAGCCTATTCTGGATAATCCTTCAGTATTACTGCCTCATTCTTGAAGGTCAGTATTCCCTTACCAAGCTGCTTTGTACCTTCCGAGGATGTCTGGGAGGTATTTAAAGACTAAAATCCAAACTAGCTGGCGCAGAAAACTCAAACCAGGGAGCTGATACTGGTAGGCTGGCCAGGAAATGTGGCATATAAACAGTGGATTTCTTGCTGGCAGTACCTCAGGTATCTGCCTTTTAAGAAGCAACTTTGGGAGAAGATTCTGCTGTGTCCCAGCACTGGAACTCCGGATAGAAAAGACATTCAAAGGTCTTAGAAAGGTATTTTTCTTCTAGCTTTTTTCTTGAGATTTGTACCATTGCACCCTGTCTGGACTAAGTCTTATATGTTATTTTAGGAGAGGGCCCAGCCCTGGAGTGATGCAGCCATGAAGAAAGACACCTAGAAATTCAGGAAAAGCCCTGTAAAGACCAGATTCTGCTTGTGAAATTGAGCAGAAGTAGATGCCTAAAGTGCTAGGATGTTTCTCTAATCAAAACATGGTAACATTCTTTCTATTCTTAAGCAATTGTGTTTTCTTATGTGGAATATGTGTTTCTAATAACCCATGTTAAGAAAAGATTAATTTAAATTGTACCAGCTACACATAGCTGGATCTGGAGTAGGGGAATATGGATCCTATTTTATAAACTATGCTCACTTGGGTATACAATGTTTTTTTTCCACAGTATTAACAGAAATATCTATACCAGCAAAATTCCTGTACAGCGGATTGGGCTTTGAGGAGCGTGGTTTATTAGAGTGAACTAGAAAGAAACCCGCCAGTGGAAGGGAGAAATGGGAAACAGCTATGAGGGACAAGAGGGAAGGGGTACGGCTGCCTGCTATAAACAGACCGAGAGGATAAATGTCAGGGACTGAAATAAACTACTTAAGATAGAGGAAAAAAGTTGGTGTTAGAAGATACACATATAAATTGCCTCCAAATGAAAGCAAGCCATCAAAATGACTGGTATAACCAAGCACCGGTCTCGCTGAGCAATGGGAACCCTGGTAATCCCAAATCCCATGTTTTACATCATACCAAAAAGATGTGGCAACATTTTGAAACATTCTCATTTTGGCTCTCAAATAATGCCCTATCCTGATAAATATTTAAAAAAAAAAAAAAAAAAAAAAAAAAAAAAAAAAAAAAGAGGAAAAGAAAAAAGGCATAAACCAGATGTTTGCTAGCCCTTTGCCCAGCCAAGATGCCATTCCTTTTCTTTGTCATTCTCTCATTTCTCCTTTTAATGACATCCAGGAAAAGTATGAGCTGTGGTTATGGAGTTTGATTAACCACTTAAAGCAGACAAAAGAACTTTATTGGGATAATATTTGCTTTTCCATGTGTTGAGAGCTCTGTAACACAGACATCCAGTTGTCACTCATCATAAATCCACAAGCGCACAGCTACCATACCGCACGCACGCGCTGAAACTTATAGCGATAAATTAAACTTTTATTGGTGCATCTTACTTTCCCACCGAGCAAAACAATTAGGAAGCAAATCAAGAGCTGCCAGGATACCCCTTGAGCGTGAACTGGTAGCTGCCTCCCCGCTGTGCTGGCACCGACTGTGCTCTTCTTCCTCCCCGCAGCCTCGCAGCGGCAGAGCCAGCAGCCACGGCCAAAGGCAGCGGGGTTTGGCAGCTGCGGCACCCAGATGACAACCTCTGGTGTGTCTCTTCCCAACGGCGGCTGCAGCCATGTCTGGGTTTGGTGACAGCTCCAGGGTTTCTCTCTTGGCCGGGTTCCTCCCCAGCAGCTGGGGAACGGTCTCTGCTGCCGTCCCGGGGCTGGGCTGCCGTGGGGATAACAGAGTTCCCTCCTCCCGCTGTGGGTATGAGGTTCCTCGCCGGGTACCTCTAATGAGTCTCTCTCCTCAATCACATTACACCGAGTTAAAAAAACACCCAAACATTTCCATTTAATTGCCCATTTTTCTAGAATGGTCTGTTCTCTGCCCTTCAAACACGCTGCCCACTGACACACTGCATTGTTTCTGCTCACAAGAGGGGTTTCAACCCCCCGTACAGACAGTTTCGGTGTGGGGGAGTTTTTGTGTAAATGCAATTTCTCGTTAGAAACCCAAGCATACACCATGCCAAACTAAAGATCCGTGCTCTCTCTTACACAAGTGACCATTAGACCGTGGTTGGACTAGATGATCTTAAAGGTCCTTTCCAACATAGACGATCCTATGATTCTATGATTACAGCCATGCAAGATCTGGGAGTTGGGCAGAGTTTTATCTTAAAGGTGGTGATTACTGATCCCTGGGTGGCTGGAGACCAGTGACCCATGGGAGAGGCTGTAGAACAAGAGGGGACTGTAAGGGCTTGCACCTCTGGAGAGGAAAGGGGAGCGGTATTTGATGCATCAGTAATTCGGGTTGAAGATAAGAGTTGAGGTGCTAGACACTGAGGTGCTGGAGCGGGTCCAGAGAAGGGCAACGGAGCTGGTGAGGGGTCTGGAGCACAAGTCTTGTGAGGAGCGGCTGAGGGAGCTGGGGGTGTTCAGCCTGGAGAAAAGGAGGCTGAGGGGAGACCTTCTCGCTCTCTCCAACTCCCTGAAAGGAGGGTGTAGCCAGGGGGGGTCGGTCTCTTCTCCCAAGGAACAGGCCATGGGACGAGAGGAAACGGCCTCATGTTGCACCAGGGGAGGTTCAGATTGGAGATTAGGAAAGATTACATGGAAAGGGTTATTGCATGTTGGAATGGGCTGCCCAGGGCAGTGGTTGAGGCACCATCCCTGGAGGTGTTTAAAAGATGGGTTGACATGGTGCTTAGAGACATGGTTTAGTGATGGTTTTTATCAGAGTTGGGTTGATGGCTGGACTCAATGATCTTAAAGGTCCCTCCCAACCTATTTCTGAATTTCAACAATTCCATGATTCTATGATTCTCTCACCCCCAGCCCCGTGTCTGTGAGAGATGGGAGAGGTGCTGAGGGAAGCCGGGAAGGCAGGAATGGAAACAGGAGAGTGGCAGAAAAGCCAAGGCCAGGTTTTAGTGCAGACCTCAGGAGAGACAGGGGGAGGGACTTGGGAAGTGAAAAACATTAATCTGGCCTTGCAGCAGAGGGCACTTTCTGGCTCTTTGGGGTTTTTCAAAGCAAAACACAAAAAAAACCCCACACCTCAGTCTCTACCTTTTCAAAGTGTTGTGCAGGAATTTAGCTAAGAGTCTTATTATTCCAGCCACAGTCTCGTGGCTAAAACACTGCTCAGTGCCTCAGAAATTTAAAGATAAAATGCTTCAGAGCGTGGAAGCGCTGAGAACTTGCAGGGCTCTCCGATCCCTACAAATAACTACTCGGTAATAATTTGGTGAACCCAGCAATACAGCGGTGACCTCAGCCGCTGCGTTAAACAGGGAACTCTCCTGCCCGTTTGCTGTAATTCTCTCACACGGGGTTCACGCTTCTTTCAGAAATGTCTGATCACTACGTGAAACCCAGAGGCAGGAAAGCCAGACAAAACTCTGAGGCTTACTAAAGCTGGAAATCCAGACTTAGAATTCTACACAAAATATAAATTATTAGCACTACTGTGAATCATATATCATAACATAAATTAATAATATATTACTCAGTGAAATGCTAAGTGTGATTTTTAATACTATATGACAGATTTTCTAATTTATGAACTGTCTATTAAATTTAAAAGTCCTTCCATTTCTTTCTTCTCTATCATATATTAAAGTCTCCTTTTGTTTGAGTCTCCTAATCCTTCATTTATTAACAATATCACTCTTTCTCTTTTCTATTATTGCTTTTGGGTTCTTTCCTTTCCTTCTTTCCTTTATTTTCCTTTCAGTTTTCAAGTCTCCTGAGATTCAATTTTCATGATAAAAATATGTAAGAATTAGACCCAAATGTTTTCTGTCTTTCTCCCCATGTACATAATATCTTACATGAATATATTAAACTCACATATGCCACTCTTAGAGTGATCCATAAATAATATAAGATAATAATAGGGCAAATAATATCTATCACCTGTAGTAGGAAAAATATGGTAGCTTTTCTCCTTGGACTTCTTTCTTCTCTACTGGCTCTACTACCTAGTAATTAGTATCATGTGGAATCCAGATCCAGATAATCCTCAGATGAAGTGTTGTTGCCTGCCAGATACTCACTATACAAACATTTATATATGTATCTACGTTGATCAAAATTTCCTGGATCTCTGCTAAATTGAAACCCAGGTCAAAAAGCATAAGGCTAGCATTAAAAATAAAGTTACTTTCCTTGTAATTATATTCCTTTGTGGAAATGTAAATTCCCATAATCGAAACTGTACATAATTGCCAGTTAGTTGCCTTAAGCACACTGATTTGTGTTTATTATATTAAAGTCCCAGTCCCTTTATAGCATGGTTACCCTTGGGAAGGTCCATAAATAACATGATATTTCAGAACTCTCATTTTTCTAACTGGATGAAACATAAAAATGGCTGTTTTCTACCGGTCTTTGTGGCATTTTTTCCTGCTTAGATCAGAGTGTTTACCCATGGGATTTTGCACGGGAGTTTAAACTGGAGGAGGTTTGACCCAGGGCGCAGCTCTGCAACCCACGCGTCATTTGGCAGCTCCTGCAGCAGCGGGAGCCGGTCGGGGGATTCTTCTGGTGAAGATCTCTCCCGGTGCTCTTGCACACATCCGCCACACTCAACGGTGCCCGGGACACCACTCTCACCAGCGATGTGTGAGACAGGCCTCGACGTACGTGCACGTTGTGGGGCAGCACGCGGGGACGAGCTGCAAGCCGTTAAAGGAATTAGTCTTTTTATTGTTCAATTTTATTATTATCAATTTTATTATTCAATAAGCAAATACGCTTATTGTGAAGCACTTGGATAAATTTAAGCACATGCGATCCAGCAAGCGAATTTATGTCTGTCACCTTCTGCTTCTGAGTGCTAATTTTTAATATGGTTGTTATGAGGGTGATTTCATCTCCATTGTTTAACCTAAAAAAGTTGTTGGATCTTGAGAGGATTCCTGGGGAAGAGCCTGAAGACTGAAACGCTTTTCATCGATAGAGCAGGTTCTAAAAACTCAACGACTGACACATTCTCCTGCCGAAATGCTTGAGTTTTGCCCTGACACCAAGGAGCAGCTCAATCTACAGACCCATTCAGACTTTGGTCCCTGCGCCGAGTCTGCCCAGGGTGTCAGCTGTGATGGAGACACCTGCCGATTAGAAACTACACTGAGACCACAAACTCATTTCATACAGATCACTGAAAAGGCATTAGATGGCAATAATTGCTGTTACTTCCAACCTGGATTAGATTTGAACCAACAACCTGGGCTTCATATTCTATTACTGGTCCCCTGAGCTGTTCACTACCCCTGAATTCTGTCTCTGACGCTGTGTTATGTGCTCTTGCAGTAATATATCAGATTCCTGATTCTGTGCACAAAGGAATGCGAATTCATATGAGCAATGCTTCAGTGTATGTGGATTTGTATCCAAAGACATACAACATAAAGCCCATCTATTTTAAGAACATTAAAAATCTGACAACTTCCTAGGAAATAAAAATCAAATACACCCTTCTCAGGCTGGGATCTTTCAGGAAGCCCCTGCCCCAGCCAAGGACAAGTTTAGGTGTGGATTATTTACACCTGCAGCACACACAGCGCAGCCCCATGCATTTGCCAGATTCCTGAGTTTCATGGCAGGATACTGAGTGGGACTAAACACTCTGCTGGAGCAAATCGTCTACTGAAATAGATGGATTTGCACCAGTGAATATCAGTATGGAATAAAGAACTTAAATTGTTGAGACATATTAGTTGGGGGAGGTATATTTGTTAAAAAATATACATCTTGCCATCAGCAACAACAGAAAAGATTTTGCATAAAGACATGAATGGGGTCAAATAGCCATCATAAAGGACTATTTTATAACTCTGCTCTAAACTCTGTTTTAAAGGTAGGTATTTGACCTCACAGTAAATTGGGACTCTGACAAACCGCATTTTTGCTCTTATAATTTATCAGCTAAACCACAGTGGGTTTAGCAGGGTCTGAGCCTGTATTACACCTACACACAGAGAAATCAGGAATAGGATACGTTCATTTCAAAGGTGTGCATCATCAAAGACCTCTTTTTAGTTAAAAAAAAAAAAAAAAAAAGAAAATCAGAAAATCAAACCCCGGAGTCCTAGATAATACTTTCTATACTGTGCTGTGTTTAACTGAGAGTTCATGTTTACAGCTCAGTTGTAAAAAGGTGAGAAAATAGAGCTTTGTTACCCAGACACTGATGAAGCTCTAAATAGCGTTGCAGGCAGAGCTGTATAATGAGTACATATTAAAATGTCTTTGGTGTCTTCTGAGAGCGCAGAACATTACTTGTTACTCTGACCATAAATGTATAACAATTGTGGTTTTGTAAAATAAGTTGAAACCTCCTGCAGTCTAAAATATAGAACAATGCAGATGACTAATTTGAATCAACGAGGTTGCACGTGGCATGTCACAGTGGGATTCCTAATGATCTTCTACAAGGATTCTGTTTGTCTAAGGCTCCCATTTTCTGTCCTGTGATGTGTGGATGTGAACTACGCTGAAAATAATATGAGGCTAATTACCAGCCTTGTCAATGGCGATTCACATGCAATGATAAACCGTATTTCAAAAAAAAAAAAAAAAGTAAAATTAAGCCACACATCCTTTCAGTAACAACGACACCGAAACTAAAGACATTTTCAGCCTCTGCTCATAGTTTCTTTGTTCTCAACAACATTTTTCAGGGTGGATGTCAGCACAGGTGAGATAAAAATTAAGGGGGGGGGAAATAACAGAAAAAAAAAAAACAATAGAACAATTAGAGCTTTAAAAAGGATCAGTCACAACACCATAACCTTCAGCCTTTGTTCAGACCAAAAATATGAGAAAGGACATGTGGGAAGGGTGTTTATCCTATTTGTCCTTTTTTATAAAGCTCCTCCTTTTTTTCCCTTTCTGCATTTATTCTGTGAAACTGTTAGAGACTATTGCAAAGGTCATGTCCTGTAAACAGACTTTCAGGTTTAAAAAACTACTTATCACTGCGTTTTCATACAGTTAATCAACATTTTCTTTTCAGCCAAGTATGACCACTACAGAGCAATTGTAAGCGAACCTGCAGCCCTGAAATCCTGGTGCTCCTTTCACAGACACCGAATAGCCAGGACTATCACACTGGACAAGAAAAAAATATTTAGTAAACGGACAAAAGGCAATGTATGTTGTTTTAACTCCCCATATAATGTTCTCTGTACTTGTAAACCATTTCATCCTCCCAGTTTAAACACACACAGGACACCCAGTGCCATTTACTATGCAAATGCTGAGTGGCAGCTATTCTTGCCTTATCAACTTACTTACTTTTTCTGTTGGCTTCTTTTGCCATAGGTGACTTTGGGAATGGGGAAAATGTTGCTCTTCTGGTAATTACACGTGGTTTTTTCACCAGTGTCTTGTACTTATAGTTGCAGATACACCTCCTGTATGGCACTGTGTCTCCAGCTGCACACACATACACATACATATATGCAAATGCAGCTCTTCTAGTTAAAAAACATATCAGTAGGTCAGAAAACTATGTATCCTATGAAGTATGACAGACTATTGTGTCAATTGTCATAGCGCTTTTGGTGCAATGGAAAGCATTAGACATAAATATCTGTATTACAAGCATTAGAGAATCTACCTTCTCGATACACTATTGAATTAAAGTAGCTTCTTTTATAGTCAGCGCTTCTGCAGCGTAAGTGAGTTTAGTGACAAAACAAAACAAGAGATGGAGCAATTGAAGCAGATGTTCCATGAAACTCCTACTGCACGGAACACAAGGGCCTGGCGTAGAGCTCATCAGTAAAACATGAGAATGTACTTGAGTAGAAAAATCACAATCTGGTACCCACAGGCTATTGCCTGCATCTCATGTAAACTGATAAATTAAAGATGCTGCACCATTTTTCCTTGTCTTTCCTTTGTCAAATGCAATCATTTAAACATGCATTTTGGTACTGGAAAACTTAAAAAATAAGCAAACATATCAACATATACGTAGTTTGCTGAAGCACAGCCTTCCACAGACATTAGATTTTTTTCTTATAATCTCTGTGTGTATTTTTTTTTAATCTGAAATAATATTGTTTATTTTGCCTGAGGATTTGCACTTGTAAAAGCAAATTTAAAAGTCTACCCCCTCTATCCCCATTGCTGGCGGTGAGACATGCTTTTATCGGGGATTCTGCAGACTAAGAGATCCATTTATGGTCACTTTGTAAGGAAGCATTTTAAAAATTATTCAGGCATTAAGTATACCCACCTAGAACCAGTAATAAAAAAAAAATTGTTATGCTAGGTGAAATAAAAAGTGTTCTGAAAGTCAAAATAATCAAATAAAGAAAGCAAACTGTCCCCAGACATTTTGATAGACTGGAAAACAATGTAGTGAAAGTACCCGAATGTTCAATAGTGATGTATAAACACAATTTATGGTTTCTGAGAATTTCATTATATTTACACTCACAAAATCTCCCCAGATCTAGGACAGTTTTAGTGTTCTGTGCTGACAGAGGTCAGACTTAACAACCACAGAGCAGAAACAAGCAGCCTTAATTTGGTAAACGTTGAATATTTCAGTATAATAAAAATAATAATAAATATAAAAGATGAATAGGGTTTGATTTTTAAAAATTTAATCTTTTTTATCATTCTTCTTGTCTGTTCTTTAGTCCTTGGAATTCTAGCTTTTGTACACGTGTTTTATGAATGCTTAATATTCTTTCCTTACTCATCTCTGGCAATCTGATGCTAAGTGGGACAAAATGCAAACAGAGTGTTACCTGTTAAAATTTTAATGACACATCACAATTTTCTAATGGAGGGATCAGAATTGCAAAACAGTGTAACTCCACTGAAACTGATAATAAATCAGGTGCTAAGAGCAGCACCTCCCGCAAGCGGTGGAGTCCAGCCAAGTAACGGGGGGACTTGCAAGGACAATTGATTTCTTTCATTTGAAAACTTAGCACCGTCTTCTCAAAGGGCCCAGAAATTAACAGGTTACAACATCCCTGTCCAGCATATGGCAGGATTTTAAGCGGGGCACATTTGAAATCATAAGTGTATTAAAAACCAGGATAGAAATGTAATTTGAAATAATTCCTGTAGCTGCAGCGGCAGAACAGAGCAGGGCTCCCGTGAAATAATTTGCAGACTTAGGCACTACCTACAACGTCCCACCACGCATTGAGTCCTCCTGCACTTTTGCTCTTATTATTGACATGACTAAAGAGGACACTGGAGCGTTTTCCTGCAGATATTTCCCTGAGTAACGGAGCAGATACCAAATCCCTTTCCGGGCAGGGTGCCAGAGGTGTGCCAAGCAGATGACTTTGTCTTTTGCCAGTTTGGTGGACGCTGTAATTAGGCAACGTGCCCTCTCCCTGCAGGAGAAGGAATCACGCCCTAAGAACTCACAACTTCCCAGAAAACAGGGGGCAGAAGAAAAGTTTCCCAGCCTTCCGCAGATTACAAATATATTATAAAGGCACTAGAATCCTTTTAAAGCGCAGTTATATCTGCATGAAGAGTGAGATAAACTCTTCCTAAAATCTCATTCCCGATGTCATTCTCAGCTCCCTGCCCTCGGTGTCAGGATGGCTCTGGGTGTTTATTTTGATGGAGCTCTGGCATTTAGATTTGCTGTAGCCTTCGGCTCTGGCTGTAAAGGCGATGATATTTTCTCTGCGTGCTTGCCTAAGTGGATTAGGCTCCGCATTGAGACACAGAACGTCTGAGCCAGGGCCCCCGCATCACAGGGTCTTAGAGCTTGTTCTTCCAGGGGAAAGCAGACACGGTGACCCTGCTGCCCTGACTTCTCCAGGGACAACCACGCGGCTGCTCCCCACAACATCTGCCCAACGCTTGTCTTCACAAGGGACCCGGATTTGATGATCGATTCAATAAGAGAAGCCATGCTGCTAATCCTTGCTTAACTGCAGCCCATTTTCCTCACAGTTACACCACGAATTGAACCCACAAAACCGAGACTCACCAGTAGCACCTCCTATGGTTTCCCAGGGTGTCTGAGGGACTGGAGCCTCCCTCGCCCACGTTAGGCATCCACCTGCCCCTCTTGCTCCTCGTTCCTCTCGAATAACACTTGTTTGCTTAGTCATAGAAACTGACTCCACTTGGATAATAAAGTGACCTGAGAACTCACATCTTCAATATGACATTTTGCAAAGAAAATGTTTCCATACCACACAGAGAGGTGGCTTTCTGGAAGACTCTCTTGGGACAATTGATTCAATGAACAAATCCCCAAAATATCAGCTCACAGAAGTAACCACCTACCAGAATGGGAGTTATCAGTTTCCATGAGTAGAAGCAAAGCTCCCGCAACATGCAATTGAGCAATTTTCATTTGAACTGCAAGGGAGTATTGTGGGATCACAGAATCACAGAATGATATGGGGTTGGCAGGGACCTCTGGAGATCATCCAGTCCAACCCCCTGCCGAGCAGGGTCACCCTGAGCAGGTCCCACAGGAACGTGTCCAGGCAGGTTTGAATGTCTCCAGAGAAGGAGACTCCACCACCTCTCTGGGCAGTCTCTTCCAAGGCTCTGCCACCCTCACAGGAAAGAAGTTCCTCCTCATGTTTAGGTGGAACTTCCTCGGTTCCAGTTTGTGCCTGTTACCTCTTGTTCTGTCACTGGGCACCACTGAAAAAAGACTGGTCTCATCCTCTTGACACCCTCCCTCTGAGTATTTACAAGCATTGATCAGTACTTAATGTGTGCTGTACTTAATGCGTGAGTGCTTGTCATCTTTGAGGGCTTGGGATTAAGTCATGGTTGGGTCACAAGTAAGACGACGTCCAATGGCCTCACCTAAGTCTTCAGCCATCCCTTCCCCAAAGCCACCGCAGCCGGACACGGTGAGTGATCGCTGCTCCAGGCCCATAGCTAGAAGAGCAAGGGTGCTGCAGGTCAGATAGATGTATTGACAGGGATGTGCGGAGAGGCTTAGTCCCTCACTTTCATGAGCACTAAATTCACTCAAGATTTTAATAATAAAAAATGCAGGGTTGTGTGACAACATTCATTTTTTTTTCATGAGCCTGTCTTCTTAAATTCCCCGGCTAATGCTGCAGGTAGTGACAAAGCCAGTGTCACTCATGACAGCCTTTACCTGCATTGCAACAACATGACTTGCCTGTCAACCTTAAATGTTTGACAAACTGCTCTTTTTTTTTTTCAAAAATAAATACATAAATAGCATGAAGACACGTGAAACTGGTATTATTTTTTTTCAAAGGGCAGGCATGAGGGCTGGCTTTGCTGTGGTGCTGGCTGTGCTGCAGGTGACCACGCTGTGGACCAAAAATGGGCAAAGGGCTGTGAAATGACTTCCAGGAGTTTTGTTACTCGCTGACTCCTTCCTTCCCTTTCCTTCCACTGGCTGCTTCTCCAGCACCCAAAACGTCTGCAGGTACTTATCCCGTAAAACATGGACACACATGGTCTATATATATAGTGTGTGCAATAAAAATGGGAAAAAAATCATTAAATGCTACATACTGAATAAATAAAATAATACTGTGAATAATGAAGTGAATGCATCTTCATCTGGGGCCTGACAGCACTGGGAAAAGTGGCTGTTTCCCTTTAAGGCGTGTATGTCACCAAAACCAACACAAACTTTATTAACGAAGAAGTGGTTCCATTAAAAACAAAAATGGAACTTTGTTCAGCCGCTTTTGTAACAAAAGCATGGAAAGTGGTAACCACCAGGTGACATGTGCTGCTGTTAACAACATCAAATATGCCGCTCAGCACCACAATATACTATCTGAATACCTTTCGCTATTAATTGGTATGGTGAGAGCTCTCCCACTTGTTTTACCCTCCCGTAACCACCAAGAAGATATGTGCTGGGCACAAAAGGGTCTGTGATGATCTCATTTCTGCCTTTGGAGGTAGCGGCGGGCTCTTCGGGCAGCTTGCTGCAGAACAAGGCTTCACATCTTTTCTCTGGGAGACAGGCGTTCTCACTTTCATGTTATCTCCTGCATCCTTCAGCTTTAATGTGCTTTCTTGAATACAACCTCCTACAGAAGCCGTTATGTTTATTTAATCAGCCCGGGTGTGAAACTGGATTGCTGGAGTGCCTAAATTGGCACCGCCTGGTCTCAGAGAGCGGTTGGGCAAGCGGAGGGTGTGCGGGACTAAGGAGGACTGTTCAGCGTGAGCGTGGAACGGCAGGAACCGGACTGCCATTAACATTAACGGAATTTGCGGGCAGCAAAATTACCCTGGAGCACAGATATCCCTGAATATAGGGAAAGGTGATCCAATAACATGGACAGTTAATCATGAATAGCTTCAGCTTCCACTGAATAATCCCACTACATGACCCCTTTGCTTCAAGAAGCAGGGGAGCAGAATCACTGGCTCAACAGTTTCTTCTGGTCCTATAAATACAATGTTTATTGTGTGTCACTCAATCATCAATTTCTTTTTTGGTCAAATAATGAAAAAGTGGATTTGAGATCCATTCTCAAACTCCACATTTGCCTGCAGTGCACGCTTTGGCTGCCTTTACGTGCATATATACCATAAATCAGCATAGCACAAATGTACACAAAGCCGGGAAAACACAGTGCCAGCGATGTGGATTGCTTTTGCTGGGTCCTGCTTAATGTGTAATCTGTGTTATCTATTCCTTCCCTTGCAAGTAGCCTTGTTTGAATGTAATTTTAGGTGAAATTCTTTGATTATTTCATGAGCTTCTCTATCGTTTTTGCTCTGGGAATATATATACCTGAGGTGTGGGGGTTTTTAATAAAAAAAGCTTTTAAAAAATTCTGATTATCTAAACTGCTGGGTGGGCAGAGAAGAAAGTATAGGTTTGACTCATAATATCTGAAACTGCAGCAGAGTTCTGCTGTTCCCCAAATGCAGCCGCGCTTCAGAAGATCTGTACTGCGTACCTTCTACCGGGCCAAGGACACGTTCGTGACTTAAAAAATGAGAAGAGCAGACACTGGATGAGACGTGAGACTGTCAGACTGATGGCTCTGGGTTTGGAATTCCCCGTGACTATGTGCGTTCCCTCCCCAGGCGCTTTGCTCTCCTTCGCTGGAGCCCGGGAGCGGGTGTCAGACCGCGTAACGGGATGTCATCAGCTGTGCCGTACTGGGGAAGAATTCCTCCTGCTTTCAGTCCTCGGTGCTGGGATCACTCAAAAGCAGCTGTAACGCCTGATTGATCGCATCACGGGGCCTCACATGTGGTTCCTCGGAGGCAGACGCTAATAATAGCTCTATATTATAAATAAGAGAGCACTGCTTTGCCCATTGTCTTAATCACATGGATTACTCGATAGTGACCATCAAGTGGCATCTGGAGTGTCCACAGTTAAAACCACTTTAAGCACCTTGAGAGGCTGACTACAACATGCCATCTCCCTTTTCAGTCATTCTCTCCGGCCAGGTCGGCCAGGATGGGACCTTCCCGCTTACGCAGCCGAAGGGATTCTTCAGAGGCAGTCACTGAGCACAGCGAGAGAGAGAACGGACATTTAGCAATTTAAAGCTTATACTAATTGAAATTCCAGTGAGTCATTGGACCTGCTTAGCTACATGTCTACAGGGTGAATAGTTTTACTTTGAATATTTATACTTTGCTTTTTCTCAGAACTAATAGACCAAGTTTTCCAGTGCAAACTGGAAGAACAACCCTACTCTAAGGATGAGTTATATTTTCTCCCTTTCCTTTCAAAACTAATGTGAGCTCAGCATATTTCTGCTTCTCCACTATACCATTATTTTTTCTCAGCCTTCAAAAGCATGTGTTTGTTGAGCAAAATAAGAGGAGTACAAGTGTTTAACATTGTGGTGAGTTTCAGCAGTGGGTTTGTCAGCTAGACAGCACATGTTTCTTCAGAAAGGACTTCAAAGAATGATACAAATGCAAGTAATGGAAGCAGACAGCCTCGCTAATGACAGACGTTTCATGCAGGATTCATGACTTTTTTAACATCCTGCTCTCAGACCCGAGGAGCAGAAGATCTCTGACAAAGTCACACTGTGGCCTCTAAATCTGCTTATGGAGCGTGCCTGTGTCAACCAGGCTGAGCAGATAAATAAAGGTTCGAGGTGTCTATTCCATAAATAAAAAGTAAAAAATAAAATAAATAAAAAAAAGCGCACGGTAAAGAATAAATGGAGAAGAGCATGTTGGAGCTTACACAGAAAGCCCAGCCCATCTGAAAGTGTCTCTGTTTCCTGTTTTCCCCCAGAATTTGCAAGTTGTGCCTCGTGTTACCTGGCAGAAGCACTTGCAGTATCAGGTACTGGTATGTTCAACCTCAGTGCAAACACCTTCATTCTCAAAAAAGAAGCAAAAAAAGTTTAAAAATGCCTCTGTCCCGAGCCTCAGCTGGCAGTCTCTGCAGGTTTCTGTTTCTGCAGAGGAACCCCGTTAGCGGGTGCGGGGGGAAGAGGCAGGGACCCCGTCCGTGGGGCCATGGCTGTCTGCAGGGAGCCCCCTCAGGAGCCCCACGGGGCTGAGGTGACCCACCAGGAGGTACTTGCTCCCTGAGGCAGGAGGGGCAGGGCTGGGTTTCTGGACAGCTGGCTGAGGGTGTTTGCTCACACGTGTGGGTTCTGCTGAAGAGAAGCTCTTTTGGGTGCTCTCTGGCTGACTGGGGGTACACTGGGGGCATGCCCGTCTGGCAGGTGCACACTGTCATGACTCAAGCTTTCTGTTTCCTTAACTTATTACTTATCACTTATCATTCACAGAGCTCAAAATCCTTCATATATTCCCTTTTTAGCCAAGACATTGTCAGGCCACAGCAGAGCAGACACCGTTCGGCATCCTTTCATTGGCCAGGCCACCCAAGACCTCTACTGTTCCAAAGAAATGTTGAGGAACTCCAGGGCAGGCAGTAACAAACCTCCCGAAAGGAGAAAACTTCTTTCTAAAGCCCTGGAGGTGAAGCAGACAGGTAGTGTCCCTCCTGGAGTCACACAAACTCACCTAGGAAGGAGACACCAAGGTTTAAATCCTGACGGTCCCTAACGCTGGACATTGGGGTGGCCTCATGTACCTCGTTACTGGTCACTCATGCAATATGTCTGAGCGTTCTCTACACCATCCAATGCCCAATATAATAACCTGTGCATATTACTCCATGTTCTGCTGAAAGATAATAAATTTAAAAATTTAAAACTGATTAAATATCTTTTTTTTTTTTTTGTAATAGAAAAAGTAAATATCGGGGCCTGATTTTTTCTCCATGCACTATCCGTTAGTTGATATGTAACTGTCATGTTCCCTCCTATTTATTTCTCTCCCTAAACATAACTGCAGCATTCATTTTACTCTTTCACATTCAAATCTTTCCAAGACTCTGATCCTTCTGGTCACTTTTTTCTGGACAGCTTCAGTTTCTTTGTGGTCTTTTTTTTCTTTTCAAATAGGGCAGCCAGAACTGACCAAGGCATGCAAAAGGGAACAGGCCATCACCACACGTGGAGTATTCTGCCTGCAGGTGTACATAAAGCCAAATTCTTCATGTTTTACTTAATGAAAATGAGCTAAAACAAGGTAACTTCAAAGGGTCACGTGCAGAGTAAGGAAATAAAATGAGGCTTGGAGATAAAGCAGTGAAAGCCAAAAACACCTACAGAAAACAACAGGGTCATCTGTTTAGGCTAAATTTTAACAGAAAAACTGATGAAAATCAACTGGCCTGTGCATTACATGAACCTGAGTTTCCTGTGAAAGACAAAGGTGGGATGTCAAAGCCCACAAGAAGAAGAGTTCCCAAGGGACCATCTTCACAGCTATGAAAAAAGACAACAAGCGGTTCATCCACACAAAAAGTTTCTGTACTTTCAGCTGTGGATCAATATTGCACCTTGTTATGAACAGAGGTATTGTAAGTGAGAGAGCAAATGCATGATTTCATGATTGCCATTTTCTCTGGGTGCTTGTGAACCAAGATGGGCCTGTCACCTGAAAATTATTTAAGAAAAAGATTTCTGAGGAGCTCCACCAGAGGGAAAGAAATCACAGTTCGGTACATTGGCAAAGGGAGACAAGGTGCACAGTTAAACCCCTTGAGCCATAGTACAATACAATGGTCAAACAGTTGAACTTCTGCTGTATACGCATTTTTTTTTCCCCAGTTAAGCACCTGAAAGAGGCCCAGAAAAAGGCAAAGATCCACTTATAGGTCTGAAACAAAAGTGATCTTGTGGTAGCTGAATTCTGCCACAGGAAAAGGGTGTTCTCAACAACTTTAGAATGAAAGTCAAGTACAAGCCAGGTGCCAAAAATCCCCCACTTTATGGGGAGAATGCAACCTGCCCCTTTATTTTTCCTGGAAGCCTACCTAAGTTAGGGCATATCTCTCTTTTTTGCTAACATAGCTTGTGGCATAGCCGCGAAGTGACCCCTAATCAACATAGCTCTGCCAGCAGAAACTCCTCGGATGTGTGCACTTACACTAACAAAACAGTGTTATTACCGTCAGTATTTTCTCTACTGAAAAACAAAGCAGGTTTAAAACAAACAAATGGAAGTACTTTTTATATAATACATAATTAAATTGCGAAACCTACTGCCTACAGGATCAGGCAGAGGACAAAACTTTATCTGGATTTAAAAAAGCATTAGGCAAATTCATAGAGGAGATGTACATCATTGGTTATTAAACATGAAAGCCCAGATGCAACCTCTGGCTCAGAAAAAAAATCACTAAAATGCTGATTGCTGGGAGCTGGGAAATTATACCATGGGAAGGATCACTCTATAGCTGCCTTATTTTTTCTGTTCTTTCCCTAAGGGTCAATGTTAGAGCTAGGAGACTTTGGTCCTTTGATCTCAGCTCCCAACCAGGTCAGAGAAGCAATAATTCCTATAAACCCTCAGTGAAAATAAACATGAATACTCCAAGTCCAAAAGGAGTCTTACCTTATTCAGACATTATTTGGTCTTTGTGGCCTTTCAAATATTGCAGCCTACTAATAGTCGTGAGGGTTTCCATGTGCCTCACGTGCCCTCAAATGTGGGACCACACTTCCTTTCCAGGTCCCCCGGTTCTACCGCAGAAAGCAAAAGGAAGAGGAATTTAATCAAATACAGAATTTTCACTGAGTCTTCACCTCTCTATCATTGTCTTGGTAATTACCTCTAGCTAGGATCCCTCCCTTTCTGTAAGAACAGAAACAAAGAAATGTTCTACTGGGTTGGACCAGAGTCAGGGCCCCTCTAACCTCACTGCCCAGCTTCCATGGCTCAGGCTTTCACCAGCTGGTGCTCTCACAGCCCTACTGTTCCCCTGACAAACACCTCAGCAGTATTGTCTCAGGAGGAAACTCAGCCAGTCTCTTGCTGCCAGATCCTAGGCAAAAGCAGAGGATAACAAAGGACTCTATTCTTACCATCCCCGCTCCTTCCCTGCTGGCCACGTTATTTCCTCATCCTGATATAAAACCATCTCAACCAGTTCCCATAACAATGGTATTAGAAACAATAAACAAAAGTGAAAGAAGAAACCAAGAAGCAGCAGTGAATTCATACTCCCACCCTTTCCAAGCTCCAGCACCACCATGCTGAGGCACACACCTCCTAGGGGAATGCAAACCCCTCCGCCTTCCCTGAGAATTACATTTATAGCCACAAATAAAGAAGGTGGCACCCAAATCTGCGACGTTTCACTGCCCACAAGGCTACTCTCTGTGGGACACGTTAGCATGTCAGAGGAGAGAGGGCCCTGATAACCCGAAGACTTTTGTCCCTGATACTATTACTTGGTTTTTGAGCTCATGTGATATCTTTTTAATGCTGTTTAAAAGGCACTGTAGTACAATATTTTCCCACAAACCAAAACCAAATAGTAAATACAATGGACAAATGACAGGAGTTGCTCCCATGAAACAGTTGATGAAATATTTATATAAAATCCTGTAACCTTCAACAGAGGCCAAGTTTGTTATCAGAATCAACAGGATATTTTCAGGCAAATAATCCCTTTCATCAGTCTTCTAAAGAAACAGAACGGAAGCCTTAAGAATGCGACTTTGAAAAATGTAGTATGAGACCAGGCAACGTACTGTAAAGGTCTTACCATTACATCTGCCTTATTTCTTTCCAAGGAAAAGATGGGTGCTAATCACATACCTTGCCTCTCTCAAAAATGGTTAGTACTGGAACAGAATGGGTACGAGGATTTCTTTACCCTAAAACAGGGTGTTATCCCCAGTGTTACAGATAACAATATATGTTACTTCTATTTAAATTTACCCGATGAATGAATCATTCTCTTGCTCTCCCAATGTACCTTTAAAATTTTCTCAGGACCTCTGTTTTTGCATTACCATACTCCTTCTATACTGTTTTGTCTAAAAAGTTATTAATGAAATACATGTAATCCAGTAAAACACATGTAGATGAACAGATCACACCTGCGTATGCAGTGATATATTTTCTTTTTCTCTCCTTTCTCCAATTAGCCTCTGATAATGTGAGCAGGCTAACATGATTACAGGTAATGAACCAATTACTATTTCTACAGTCATGCTGAACTGTTTTTCCTTTGACTTAATTATGTTTAAAAATAACAAGCTTTCATTATGCTTTTTATTGATGATCACGTTTACACCCCAAGTCAGCTAATCAGCCATGAGCACATAACAATATGATTTGAACGCTTATTGCTCCTGTGACTACATTTTTAAACTTAGCAAAGCAGCAAGCAGAGATAGCTACAGTTTATGGAGAGAGACCAGCCCTGGAAAGAGGTGAATCCTGCCGTGTTCCTCACAGCACACATGGGGATGCGCTGCTTCTGTCCTTAGAATCACAGAATCATAGAATTGTCTAAGTTGGAGGGGACCTTTAAAATCATCAAGTCCAACCATCAAGCCAACACTGAAAGAAACGTCACTAAACCATGTCTCTAAGCTCTATGTCAACCCATCTTTTAAATACCTCCAGGGATGGTGCCTCAACCACTGCCATGGGCAGCCCGTTCCAAGGCTTAATAACCCTTTCAGTATAAAAATTGTTCCTAATCTCCAATCTGAACCTCCCCTGGTGCAACTTGAGGCCGTTACCTCTTATCCCATCGCCTGTTCCTTGGGAGAAGAGACCGACCCCCCCCCGGCCTACATCCTCCTTTCAGGGAGTTGGAGAGAAATAGAAGGTCTCCCCTCAGCCTCCTTTTCTCCAGGATGTGTGTCACCAAGCCTTTGTGTCAGCAGGGACCACACAAGGGAGAGGAATGGGAGAGTCAGGGCAAGGCTAAGTTTGCTGGGTGGCACTGATGTTCTGATAATATCTCCAGAGGCTTGCTCCACCCCACAGGGGATTTTGGTTAGGCTTTTCTCCTCGGTGAGCTCTCCCTTAAGGATTCTGAAGCAGTGATATATATTTATTTATTTATTTATCCTACAACCTGTCCTCAGGTAAGATGGCAACACTGGTCCTCCTGAGCAAAGCTGAGGACAGTACAGCCCTAGTGACACATGGAGTCACCTGGTTGGGGATGGTCCCCAACAGCCAAAACAGCCTCGTGTGGTCTCAGTTTTTCCCCAGGACTCACAAGAAGCTGTATTTTTGCACATCTTCGAGCCACAGCAAGTCACTGCTTTGCTCCAGGCTTGGAAATCCTGGCTCCCAGCTTCACTGTCCTGGCGTGGGCAGACACAGGACGTTCATATCAAACTGCAGAAGTCACAACTGCCTCTTTCAGATGCGTCAAGGTCAGGTCCTGCCTATGTTTTCTACAGGAGACAAATGGCTAAACCACTCCCCAGTGAATTAAAACATGTCTCTTACTTATCCTCCAGGGAACTGGCCTGTCTTCCCAGGAGGTGGTGGAAATGCTCACCGGTCCTCCCAGCAGGGCTTCACAGACGGGCAGAAAGGCGTAGGCTGCCCAGCACACATGCAGAAGGCTCACGGTGCTTCAGCTTGGCAGTGACAGACAGGGGTAAATACCACCCTAATTTCCAGTCTTTATTCCAAAAGACAGTTTCTAATATTATTTTTTTTTCCATTGACTGATCATTTTAAAGAGGAAAAGAGTAACACTCGATTATTTTAAAGAAATTGAGCTATCTTCAGGAGAGATTTTAAAATTCGTTCAAGGTACTTCCTTTTGGCCTAAGAAGCCCATGTGGGAGGCTTTAACACTGTCTTAGGAGCTGCTCGTTTGGCTTGTTGGCTGTTTTGGATCTTTTTGTGAGATGCTCAAGTCTGCCTTTAAGCACGGATGCTTGCTGCACTTAGTAACTTAAGATTTTGGACTGCATTTGAGGAGCCAGATGCCTCAGAGTTAGGTACTGAAGCACTTTACTTTTAGGCACTTACGTTCTTAATTAGATCCAGCCCTTTAAACTATGAACATCGCAGAAAAGTCTCTCTGCATTAAGAAGAATTTATATTAAGCCATAGAAAAATGTTAAATTTTAATGCGATAGAGCACTCAAACTTGGTCCTTACTCGTGAGAATCTCATTTACAAAATGGCTGCTAATGAAATCTCAGAAAAAATATGTTGGCTTCAAAGCAAAATTAAAATAAAGACAAATGAGTGAGGAATTATTGTTTTCAATAAGTTCTTTTTTCATGTGTTAATTACAGGGTAAGAAAGTGATTCGAGTATCTTGTTATCTATCTCTCCTTTTTCTGCCAGGAGTTTATAAAGGGTGTGAAAATGGAGGGGAGATAGTAATAATTTCATTTATGTTTTAAAGAAAATAATCAGGTTAGCCAGCATTTAATACCTAGAGCCTGAGGATTCCATTTGCATGACTTTGAAAGACAAATACAATATTATCAGTTATGTCAGTGAAAGGAAAGATGGAGCCCTGAGCAAGATGTATTTATTTGTATATAGACAAAAAATCATCTCATCAGAGAAAGAATTGACACAGGAGAGAAACCCATTGGGATACAGACAGAGATATGCATTTTGTTATGGCTAGTGCAGTTATTCGGATTTGACAAAACCAGAGTTTTCTGCCACGAGCTTTAACATTCTTTTGCATAAAATCTTGGGGATGGAAGGAACCCCTCACAAAGTAGATCAACAGTTTCTAAAAAACATTTCCGTAACCCAGGTAAGAATTCCTGAAATAATTGAATTATTACTGTGGTTCGAATATTTGCAAGTTGCAAACTCCCAGCGGACTTTCAGGGAACATAAACATCTCTTCTGTGCTCGGGGACTAAAATCGGAGAGAACAGAGATATCCATTGTGGTAAGTGAAAGAATTCATTATAAAGCAGGAGCTAAATGTCTCTTGTTTTTAAGCGGCAGTGGATGCTGAGGACTGGTGCCACATGGTGTGTCTGCATCCCCCCGAAGCGCAGGGACCTGCAGGGGGGTGATTTTGCTGAGACCCCCCCGAGATGGTCTCTGGAGCCCCAGCTCTTCCCAGAGGGTGCCGCAGCCCCAGCATCAGGGTTTGCTCAACACCTTACTCCCGTACTCCGGGCTCTGCCATGGACGCCCAGTAAATCCTAGTATTACCTATAAAATTGTGTCGCTGACCTTCAAGGCGATGCCCCAATTTAGTCCTGCCTACCTCACGGACCTCCTGCCTAAGTACTGGCTTGGTCATTCCCTGAGGTCCTACCCTGCTGGTCTCCTCTCAAATCCTGCGTTGAAAGCGTGAGCCTTTGGCTCTTGTCCTTTCAGCATCTTGGCTCCTCCAACATGGAAGTTGTTGCTGGTGAAGGTTACAGAATCATAGAATGGTAGAAAGGCTCAGGTTAGAAGGCACCTTAAAGATCATCAAGTTCCAGCCCTCTGCCCTGGGCAGGGACACCTCCCAGCAGACCAGGTTGCTCAAAGCCCTGTCCAACCTGGCCTTGAATCAGAAGATTCACAAATCAGAAGGCTTTTCCCTGCCTGTTTCACAAACAGCCGTTAACTCTTATCTGTTCTCTTCAGTTTCTGCTCAGCGTGCTTTAATAAAAGTGCTGCAGGCTATCAGTCCTTACTTTGAACAGCCATGGTTAGGATTTATTTTTAAATATAAACAGCCAGGAGGAGTTTGGAGGTGCTAAGCAGTCAGAAAGCCTGATGAATAATGTGTGTCATTCCCAGCTAAACCCAAGAGCAGCCCCTTCCGTAATACTTGGTGGAGCCACAGGAACAGGCAAGCCAGCCGGGAGACACCAAGGCTCCCTGAGACCCCCCAGTCCCACGTCCCACATCATCCAGCAGCCTCCACCACCTCTCTCCAGCCTCCTGGAGCAGGACTCTGGCAGGCGTCCTGCTGTAGCTCTCATCTCACAGAGCCCATTTGGCAATTAGCAAATTAGGCTGGAGAGCATTGTGATCAGGAAGGCATGGGATGCTATGGGTCAAAAGGGAGACACATTTTTAAAAATCTGTTATTTCCCAGTCCACAGCTGTCAGAGAAATATTTCAAAATAGCAGATGGAACCTGCATTCAAAGAGTTTTGAGCAGTGCTGTATTCTTTTGCTCCAAACCAAATGTCAGCCCTTTGCTATCACAGAATCACAGAATCTTCTAGGTTGGAAGGGACCTTAAAGATCATCTTGTCCAACTGTCAACCTAATTTTGACAAAAATAAACACCTGCACAGCAAACAAAAAGCAACACCATCTGAGCAGCAAACAGGAAAAAAAAAAAAAAAACCACCTGTGAGGTGGTAATTCCTTAATCTCTTACGGCCATTTCACAAGCAAACGTCCCAGGTCAGTATTTCCCAGAGACTTTCCTGGTGTGACCGAGATCAGCTTTTAAGCAGTTGAGAAGTCTCCTTGAACCTGCTCCCGTCCCTCTCTGAGTCCCTTTGTCTCCTCTCTCTCTGGGTAGGAGCAGTTTGCATCTCTCCCCAGGGGTCCTCCTTGTCCCCGGCATTTCCCACCAGACTGGGACTGAAAGGCTGACTTCAAACAACCCCCATATAGTCCTGAATAAGGTAAGTGGGTTTATCCGAGCTCCCTGTCTGCACCTCCTGCAAGCTGCAGCGGATTTCATGCTTTGAGAGCAGAGAGGCAGCGCACGAGTAGAAAGAGGCACGTGGAGTTCGTGATTATAGAAATAATACCAAAGCCTGCCCCGCTCTCCACAGCAGCCTCTGCTCACTCCTCCAGAGCCTGGCCACCCACCGGAGGAGCTGATGGGGAAAACCTCCACCCTGCAGGACATACATCAGGCCCTCTAGGAAAATGAGCACAGAGTGGTTTCTGCCTGAAAATTGAAATGTTGACAACACAGTCACTTTGGGCATCACTTGTCCTAGGAGCCAGGAGGAGGGGGATAGGACGCGTTCTCCACACGTGTGGATTTGAGCAGGAATTCAGCACAGGCAGGGTCTTAGTGCTGACATGCAGTCTGTGCTCACATTCTGCTGTTTATCACGTACGCCACCCTTAACTCTGCCAACAAACAGATTTTCAGGTGTATTCTGAACTTTTTTTTTGGTTGGTTTTGTCTTTTTTTTTTTTTTTTTCCTCTGAGCTTGTTATTAGCAAGGAGCCGTGAACTTCTGTGTCAGAAAAGTGGAGAGATGCTGCACTGCACGGCAGGGCTGGGAGAGGCCAGGCGGAGGCAGAAGTCCCCCTGGCTCGATCTGCCTCATTTTACAGAGCCCTGGCTTCAGACTGGTTCTTCTGGGCTGGAGAGACTAGTCTAGGGGCTGGTCTGGGACCAATCCCACAAGCAATCCACCCCAAAACCACTAGAGAGAGTTTGGCACAGCAAGGAAAATATCAGAGGTTTCCTCCTCCTTTGATTTTCCAGTCCCTCTTTCCACAGACTTTCAGCCAGAAGAGAACAGGAGTTCTGCAGCCTTTTAATTTCGCCAAATGGGATTCCAAGTCAGTGCCCTCATCCTTTTTAAGATGTCTACTACATTTTGGGTGCTATGCATATTGTATATTTTAACACCTCAACAATAATAAGAGCTGAGCAAATAATTTGCAGTGAATAACTTGAAGAATTTCCTGTCTCCTCTCATTCACAATTTGTCTGGAAGCAGCTAACAACGTTCTTGAATCTGTTGATCATTCAGGGTTGTTCTACCAGTTCTTTTAGTGACTTAATTTCAAGTCCACAGATTGTGCATGAACTGTTTATTACAAGTTTAGGGAAAATGTTAATTTTGAGCTGCCATAAGTGTATTTTAGATTGTATGCAGAGATCACATGCTCTACATAAATATTTAATACCGAGGCATTAATTTCTGTCAGCATACAAAGGTGATATGACATTTTGTTTGTCTTCCCCTGCCTCAAACGAGGCAAGTAAAACACCACGAAAGATAAAAACAGCTTCACCAGAGCAACATTTGTCCAGTGATGAACAAATGCAGTGTATTTTCTTGCCTCTGTCTCAAATTAATTTGAGTAGAATATAAATACTCCAAGTTTCCAATACTGAAGAAACAGTAGCAGCTGCTTAAGTTCATTGCTGGTGCTTTCCTTTTTTCCAGTGCAAATGCCAGATCTTGCATTGTGACATCTGTTGGGTCAGGATCCATCATCAAGCAAACCTGGTGATATTCTGTTATTCTGGCATGACCTGACCACAGTAGCACAAGCTGAGGCTGGAGCTGGAACCTCTGTTCAAAACTTTCACATGCGTTAGATTTCCACTAACGTTTCATCTTAGTTTCTCATTAATAAATAAATGTTTATGAATAAACAAATACTGAAGTAGATGGGTATTATTTACTAAATTTATGATTCAAGATGAAAAATGTCCCTGATTTATGCTGACATATAGTGGGAAGGCTTTTAGAAAACCTGTCGTTTTTTGTGGAGATTAAATATAGGCACTGGGAAAACCCTTTTTTGTATATACAAGGCTCGGTCGCATGGTTAACATCTGGAATGTATTCATTTCTTCTATAAACTACATATGACTCCCTTTCTACTGCATTCCTCAAGCAGCAAGCAACATAGACGTATTAATATTAACATGCCTTTGATTCACTTCTCCCCATTTTACAGACTACTGCCATATGCCAACAGCATGTCACTGGGCATGATGTAACCCAGTCTGCCCCAGGAAATTCAGAAAGACTATTTTACTAGAAACTGGGCCTAAAAAGACCACAATTTAATTTTATACCATTTCTTAAGCTGAAAAATATGAGAAGAATTTTGGCTCTGCACTACCTTTCTGCTCCGGCAGTGGTAGAAAGGGCAAAGAGCTTGCTCCAGCCTGCGGTTGAGACTTTTTGCTCCAGGAAAGAGAAACACATCTCCACCCTCTGCCGAGCACAGTCTTATCACAGCTGTAGCTCCAGCCTTTGTTTTCAGATGGGTCCTTTCCACCATGACCTGTTGTCCAGCACTTAATAATTGCTCTACTTCTTCATCTATAGCCCAGCAGATGGACTTCGGGTGTGACATTGTGTGCCTGTGCTGAATATGGAGACCACCATGAACGCCTCATTATTATTTGCTCAGGAAACTGATCATTTCCAAGATTTTAATGGTGTTAAATACTGTAGAACAATATAAGCCTAGCAAGGTAAGTAAGAGACTGGGTACGTGGAGCTTTCAGTGACAGGGCCAACAGGTCTTACCAGCTGTTGGGAGGGAGGAAAAGCAGGTATTGCATGGTTGCTCTTAATGTTCAACGAAGAAACTATTTGCTGTTTTCACTGGTAAGATGTTTCCTTCTGAGATACACCATCAAGACAGATGGCAAGAATTGAAACTAATTCCAAGTAGCTCCAACAAAAAGTCAGATTATTCCAGGACATTGAATCTCATTTGTTTGTCTTTTCTATAATGGAGCCCTCTGCAATGCTGTGCCGATTTTGGGGCACTGCATTGCTAAGGAGATTGGAATAAATCTGAAAGAAAGGTCATAAGTCTAGGAAATATGCTGGAAAAGGAAAGAATGCATAAGTTGGAATTATTTTGCTCTGAAAGGAAGGCAGAGTGTGACATCTCCATCATTAAAGGCTTTTAAGAGTAGGCTGGAAAAAAACCCATCTGTCAGAAATGACATGGCTGTAGATAATCCTGTCGTGTGTAGGGGAACAGACTGGATGACTTCCCAAGAGGTTTTTCAGCTGTAAGACTCTATTATAGACCAGATCCTCTGCCTGTTGCCAAGCAATACCTTGGGTACGGGCAGAACCTGGCAGTATGGAGGAGCTTGCTCAGCCCCAAGCATCCTCATGTCACATCACAGGCCCTGAAGCTGTCCCACCCCACCACCCCAGCTGGGACAGGAGGGACAGGACCACCAAGAGGAGGCCTTTCATACAGAGTAACTTACTTCAAAGTAATAGAGACATCTTGATTTCTGGGAAACTCAGCATAATACTTGAGGATCACTTTATGAGACAGTGGAGAATATTCAGAAGCGTTTTCTTACCTCTCTTCTTTAAAATTGCTTCTCTTGATTTAGAGGACAGAATTTTGACCTGACACCTGTGATCTGAGTTACAAGGGAGTATGTAATCATGTGAACACTTAACGTAACCCATGTAAGGATATTATACCATTTTTTCCACCATCTTACACACAAGCATATAGCAACAGCTTGTAATTTTAAAAAAAAAAAAGACATTTGCATTATTTTCATTTCCATAATGATACAGTACAGCTTTACTGAGTTATAACATATGACAAGCTTCGCCTTTTTTAAACTGTGTATTTTAATCATCTAAGCAGTTCAGATATTTTATTTTCAAACAGCAGCCTTCTTTTCCCTGGGTACTTCCAGCGATTACCCGGGCAAACAAAATAAATCCCTAATTTAGCTGTTAATTTTTGACACGACATCATTACGAACTGTGACCCCGATTGAGTTCGAATTGCTGAATGTTCTTCATTTAGGACACAGCTATGGACGCCGTTATTTTCTCTCTCTCAAACACCAGTAGTACCACAGGGAGCACGTTTGTGCCCAGAGCCCCCAGCCCACGTTACCCGTCCCCGTGTGCTGCTGGTGAGCTCTCGGCAAACCAAGAACCGCAGCCGCGGTGCCGGGCGCGGGCATCCCGGCGCTAAGGCGGCTGTGGAGGGAGGCAGAGCTATGCCAAGTCAGCACGGGCTTCCCAAGTGGCCTGTCGGTGTCTTCTGCACTTCACTGATGAGCTTCCAGCCTGTAGTTATATCTCAGAGTTTCCTGCCCCCGTGCAACACCTTGTTTATCTGTTACTCCATTTATTGCTCTTTGGATTTTTTAAGGAAATGTTGGTGTAACAACAAAAAAAACACCAAAAAATGGTGAGAAGATCAGATTCTTCCTTATTATTCACATCTGATGGAGAAGCAGAGGACAAAGAAGATTCTTAGCCATCCTTGTCACCCTCCTACCATTGTGCCAACCTCCAAGCCCTGATGAGTAAGAGCAAGAGATTGTTCTGGTAAAGTGTAAATCTTCTGAGCACAGTGGGATTCTGGTCGCACTCCCAGTTCCCAGGCACTGGAAGGAGATGGCACACAAGCCAGAACATCTGCCCTTAGTCACTGGGGATTTATCAGATAATCTCCAGGGATCAGACGTGTTTGTTGCTCAGCTGCTTGTTGCCACCAGAGCTCCTGGAATTGACCCCTGGTCTAATAAAAGCAGGGGGAGGGGATTACTTCAAATTTGAAGTAAACCAAAAACAGGCTTCCTGCGACATGTAATTTGTAAGAATGCAGCAAAGACTCCAAGAAGCACAAGCTGCACCACCGCCCCCACCGCAAAATTAAAGCATTGTCGTTAAGTATGCGCAGAACCCGCTGAACTCAGAGCAGCTTTCCAAAAACAAACCATTCCCTTCTTGAGCAATCACTGCAAATTGCAAAAGCAACAAATGTTTTAGCCACAAATGAAGGAGCCACTGCCTGTCCACAAAGTTTCTTATGAAATTTCCCACTTACTAAGGAAGCATATGAAGACATTTGCTAGTGCTAAATTGGTGAAAGATCGGTGCTTTCTAGGAGGTACTGAAACTCTCTTTTTCTGGATGCAGCCATAGGTTGAAGATAATGAAGGAAAACCACACATTCCAGCTGTCAGAAAGTATTATTTTTTTTCTCCATAATGGAATTGGTGAGGAGCAGTGCCCTTGGAGAAGTAGAATTACAAAGAAGAAAAAAAGAAGCGACAGCATTCATTTTGGTTATCGATGAGGGAAGAGACACAGAGGACACCATAAGAAAAGTAGTACCACAGAAAGGTGCCTGAAAGGAAATACACCACGTGCAGATCATGATGAAAAATCCTTACTACAACTTAGGATTTATTTTCTGAAGCAAGAGATTGCCTGGGACAGATGTCATTAGTGTGATGAGAGCCTTTCTGAGATGGATCTTGAAGAGGCATTTGTTCTCTCTCCAAGTCAAAAAACTACCATTCTGACTTTTCTGGATTATCCCTCTTCTGGTGTCAGGTTGAAGGAAGAAAGACACTGCAAACTCCCTGCTGTAAATAGTCTCTTTATGTTTAGCTGCATCTTGGTAAAAACCCACCACCTCAGAGGTGGCCACGGTTCCTGGGGACAGAAGCCAGCTCACAGGAGCTCTATGAAGCATGAGGGCTCATGGTGTAGAGCGCAGGAGAACCTGCTCCATTTCCAGGCAGAGGTCAGAAAGAAAACACCCAGAACAGCAGGGTCCCCATCACTGCATCACAGGCAAGAGAACCCTGCCAGTCTCTAGCTGTTTCTCTCAGGGAAGTTCATTACCAGTGACTTTCTCCTCTACGACAAGTTTGCAGGTCTGAGTGCAGGAGAGCGTTTGGTCATTTCTTGCACTTAACTCAAGAATGAAGTTCAAGCTCTTAAAGTTCAGACATGAATGCTAAGCAGCTGAACATGCATTTAGGGACATGAGCACAGAGCCTGTGCATAAATCTCCTCCAGGGTGCTGGGCAGAGGCGTCTCGTGGCTATAAAACACTTCCAAAGATAAAAGTCCCCACAAAGACATTTATTTGCACAGCGTTTTAGTGTAATACTGGAGAATAGAAAGAAAATTCAGAAATGAGGAGAGAGTGAGAAAATGGAGAGAAATGGAAGTAAAAGCAAAGAAGGTGTGAGAGAAAGACATTAAAAGGAGATACAGAAGCAAAAAGGTGATAAGATGAAGTGCAAAAATTAATCTGAAAAGCCTTTCCAAAACAAGAGAGAAGTAAAAACATGATCTAATATGGAGCAAACGAAAAGCAAAAAGGGCAAAAAGATTGGGAAAGGCAAAGAAAGAAAAAAAAAAAAAAGTGGTATAAAAATAGAAAGTTACAATATGGAGATGGAAAGTAAATAAACATGCAAGGAAAGTATAGAAAATGTTAGTGAGGTTTTGCTTCATCATTTATTCTCCATAAAATGGGTAAAACTGTGTGAATTCAGGAATGTATGAATGATATACGCTGTATTTACAGTGACAGTGGCCAAGATTCTGATTCAGTACATAGCAGAGCTGTTAAATGACTTGGGTTTAGGGCATCAAACCAAGGAGTGATATTTTCTTCGGCAAATTTAGTGACACCAGCAGCATCGCTTCTCTCTCCAAAACACAGAAGCTGAGGCCACAGGCTCCCTCGCTTCCTTTCAGCTTGGCTCTCCGGGAGACTAGTTTGGAGCTGGGTGGGCTGGGTTTTCATCAAGTGCCTCGCTAAAAGTGTGCTCTGGTCTCTCTAAAGTCCTGGTAGGAGTGAGCTGGATATTCACGCTCAAGAGAAGGAGCACGATCCCTTTTTAGCTAAGATGCCACACGCTCCATGCGCCCATCTCCCTCCATGACACTCCCAGGAGGAGGACGCAGCCCCTTGAAGCAGTTCCAAGCAGCACCCTCAGGGTTATGGCCCTGCGAAGCCCCGTGGAAGCAAGAGGTACGGCTCAAGAAGAACTGGCCCCTTCCTGCCTGCGGGATTTTAAGTCTGCTCCAGGATACTCTGGAGGGAACACAGAGCTCAGCATCTGGTTACGGGTCCAGAGAGATCTGGCAAGCCTGCTTTGGGCCCTTCTGCAAACCCCTTTGACTGCCCCGTGGAAGCTCTAATGGAGTTTTAATCTTTACCTCTGTCAGCACTAGAGTCACACCCACAGATTAAAAATAAAAATCTCAACCAGCTAAATTATATAGGTCCTTTGTTCAAACATACTTTTAAGATTTGCATAATTTAGTATTGTGGTCAGTAATAAACATGGAGAAACAGGGCTCCCTTTCAGGAACACCTAATCTTAATAAGGTGGTTATTCAAATGTCTACTTTTGTTTATGGAAATACAGCATTTAAAAATAGAAAGTGGTTTGGGTTTTTGATCTTCTGTTTAAAAGGAAAAAAGTGATTCAATAGAATTAGTAACACTTGCAGCCTATCAACCCGCTCTCTCATAGAAATGCAATTTAGTGAAATGAATGTGGTTGGAAAGTCAGGCCAGAATAACAACAACTAACTTCAGATCCGCCCAAGGCCCGTTCGGGGGCCATGCCAATTAGCATAATGGCTGTGTTTGTTGGGAAGTGAAGTCTTTGTGCTTGGGACGCTTCCCAATTAAAGAATTGCATTTGAAGTGGGATTTAATTTTAATGTTTCGATGCCAGACGATTTACTTGCTGCGTCTGTTTTCATTTCAAACGATGCCGAGGTTACATTTTCAACTCAGTACCACTGTCATCAGGCCTCTCCAGTGTTTTTATTTACTGCAAGGGAGTGAAGGGGAAGGGTAGCGCGCCAAGAATCATGGTTTCCCAAAGTTTAACCCAAAATGGATGACCTAAATTGTATAAGGCCCCAGTCGTGAAGAATTTAGCGGGTAAAACACGCGTTAATATTAATGGGAGAACTGAGAAGACTGAAGCGAACTGAGTTCTTCCTCAGCAAACTTTACATTTGAGCTTAGAGAGCTCTATGCCATTAAATTTGCTCAAAAGAATGCACATCAGTTAAAAAACAGTCTCTGCTAGACCTGAATGGAAAAATCCATGAATAAAATAGCCACTAAATTTAATCTTCTTTTCTGTTTGCAGACTATCAGTGGGGCAACCAGAGTTCCCCTGAACTCACAGATTTATCAAATTTACTGGACAAATATCTTTCTTAAGAATCTATGGGTTGGTCACAAATATTTAAAATTTGGCTTTTCATGCTTAGGTGTGACTGACCAGCTAAACCATAAGTTGTTTTGTTTCATCCTTTTGGAGAACACTAGCCTGAAACCCCATATGAACTTAAAACGTTATTTCCATGAAAACATTCTCTTGATACAGAAGCCCTGTTGCACTAAGACATTTGTCAGTAAAACACAAGTGCTTGAATTTTCAGAAAAATAAACCAGAGTATAGAAGAAGTAAATTCATTGAAATCCACTGAGAACTAAAATTAATCCCAATAGTGTTGAAAAAAGGATTACTCCCTGTACGTAAACAAGTGAAGCAGAACAAAAGCTATCAGTAGTTCCCAAAGCCAGGCGAGTTCGGGATGTGGACAGCATGAAGTTTACAAGTGGTATTTAAAAATCAATATGACATTTTATGGATAGATAATATGAGTTCAGGGAAATGAGCAGATCAGGTTTTGCTATGTCAAGAAGATGCATGGCATAATTCAGTACATTCTGAAGCTGCTAAAGAATTAATCTTATTAGAAGACAATTCTTAGTCGTCCAGGCGTATATGGACACACACATGTGTACAAACATCCTCTCTTGCACTTTTCAGATCTACGATAATATTTGACTATCCTCATCAACTACTGCTGGTCTAAGGATTCGTATATCTCTGCGTTGAACACGACAGTTTAATATTTATATTTACATGGTACAGAAGAGACAGAATCAAGACGAACCCAAACCCCAGGTTTCCACCCCTGGGACTGACGTTATCTGAGAGCAGCCAACTTTGAAAGTGATGGGAGAGTGTTGACGGACCGGGGATAAGGTCCAATCAAAGGAATTTTGTCTTATATGGATTCAGTTTTAGAAATTCCCTGGCTTTCCAGTACTGTAAATCAGCCAAACAGACACACTGGAAAGATACCATAAAATAGTTATTTAAGTGCAGAAAAAGGTCTGCATGCCATCGAAATATATACGGTTCGACAGATCACGGGCTTGATTCTCTCTTGCCTTCGTTACATCACCGTAACTCTGCTAATCTCACCAGAGTTACTTCAAATACACATTTGCAATGGAGAGTGGAGTCCAGCTCTAAATCTGTGTGTGATATAAGCTCAGTAAAATATATAAATCTAAACAGTTATTGGGCCTGGCCCCTAAGGTACCTGATTACACTGCAAGACATAATTGATTTATGACTGCTGAAATTAAACATGGAATGAAACCAGTCTGAAGTGATGTCAGAGAGACCTTTGTTGGAGTATATTTTCATCAAAAGAATGTGGAGAAGGAAAGGATCAGCAACAACTGATTAGTTCACAAGCAACATAAAAATAGTTAGAGTATCATTTGACACAGTCAACTCAATTTCTAGGTTTCTGGAGAACCATTCAGGTGCAGTATTTACTCACTGCTTATTTCCTGAAGTGCCCACGATATAACAGACACTGAACGTGGGGAGCACCAGTCCATCACTACTGATCTGAATATCCAAAATTCCTGTCTGACATTCATCTTAATCTAATTCTACAAATATATTTATGAACCTGAATAACGCTTAATTAAAAATAAACTGGTATAAATTAATAACATTGTCCCTTCATTGTAGAAGGAGTTCCAATTGTAAGTTTTAATTATGGCAATCTATCACTAATCAAAGAGCTTAACCATGAAGGGCTGAACTGAGCTAGGAAATAGAGCACAGGCTCTCTTGCGTGAGGAAAGCCCAGCATTAGTAACTAGAAAAACACTGGAATACATATAATTTCACTTAGAAAGCAAATAAAAATTAGAGTAAATTGACTACCAGATATACAACTATATACACATACATGTATATAAATGTATATACATGCACATACATACACATGTATACATACATATATGTGTACATACACATACATGCACATATACATACATCCCAGACTGCAGGATACATGAATAAATTCAAAGATGCTAAGAACAGACTGAGAAAATCTAAAATGTCAAAATGAACAGTGAAATCTCTCAAAATAAACAATGTTCTAGGACTTCGTAGTGACAGATCCAAAACTAATTGAAGACATTCCATACACAAGTTCCTGGGAACTCTGAAGCATATAAATGAGTAAAGTTGCAACAGGATTAAAGCCGAAAGACATAGCTGTGTATTTTCCACTGCTCATACCCAGCTCTTCTATCTCAATGAATAAAATGTATTTCAAGCAGTGGGGTTTTTTTTCACTTATTTAACCTTATGTTTTCCTCTTCTTCTTACTCAGGAATACTTACCATGTGTCAGCTTTTTTTCCTTTTCCCACTGCACCCTAGCTTCTGTCTTCTGAGCACATACATCAGGGAGGGGAAGGAGTTCCGCGTTTCAAATCTTCCCTCCTGTTGAAGAATACCAAAGGTATAGACTCAGAAATCCACCAAGGGTTTGGGGGTCTTTGATTGTTTTGTTTTAAATCCTCCCTACAACCAGCAGTATTCCTGGAAAAACTGAACGCTGCCTGGGACCACGTTCACTTTTTCATGGATCCTCCAGTGGCTGCAGAGCCTACTCTGAAATAAACGTTCTAGGTCAGTGCCTTTCTGACTTTCCCTGCCAGGGAAGAACGGAAAGAGGTGAGTTTAAGCCTAAATCCGAATGAAAAGGAAACACTGCCCATAGATAGCCGTGAGCTTCCAACTGCTCTGTTGGGAACCCTCTTGCTACCGATTCTGGAAGAGTGAGGCCAAAAAAGTAGGGCCTGCCAAAATATGGCTTTCCAGTTTTGTTCATTGTCTGCACATTACTTTAGTAATGTTACCACTATTTATGGCGTAGCAAACAAGAAATTGTGCTGCTTTGTGACAGGTACAACACAGACAAGCAGCAAGACCTGCTGGCCCCCGGGGATTCGCAGCCCAGCTGTGGAAGGGGATGCTGCAGGTGCAGCAGGCAGATGGTGCAGCGGGTGTTGGCTGGGAAAAGGAGAGAAATAAAAATAAAATGGGCTGAGCAGAAACGCTGTCTCTCGTCTAAGCTTACCATTGCCAAGCAGTTGTGATTTGTAGGCACAGCAGCTGAAAGAGGAGATTTAAGAGGGGATTAAACAATACAGCAGATATTCCCATCGAACTATATGATCTTTTTACTTTTACTTTCTTAGTTCGTTTTTGGGACCAAACTCTTTGACAGATTTTCGTGAGTGAAAAATGAGTCAGTTCCTCGGAAAAGAACAATAAGACCTAATGGAAATGACCGACTTCTAGAGTGGAACAAAGGGGAACTGTCATCTTCTCACCTTTCCCAGCACGTCAAAGGACAATGAAAAAATTGCATATTCTTAGGACAAGCTTCAGGTAAGGTAAACATACCATCTACCTGACTCACAAGCATCCCTGAAACGCAGGAATTGATGTGCACTAACACAGCAATGTTAGAAACCTGGAACTAAAACAACATGGAAATCCCACCACCAGAGTATTCCTGGCTGGTAATTAACAGCACAAACCACTCACATATTCCACAGGAACAGGAAAATCAGGGAGAAAGAACACTGTTTGTGCATACCACATCTCTGATAAGGCTTAGGTTAAGCAATATGTCAGATAAAGGCTCAGGGAAGGACAGTCTTCATCAGCACTTGCAGGGGAAGCCAAAAAGGATTCAGGTTGGAGGCTATGCATCAGGAATATTTTCTCCTATTACTCAGAAGGAGCAATAAGTCTATTAAAAGTTAATGCGATAGGAAATTGGAAATTGTACAGCAACTTCTGTGTAGTGAAACTCATTCTTTTTAAGTAAGTTTTGAAGGCAAAGAGGAATAAATCTTTATCAGACTTTCAGCATGGGAAACCCGAGAAGGTCTGTGGCCTGCAGAGTAGTCCACAGTTGTCACATGGATGGGCTTTTCTTTGCAGAGGTGACATGAACAGCAGGAATGAATGAATGCCAGTGGCTGTATTGACCGTGAGCCAGAAATGTGACCTTGTGGCCAAAAAGGCCAATGCCGTCCTGGGATGCATCAAGAAGAGCATGGCCAGCAGGTCCAGGGAGGTCATCCTGCCCCTTTGCTCTGCCCTGGTGAGGTCCCATTTGGAGCACTGGGACCAGTTCTGGGCTCTCCAGTTCAAGAAGGACAGGGAGCTGCTGGAGAGGGTGCAACAAAGCACCACAAAGATGATGAGGGGCTGGGACCATCTCTCTGATGAGGAGAGGCTGAGGGACTTGGGTCTTTTTAGTCTGGAGAAGACACAGGGGACACCTGATCAACGCCTATAAATACTGAAAGGGTGGGTGTCAGGAGGATGGGGCCAGGCTTTTTTCAGTGGTGCCCAGGGACAGGACAAGAGGAAACGGGCACAAACTGGAACATGGGAAGTTCCATCTCAACATGAGGAGAAACTTCTTCCCTATGAGGGTGGCAGAGCCCTGGCAGAGGCTGCCCAGGGAGGTGGTGGAGTCTCCTTCTCTGGAGACATTCAAACCCCACCTGGACACATTCCTGTGGGACCTGCTCTGGGTGACCCTGCTCTGGCAGGGGGTTGGACTGGATGGTCTCCAGAGGTCCCTTCCAACCCCATCTGATTCTGTGATTCTGTGAGTCTGTGACTGCAGTTTAGTCACAGGAACGCAGCACGGGAACAACCCTTTTTGCTCGCAGAGTCTCTCACCGTGTCATTTCTAGCACGAACTGATGCGGCCCGATGTCACATCCCACAGCGGTTTCACTGCCCTGCTATTCTCATAGCTCCACGAGTGCAGGAGAGAATGTAAACATGGAGCTTTCCTCTCCCCAAACCCTACTACAGAATGGCAGATTCCCTCTTGAAATCTATAAAAAATGGCCCTCCAGGGCCCCGAGACCGGAGGTGGGTGTACAGTCACACCAGTAAACCTGCTTGAGGTTGTCAGACTCTAAAGACTTACATTTTTGTGGTGAATCATGTTCGGATAAAGCCAGGATGAAACAGTCTCACGAGACAGGATTTAATATCGATGGTTCACAAAAAAAAAAATACCTAAATGGAGCCAAACTCCTGTACAGAAACGGCCCCAACTGATGCTTCGCCAAACCAGGAAATGCCGTCAGAGAAACACACATGCGGGAGGAGCCGCCGTCCCATGGGGGCTCTGAAAGCACCGTGGTGGAGGCAGGACGGGGGATCCAGCTGCAGGCTCACCCCACAGCTGACCCACACCTACAATATCACCGTGGGGGGAGAAGCTGGTGAGGCCAGGGTTAAACACTGTCCCGACAGCTAGAACCCACCCCAGCCAGCAGAGAAGCAATACTCAGTTGGTGACCCTGTTGCTCTCTGGTCAAATATGCAGAATTGACAGCATTTTAAAGGAAAATCCACAGCTGGTGGTCTGGGGTACCGCTGCTGTGACCTCGTAACTGCAGGTCCCGATGTCCCCTGGGGAGGGTTTGTCTTGTAGAAACCACCAAAGCTGTGGCTGCCCCATCCCTGGAGGGGTTCAAGGCCAGGTTGGAGGGGGCTTGGAGCAACCTGGGCTGGTGGGAGGTGTCCCTGCCCAGGGCAGGGGGTGGCACTGGGTGGGCTTTAAGGTCCCTTCCAATTCAAACCATTCCACGATTCTGTGGTCTGCTGGAGTATCTTGGCACCCACGAGAGCCACTCAACGGGGTGCTGTCACCCTGCCAATGCCAGCCCCGGGCTGTCACCCCACACAGGAGGACAGGGGGAGCTGAGGTGACCCCCCCCATCCCTTCCCACCAGTGCTCTCCAAGGCTGGCTCAGCTTCCTAATCACAGGGCCCCAGAAACGTCCAAATTCTTCCCAAATCTTCGGTGTGCTCTCCTGTTTGTTACACTGGCACCTGCTGGCAACCGCAGGGGCAAAAGCGGATTTTTTACTGTTGGGCAAAGGAGATAAGTTTAATTATGAGCCAAGGTGTGCAGTATTCCATTTCTCTCTCTCTCACCCTCTCACCCTCTCTTTGGTTCTAATATAACACATTATACAGAACACAAGGAGGCTTGTTAGATTACTGTTGGAAGATGCAAGAATTGGTTAATTTTGCACCGTTTCTCCCTGTCATTATAATCTTTGCCACAAGAATGGCTACATTCTGCAAAATGTTCTGTTCTCAGTGCAGTCATTGTCATGTGAATGAGCTATCACAGAATCCTAATGCCTGAGATGTTTTATTCTTACATTCGTGACATTTGTATTTCAGTGACAAAAGCTTCAGCAAGAAAAGGGAATGGAAGAAATTTAATCCAGTCTCTTGATCATTTTTAAATTCTAATTTTATGGTCTTTTCTTTCCTAGATGCTGCAGCACAGTTTCCTTCATATGTAAGAAGTCTGTATTTAGAGTAAGAATGAACTGATGAAATCAAACCTCTGGGATGTTTGTATTTTAATGGTTTCTGCATTAAAGACACTGTATCAGTGCAAATTGCTGGTAGTTAGGAAAGGTGAAAACCAAGGAATATTTGCTAGTCATTTTTTGCCACTTAGAGTGTACGTGTTCCGTGAAAACTCTGATGAGCTGGAGCTCGTATTACACAGGTATATAATAAAAGATCAATTATTCTCAACCATTGATCTCAGCCAACAGGATAGTTGAAACTAATATCAGGGGTAACCAGGCCAGGGAAGAGCATCACGAATCATTCCAAACGTGCAGCAATGCTACGTTTAGGATGCTCTTCTGCTTTGCTGATCTCGGTGGCCAAAAATTACCTCTGATTTTGATGGGACCAGGCTCAGGATCTCAGTCCAAAATCTCCTACCCAGTTTAAGTCTTTTTATCAAGCCAGAAGTCTCTGAAGTGGCTTGCACAAGTTACAGTCTAGACAATCCAGCTCTGTTTTCTTTCTCCACCTCAAATGTTTTTTACGCTTACCTTGCCATTTCTGCTGATCCCGGAAATATAACATTTAGCAGGATATTTGGTAGGGGTTCCCCAGAACACACATCAAGGGGCAAATCGTTACGGCAGAGCAAACAAAGCATTCAGATCGGCAGGAGGAGGAAGGGATTCTGATTTTTCTTTTTTCCAGCCACGGGTGCAAAATAATTGTTCTTCAATGATCTTTCCTACGGCGTGACCATAAAGAGGTGTCTGAGCTGTCAAAACGGTGTTCGGATGGCTGACTGTCAAAGGGCTGCTACAGCATCACAACTGGAAATTTTAATTGCATTCAGACATCACACTGGAAAGTCACGAGTGCTTTTTCTCCCTTCTTCCTCCTCTTATATACACATATTCTTTCAGAGTGTATGCTCGTATATTTATATATATTTTCACAGCTTCAAAATTGTATAATATTTTAATCCGTCTGCATGTCTTGTAATAATATCCCCTCGCTCGCTCTCTTTTTAAATAAATGTTTGCAGATTCCACTTTTGATACCAGAACTGCAAGGCCTCATTATTTCTTATTTCCAGAGGTTACACAGTTTTAATGTTAAAACGTAATCTTTGAGATAGTTTCATTTGCCTACCCTAACCTCTATGATCAAATGCGTACCTTTTTTACTTTTCAAAATACTAGGATCTCAGGACCCATGCATTCTCTTAATCATTGCTCAATTTCTTTTATCCATGTTCCTTTTTTCCCTACGCTCATAACAAGACTGCAGCTCAGACCTGCCAGATCTGAACTCTAGTCCATATTTTTAATGTCATGGTTCTATAGATAATGTATTTTTTTGATTTTAGTTCACAGGTAACCTACTTAAAGATATCTAGATATGTATTTTAAATTCTTAGATAAAATGTTCAAGTAGTTGATTTTAACTTGCAATAACAAAGAATTCAGAAAAGAAAATCCATAGGGAACAAGCTAACAAGTACAGGGTTATACTTTTCTACCTATTTTACAGGGCTTTATTTTACAGGGAATCTCCCTGTTTTCATGCACTGGCTTTTGCCTTCAGTTTTCCTTTGATACTTGTCTTTATAATGAAAAAAATAAAACAGAGATCTATGTTAACTAGAGAAAAGCCGCTGGGTTTATTACTCTGAATATTAAACATTTCAGTTGAAAATGGATGTTGAGGGGAATAGCTGAGCGTTTTCACCACCATGGACACTACCAGCCTGCACGGGCAGCCTTCGCATTCCTCCTTACTCTAATAAAGTTCACAAGGGAAAAATAGCTGAAGAAGGTCTGGTGTTTCCCTCACGGCCTTACACGGGGGCAGCTCTCAAACCGGGGCTGAGATGTGACCACGCAGACCCTCTCTATTTCAAGGCTTGGCTGCAGCATCCCCAGCCCCGGTGGTGGAACAGGAGCTGTGGAGTTCCCCAGCCCACCTCCTCACGCGATGGGGAGAGGGGGTAACACGGGAAACACATTTTGCCTTCTTTATGCAGCACCTTGTAAAGCAGCAGAAACGCTTTCATTTCCAATGGAACACTTTTTGCAGGAGGTTTGGGTAGGGATGAAAAGGTTCCCCCTGTCCCTCCCTCACCCCCCGGCTCAGCAACCCTCCTGTGAGAACCTGAGCACCATGCAAATGTACCTCCACTTACGGGTTCGTTTGGGCTCCAGGAGAGAAATTTGGTGGTAAAGGGACACCTCAAAGAGAAGTCTGAAATCCTGTGCCAGTCTCTGGATTTTGCTCTCTTTCTGCCTGGGGGTAGTCCCTGGTGCTGCCCCAGACACCCCCGACAGCCAGCACGGGAGCAGGGGCTGGAGGAGGATCCTCTGCTTGGGACCCTGCCACCTTGGCTGAAAATTAACCTGGTACGGACAGTGGAGTGTTTCAGGGGGGGATTTGGGGGCGAAAAAAGTGCAGGGAACACATTTTAGGACAACCTACAAACTCCTTACTCCTTTTCTTGTGGCCTATTCAGTCATTTTTTAAGTTCAGTCTTGTTACTAACTTAGACTTACTCAACTTGGGAAAGATCTTTACAATTGCACAGTAGCTCCCATCAAAGTATGTTATAATTTGCTAAGCGTATTGGTAGTTTTTTCCAAAACAAACTAATCATAATGTGAATATTCCACATAACCTGCCTGAGATAAGAAAATATTCTCCTAAAAATCAATGTACAAGATAGAGAAATTTGAACATCTCCTTCATTACAAAAGTATCCACCTTGATTCCTTCCATGGCTTTCTTTTTCCCTCTGTGTTGCCATATAATGGTTTTGGCTACCTATATATGTGCCAACCTTTTCTAAACTTAAGAGTCAGTTCAGTTCCATACTGTAAAGTAAACAAAAACACAAGTCAGCCTCCTACAAATGATACAGCTATTTTAAATCATAATTAAAAAAAATATGCTTGGATTATTTCACTTACTGTCTCTGAGCCTTTTGTGTGCACTCAACCCATGTTTTCAAGTTTTTTTCTATATTCATGAAGATCAGAAACTCAATTTTATTTTGAAATGAAAGCTAAGATTATCTGATGATAATTGATTCCAAGGACTAGACTTTAAGTAAAATACCAGTATCATGAGACTTCTGATAAAATCACTGAAGTTGGCAACAACTGAAGAGTCAGGCAGAGAGTATCACTTTTTTAATCTCCTTATTATATATATATATAAAAAATCTTCACCACAAGTAATAACAAATATTTTTCCATGATCTTCCTACGTATTCAGTTAAACTAACAATAATACCTCCATCTGGTGACTTCCTCCATCTGTGCCTCCCAAACTATTAACACCTCAACAATATGAAGGAAGGCAGATGTCCTTGATTTATCAGCACCGAACACCAAGCACAGCTCCAGCTCTGTACACATCAGTGAAACTGGGATGATAATAATACTCATACCAAAAGACTGAGAGGTTAAATTAATTCTTTTTTTGTTTTTTTCCAAAACACATGGTGATCTTTGCACAAAAGCCAGTAAAATTAGAATTTAATGGAGTGTCCATATGTATTAAAATAATGTGGAAAAAAAAAAGTTGTCTTTGCATTCTTTTCAGCTAAATACCAGCGCAAAGATGTTGTGATATGGTTCAGATTTTTGGTCCAACTACTCTCAAATCCTCATTCTTCTGTTGGCTTCAGAAGAAACTTCAAATAATATGCAAAAAAAATCATTTCATACCTCATCTTGCTAAGGTTTAGCAAGCATATTTTCTGCAAGGATATAAGCAACTGGGGGCAATGATTTGCTTCCTCAACTGAGAACTGAGAGTACTTCTCACTTTACTATACCTAAAACAAAGGACGTCAAAGGAAGGGAGAAAAAAAAGAAGATTCCCAAATAAGAATTAAAAAGATCAGAAAGTTGAAGTAAATATGAACAGAAAATGGAAAATAAAATAAAATGAAATAAAATAAAATAAAATAAAATAAAANAGACAACAGTTGGGACAAAAACATGAAGACTGGAATTATAAAGGTGATAAATAATATTTTTTTGCTAATTTAAATTTCCCTCAGAGATGAGAATGGTTATTGCAAAACAGCCGTATTGCACAACAATGTAGGGATAAATATCAAAGGTTAAATCTCTTTTGGAAGAAAACTAACATGTGAGTCAATTCCTTTGTTCTGCACCAGACAGTAAGAGAAAGTATATGCTCCATTGCCCAAAAAAGTACTGTATAAGCTCTTTATCTCAATACTGCTGTCATAAGAGTTCATAACTTTCCTTCAAAGTAGAACATACCAACCACTATATGTTTTGGTGGAACATTGATTTAACCCATGACAGCAATTCTTGTGCTCTTTATGGGACGTGTACTATTGTCATTATTCTCATTGACTTGCTTTTCTTTCACACCAGCAGAAGCCAGGCCTCCCTGACTGATCTGGAAAGCATTCCTGGTCACAGTCCCATCAGGAGAGCCTGCCCAGCACTGTCCCAGAGAGACGGGTCAGCAGCGGTGGGACACCAGGGGAGCACCTCCTGCTAAAGCAGAGGCCAAGCTGGAAGGAGGGTTTTTCACAGGGCCCTGAGGGAGCTGTACTTTCATTTTACCAGAGAATAAGCATGTGCTTCTCTTCCCTCTTCTTGCTTTAGTGTTTGTGTACATTGCCTACTTTGCTAGTAAGGACAGACTCTGAGAAGAGCCCATATAGATGCGTTCACGCCTGAGCAACTTGATTAGCTTCTATGATGAGGTGACGGGCTGGGTAGATGAGGGCAGAGCAGTGGATATTGTCTACCTGGACTTCAGGAAGGCTTTTGACGCTGTCTCCCATAGGTCCTCATAGAGAAGCTGATGAAGTATGGGCTGGATGAGCAGACAGTGAGGTGGACTGGCCAGGCCCACTGATCAATGGCACAAAGTCCAGTTGGAGACCAGTAAGTAGCAGTGTACCCTGAGGTCAATACTGGGTCCAGTCCTGTTTAATATCTTCATTAATGATCTGGATGATGGGGCCGAGTGTACCCTCAGCAAGTTTGTTGATGACACAAATCTGTGAGGAGCAGTGGCTGATAAATGAGAGGACCGTGCTGCCATCCAGGGGAACCTCAATGGGTGAGAAATGGGCTGACATTTCTCATGAAGTTCAAGAAGGCAAAGTGCAAAGTCCTGCACCTTGAGGGAGAACAACCCCAGGCACCAGTACATACCAGGGGCATCTGCCGGGAAAGTAACCTGGCAAAAAGGTCCTGGGGGTCCTGGTGGACGCCAAGTTGAATATGAGTCATCAACGTGCCCTTGTGGGAAAGAAGATGAATGCTGGGTCCTGTTCTGGGCTCCTCAGTACAAGATCTGGACAAGATCTGGCCCTTCCATAAAAGGACTGGAGCATGTCTCCTTAAAGGACAGGCTGAGGGCTGGGACTGTTCAGCCTGGAGAAGAGAAGGCAGCACTTGGTCACTGTGAGGGTGACCGAGCACTGGCACGGGGTGTCCAGGGAGGTTGTGGAGTCTCCATCCTAGGAGATACTCAAAAGGCACCTGGACATGGTCCTGGACAACTGGCCCTAGATGACCTTGCTTCAGCAGGGGGGTTGGACAAAATCAGCTCCAGAGGTCTCTTCCCACATCGACCATTTTTGTGATTCTGTGAAATGTTGTTTTTTCAATTTTTCCTTTATTCCCCCAAATTACTTCCTTAGTAGTGAGAAATGCCCTCTTTACCTTCTCTGTAAGGACCTCTGCTGCAGCCTCCAAATTACTATGCAAGTTCACACTTCCAGGCAGAAAGCACTCCCAAGAAAACAACTATTCACAAAAGTCCGCTTTTACAGGCAAGTGATTTAATTCTGTGTCTCGTTTATTCTTTTATTCTAATTCCAAAGATTTTGGACTTCTGAGCTGTGCTACTCCAAGCTACTTTGGAAGCCAGTGATCAGGTCACTTTATAATCAGCTTTCCCACATCCCCTCCCTTTGCTGAGCTGATGCCCCAGGTCAGGTCTCCACCCAGGCTGGTGGGATCCCAGATGGCTTCAGTGACGCTCTGCTCTAGTCCCCATTTATCCACACGGGCCGCACTGCAGTTCCACTAACATTCCAGGTGTGGGCCCTGTGCTTTACCTTGGGGAAATGAGTCCTCAATCTAGAATAATTAAATTAATTAAAATAATAGGTAACATTCTAGACAACCACATTTGTGTGTGTTTGTCTGAATTAATTTGTCTAATTACTATTAAAACAGCATAATACGGTAAAATCATTATTTTCTGAAGAAGGCATTAAGCTGGTGATCTTGTATGTTAACAGCATATAGATTTCACAGGGCCCTTGGGCCCTCTGTTTCATGATGCTAAAACTGTGTTTTAAACACAAGTTCCCTTTTTTACATATGTTTTAATTTAAACATGGAAGGTATGGGATATGACCTTGTGTTCCTTCCAAAAGTTGGATGTTCCTAAACCAAAAGGCCAGCCTATTAACAAATTGCCTAATAAAAATATTTTTAGGGAAACTAAGTCAACCATGAAGACAAGAAGCAAAAAACTTGTCTGTAAGACTACAAAGACTAAAAGTAATGTCTCAAAAGCCATAATAATAATAAAAAATAATAATAAAGTGATTAAAGTGGTAAATTGTAAAGCTACAGCTCCCTTTGTCACGAAATGCAGAACCTACTTCATACCAATTGCTGCTGGCTTCTGCTTAATTGGACAATTGCCATTGTGCTCATACTCAGAAATCCCGTATTTCAATGTTTCAAAGATTGACTGCTGCTGGCTTGCACCCTCCCCCCTTCATTCAGGGGGAGCTTTGAAAGGTGGTCTGCTTTGACATGTACATCATTAGACAGAAGAGGGGAAGCAAGGTATCAATATCAGAAATGAGCAATAGCAGGAAAAGAGTGTGGCAGGAAAAGAAAACAATTAGAAACAGTTTGGTGTCCTGAAGTAAACAAAAATAGTAATAATAACTGCCAACTTGGGCTGACAGAATCCCGTCTAGAGAAACGGAGAGGCAAAATGCGATAAATTCATTCACTTTATCAAATTCATCAGCTTTATCAAAGAAATGGCACTGGAAAGCCTGCTTATAGGGACTTTGATAAGAGTGCCTAACGTAAGAATTCTTGGTCTGAGATTTAATGATCTTGCTTACCTTTTGGTTAATACTGTAGAAATAAAGAACAGTTCAGGCATAGATAACATTATTTTCAAAAAAATATATCTCTAGTTTGATCGAGCTTCTCACAAAAGTGTTCCTCAGAACAGGATGTAGCACTCCCTGTTTTAAGATGAATGGTGACTTTGGGAAAGTAAATAAAAAACTTAGCATCACAGTCATAATTAGAGTAGAAACCTAAGCTCCATCCTGAGCTACAGAGTGATCATAACTGCTTCAGGTAGAATGTATCTGCTGACTGCTCCATCTAGGACTCTACTACCTTTGTGTACGAGTCATGGGATTACCACAAATATCCAGGATTGGGCTGATACTCCTTCTAGAGATATCAAAAATGGAACTCCCATTAATTTTAAAGACAGACAAGCTAAATCAATGCTAAGAGCTTTTGAAAATCCTCTCGTAAAGGTTTTATACGACAGTCTACTGCCACCTCAATTATGCTGGACATCAGTAGAACCTTGGGTTGCATTCAATAATTTGTTTGATGCAGTGCTTATTCTGTTTATTTAAAAATAAAAGCAAAATTCTCAAATGAAATAAAAAGTTTAACTGGTTTTTAAGATTTTATTGAATTCTTCTTAGGATGACAGATCCTGTGGTTTGAAGTTCTGCAGGATCAATGCACAATATCTCGCTAACCTTTGTTTGGTTCCAGTTTGCTTGGGTTCTCACTCACAAAATTTCACTTTCAGGTTCAACCTCACTTAAAAGTTCAGAGTGAATTTCAGCCAAGTCCACTAACTGTGATCTGGTTTATGTTAAAGTCAGCCCATAAACTGCTCAAAACTGGGCCCGGATTCTTTTGAAACTGGGCCTAAGGTCTGTGTAAAAGCAAACTCAAGAAAACATCTTGATGAACCTAGGTTCAATATTTCAAAGTCTGTAATGAAACCTGAAACAAACCAAATTCCAATTTGTTTGGGGCTTCATACTGAAAGCGTTGTATTGCTCCGTCAAATTGATGACATTTTACCACAACTTTAACAGGGAAAGATTTTTCTTCCCATAATTTCGCCCAAACCCCTTGGCTGCTGGAAGCAGTAATGTATTACCATGGATACAGATTACAGAGTGGGATATGAGGAAGAGAGTGGAGGTTACAGCGTATAAAGAGATTTCTTTGGAGTTGGCATTTGGAGCAGGGAATCAGATAGCACAAGAGATTTTTTTTTATTCAAATATATCCAGATCATAAAAAGGCTAATTTCAAGAAGATGAGCTAAAATAGACTGCATTTGCGTTTTTGTGTCTTCGGTAGAGTCATCTTTTTCTGGAAAGCGAAGTGAAAACCTTCATGTATTTACTTGATCTCGTTTGGAGAAAGAGCAATTTAAAAATTAGCAATTTGATTGTAAATGCTTTCTGCTTTCAGCCAGGCAGGGAGGAAACTGGGGGCTGTCTTGTCAGCTACAGAAAGAGCCCAGTTTGCAGAGCCCTGACCTGACCGAGCGTGAACACACGTGTGAGCTTCCCTCTTCTGAGAACGGAGCCAATGGTGGCTTCACCATCACCAAAACCAAGCCAAGAAGCATGACCTAGATTGTACAAAGATGGGCCGTGATGGGCTTTCCAGGGAAGCAGCGAGGCCTTCTGCTAAAGGACATGGCTCTTCTAAAGACAGGACAAAAGCAACAGGAGAGATAAGGTTTTTTTTCAATACTAACAGTGATTAACAAGATCACCCAAACAATTCTACTAAAATAGCCTGGTGGAAAAATCTCCACAAAAAAACTCTATGAGTGAAAATGGTACAATTCCACAGAAGTTCCCCAGAAAGCCTTTTCTACTTGTAAAGATGAAATATATGGGAAAATGGCTTTATTTTGATACATTTGAATCTATTCCACTTAATTGTATATAAGCCACACAGATAGTTTTTCCACTATACTCTCTAGGCCTGTTCAAAACTTATTGAAAGATTATATTCTACTCCCTCTAAAGAGTGCTCTTGAAGCCATCACAAAAAGAGGTAGTGTCCAGCCCAGAGAACAGGTGAAGCTCATGCTCCTCATTCTGTGACTGAAAAACATCCCTGTGAAAAACATCTGCACGAAAAATATTCGCACTCCTGCAAATACTCCATCTTTATACACGTGGTATAGCTTTTCTTTTTAGGGATGCTGAAATATACTTCCCCAAAGGAGCAACCACGAAGCCAGTTCAGATCCAGGAAAGAGCTAATTGTGCTCCCAGGCCAACACCTCGCATTCGGGTTCACGGCAGCAGAATCCGCCTCAGAGTAATTTGCAGGAAATGGCGCAAATGGATGGCAAATAGAGGGGTTAACAAGTTTATTTTAGAATTAACTTTTACTTCAGCAAAGATTAACGTGTCAAGCTGAACACCGAGTAGAGGTCAGTGCTGAAAGACCACCACGCTAGTCACCGGGGCGTGCTGGGGCAGACACGGATGTGCTGCAGGAGATGTTTCTGGGGGGAAGCTTCTCCCCAGTTGTTGGTCCGAGGTAGCTGCCGAGCCCTGAGGCTGCACAGCGGGTCCTTCATCCCCACAGTGTACCCTCCTCTCCACTGCCCCCTCCCAGGCTGTCTTCCTGCCTGCAAAAGCATCTCAGACTTCAACCAGCCTCAAAGTCCCACCACTGTCCTCATGAGAAGCATGGTTCCTCTTCTCCATTAAAATATAAGATGAAGCTTCCATGCATCTTTAGGAAACAGAAGACAATAGTGTCAAAACAAAGGAGACAGTGGCTTTTCTGGAGTGCTAAACCTCAGTGGTTTTTTTAGGCAAGAGGAATCATACCATTTTTCAGCCCTTGGTAATGATCACTTTTAAAGACTTTTAATCTGAACGGTTCTGACAGAATCATAGAATCATGGAATCATTTAGGTTGGAAAAGACCTTTAAGATCATCAAGTCCAACTGTTAACCCAGCACTGCTGAGTTACCACTAACAACACTTGTGCTCCAGACCCCTCACCAGCTCCGTTGCCCTTCTCTGGACCCGCTCCAGCCCCTCAATGTCTTTCTGGGAGTGAGGGGCCCAAAACTGGACCCAGCCCTCGAGGTGGGGACTCACCAGTGCCCAGTACAGGGGGACGGTCACTGCCCCCATCCTGCTGACCACGCTGGTCCTGACACAGGCCAGGGTGCTGTTTGGAAGGCGCAGCATTATTCATGGCCAAATCAACCCCTCGTGCCTCAAATCCCCTCAACTCAGAGGAGAGAAATTGACTCTACGGTTTTCTAAAACGCTTTCCAAATTTGAGAATTCCTCATGTTTCACTGTATCTCCTAAACAGCCCCTAAGTCATATCCCTTTGGCATTTGAAACTTTCACACAGGGAGGAAGAAGGAGGTGAGGGGAGAAATATTTAAGTCAAGTGGAGCAATGAAACTTGAAATATATACAAACCTGCAAATTACCCACACAGAGGTGTGATATCAGAAATACCTAATGTTTCCCCTGACACTCAAACTGCCGGCTCTAAGTTGGCTGCATCGTTGTAAGGTATTTATCACTGCAAAACCCCATAGAACATTTTCACCTTGGTAAATATACACACTTATTCTGATGTGCCTTAAAACCGCAACAGGGAAAAAAGATAAATGCTTTTACTATCACGCCCGTCCATTTTCATCTTAAAAAATCAGCAAGATTACAGCTCATCCCTCTATCCTGGGATAACTTATGGGTGTTATTTCCATCTCTGGGGAACAAAGGGCTCCTAGTCTGGATGCTGCCAACAGAGGCGTGTGACAAGGATAAAAAAGCAGGACCACCTCATGGTTCTCGCTGGAAGTGGGAACAGCAGCATATTCATTTCAAGAAATCTCTGTCCTTCACAATTTCCTAATACACGCAGCGGAAATTTGGAGGTTCTTCTGCGGGACCCTTAGCCTTAAATAGATTTACACAGTTCACACAGCTCACTAAGGCTGGGGGATCCCCCAAAGCCGCAGGTTTCTTCTGACTGCTATAGAGGGGTTTTAATGAAACCTGGTGAAAGATATGGAGGCTGACAACCACCAAGAGGCAGAAGGATAGAAAGCAGGACGTGCGCCTGCAAACAAACATCACGCCTCCAGAAACACGGGCACATAACACAAGAGCAGCTATATTGATTATCAGATAGCATTTGACACCGTTAACAGATAAGCTCTCAGGCCAAAGCCGTTGGTTATCACATATGTATCACTACACACTACTTTAGCTTTAATAGTCGCTCTGACAGAGAGAGGGAGCGAGGCAGACAGACAGGTGATTTTCACAGAGGAAGGGAAAGGTTCTAACCTCTAACGCAATTGACAACTTTGCTCAAATCTTTCTTGACCAAAAAAAACCCCTAACCAACAACTACAAAACCTAACAAGGCATCCTCCATGGAAAATTATCGAATCCAAAAATAATGCTGTTTTGAATGAGCAGTGAAGGTTACCACAACTTATACTAAGGGAAATAAGAAAGCAATTAAGATACCTTTGTTAAGGATTTTTTAACCTGTCAGCAATATATGCCTTCTATTCTTCAATCTTTTAGGTTAATAAAATCAAGGCCAGTTCCCTTAGAGATGCTGAAGCTATTAGATATCAGTAAAACTTAATGTACCACAGGGACCATGTAAGAAAAAAATGCACTTAATTGAGTGTTCAGAGCCAGAGCCACCCATTGTAAGTGTATTCTGGCAATTGAGATGTTATTATTGCCAAGGCTTTGCCATAGGATGATATAAATGCATCTTTTCTGAATGACAGCTCTGAATACGTGGGTGAAAAGATGGCTGCGTTCCTTAAAAAGAAGGGCTGGAGCTCTTCTCTTGTGTTTTATCATTGCCATCCATAAGAAGCAGTAGTGTCATTAATGGAATTCTATTTCTAACAAATTTGTAAGCAAATCTGGTAAAAAGTACTTTCCAAAATGAGAGGTATTCAGTATTTCCTCATCTGAATTTGCATTTCTAATAATGCCTCTGTCTAAATGGTAACCTTATTACCAGTCCTCAGGACCGTGTTCAGTCCTTGTGAAGAAACAAAGACACTCCTTTCCTTCTTACTTCATTTCTCCTCTCTGGATGAATGATGTATGAGCTTTTCCAAATGCTTTCAGCATATGAGGGCTCTATTTAGCTACACGTTGGAAGTGTTAGGAGTGAATGAAGACAAAGAAACCCAAACAGCAGCACTAACAGTAATTCAGAGTCTGATTACTGATCCAAATTAGACTGGACAATCCGAGAAAGGCAAGGTTTTGATACGGGTTCTTTCAAATAACAGTGGGCTATGACAAAATCCATATTTATCTGATGTATCCAGTGCTCTACAGTCAGTTTCTTGAGTTTCAGTAGAGAGAACAAAACCTCATACAAAGCTGAACTCCTCAGGTTTAGTTCCAGGTTATTGATCTTCACTCGAAAACTTCTAACACTAAGCAGGGGTAGGTGAACTGGAGGAAACATTTCCCTCAGGGGACATTTGTCCAAGGCTGCAATTCTCACAGAGAGGTTTTTATCAAGCGTATACACCTATTCCCTCAGGGACTGCACGTACAGCCTCAAATCTCTTCAGGCTGGAAGTCTCACCATGGTAGAGCACAGGTTTTGGATAACTAGCAGGGCCCCGGAAGCCTGCCCCCACAACCTGAATATATTCCCAAGAAAATATTCCCAAGATTCACACTGTATTTTTATTTCGGGGGAAATAAAAACAAACAAACAAAAAAGCACTTTTTAGAGCTTAGAGGCATTTTCAAAGGAAAGAAAGAGAAAGGTTTTTAGGTAGCAGAGGTGAACAGGTTACTGTAATGTTAGTCTACTTCAAAGTCATGGAAATGCTGATAGAAAATGAAACTGTTAAAGAATTAAGGGACTGTAGCACAATCAAAGTCAACACAGTTCCATGGAAAACAGGTCTTGACAAAGAAATCTGATTTTTTTAACATGATTTCCAACGTGCTTCCTTTTCATAAGGAAGCAAAAAATTACCTTCATTCTTAGTGTTGATCACATCATCTCCATTAACACTACACACTCTGACAACAGTATTTATAAGACTCCACAGGGTATTTCCATCGTTTCCAGTCACTCGGTCCCTTGCAGTTGCATTTATATTTGTACAAAGTCCTTTCACCCAAAGTCCTCATGAGCTCCTCCCTGTGCTACTCCTCCTGGAAGGGTGGCTGTTCCTGCCTGAATTACACCATCTCGCCTAACTAATAACTTCTCCACCATTACCTGGGGGGTACACACAGAAACACACTTCTTACAGCCCAACACCGAACATATAAGAGGAGACTTCAGGGGCTTTTGAGCTTCCCTCTGAACAGCCAACATCACAACTCTTTATATAAAAAATTGCACTGGGCCAGCTTCCAAACAGGAATGCTGGAGACTAGTTTGGGATGTCTGAAAGCTCCATTTTGTTCCTAATATCCCGTGGAAGCTTGGTCAAATCCCCTATCTTCTGTGTGCCTCACCATGCACCTGTGAAGGGAGGAGCAGAATTGCAGATGCAAAAGGGCAGCCCCTATTTTTCGAGGTGCAGAAAAGCATACAATAGAAAATAAAGCCTATAAATAAAAGCTATGGGAAAAGGCATATTAGGCTTCAAAATAAGGTATGTTGGAAGGGGTAGGGGTCAGCATTGAAATAAATTTGGTTGTAGGCATTTCAATTTCAAGATAAGATATGTTGAGGTGGTTAAGAGAAGCTGATTAGATTAGCCATTTATATTCATTGGTAGAGAACGTTAGCAGGAAGAAGGGGCATCTAGAAAAGGGAATGCAGTTAGCTCATGTGTAACTATTAATGAAAAAGATGTGTCTGAAGATTGCAAAGTCAAATTGGAGCCTGTATCAAGCTTCTTTCTGCCCTACCCACTCTTTAACAAGAAAACTCACCTCTTTGCACCTATCACCTCTCTAACATGACTCGCTCTAGCCACATATCTCAACTCCCACAGGACAGAAAACATCTTCAGATTTTTGGGGAGCTGACTATAAACACAGAGGGGGATAGAAAAAAACCTTTATTCTCTTGCCTGGCAAGATTTTCCTAATTGAGATTGGATGAGTTCCAAAGTAGAGTTGGACTCCTGTTTGTGCAAAGGTTTCGTTGATGGTCCCACAAAATGCCCACATGGAGTAAAAAATCCGTGTTTCAGGACACAGTCAGTTCCTTAACCTCGACACCCCATTGAACAGAGAGAGGACCTGCCATTCCAGACACAGCAAAACCCCGTCTCAGTTCAGAATGGAGCAGAGTCGAGAGGGGACCGTGATTTCAGGCCTAGGAACTTTATTGTCCTTGTGCTTGCTGGAGGCACCTGTGGTTTGTGGCCATGATAGGCCAAGGTTTCTGCTTCGATGTGCTCCGAGGTCAAGGAGCTGCAGGTTCACGTGCCAGAGCTCGTGCAGGGGCTGCCCTGTCCCAGTGGGCAAGTGCCTCGGCAGCTGCTGGCCAGACCAGCCCCAGAGTGGGAAATTAAAGACACTCTTTAAAGTTTCACTTTTTTTAAGTGGGGGACTTAAAGTCTTGCATTTTTGCAGCACATCTGCCATCTGGTCCGTGGCGCAGAGGAGCAAGCTGGAGCCATGCATCTCTACAGCTTGAGCCAGGCTTTGCAGATCAGAACAGACCCTGGTGTCTCTTTCTTCTATGGATCAAGCGTGGATAATGACACATAAAGCAGAGGCATTTGTAGACAGTAGCAAAGCTGAGAAGTCGTATCATAGCAGTGTCACTGCTGCTTGGTAAGTTATGCACAGGGACTCTCATTATCCACAAAAAAGCAGAGCCTAGGAAAAAGGAAGGAATATATATGGCTTTCTCCGCTTTGGCCAAATGCAAGGAAGCAAGGTATTGGTTTTGCTTAATTAGAAGAATCGTACCAGGCCAGAAGACAAAGTTTTCCTAGCCCCTATTGTAATAGCCAGCTCCCTGGTCCTGCTGTTAATGCAACACAATGTGCCGAAACATCTTTGGAGGCAGAAGAGAGGTACGACAGAAGGATCCTTCTGTTTTCTAGCAAGTAATTACTGAAACATAAAGATCTGCATTATTAAATTTCCACAGAATGAGCCTTTGGGTAATACAAAACTAAAGGAAGCTTAACGGGATCCAGGGACAGCGTCCAAAGTTCCCTCCTGTGAGACGGGCATATTTCTCAGTATTTTTTTCCCTAACTTTCATCAAATGTACTTGTTAATAACTGACTATTACCTGGTGTCTAGGGTTTTTTAAAGCCTAGGATCTAGATATTTTCTCTGGTCACAGGCAGAACAGACTAATGCTGTCTGAGATCACTAAAAAAAGAGATGGAAAGTCCTCTGTATCCCTACCTGCCTCTGAAGGGCTTGGTGTCTGTCTGTTTTACAACACAGAGCAGTAACTGGCCATAGGCATGTAGCTTGCCTGAGGAGTGCCTTCATCAGGTCAAGTTGTGTATCAAGCCTTTTTAGACCTGGAAATACAGTTCTGATTTTTGGAGGAACTCACGCATGGTGGGGCTAATATTTGCCTGCTGTCGTATGGCAGCAATCATGAAGGAAAAAAAGCGCGTATAGAATTTCTGAGACAACAAGGCTTTTCTGGGTCCTTATCATATGGAGAGAGAATAAATATTTAAGTAAGTCAGACCTACCAGTTACCAATGAGAACTCCAGCAAGCATTGGTTTGGCTGCCCACCTCGAGGAGGGTTAATCACGCATTTCCATAACCTGCTCACATGGCTCTTCCCACCGTGGACGGCTCTGGAAGGTCAGGCCCCGAGAACCCTGTACGCTCAGGCTCTAAAGCCCTGCAAAACGCACATGAGTCACATCTAATTGTTAGCATTTATCATTTTTATATTCCGAGTATACTCAATAAAATGGGATTTACTCTGTTGATGCGGCAGTTGAAATATTTTTTGCTTAGATGTAAGCAAGAGGGTATGATGGCTCAGTTTTCTGATTGGTACGGGCACATTACAGCACCGTGTCTCAAGTACAGAGGTGTTACAAGGGAATAGATGATAGAAATCCTTTGAACAATAACTTTGTATGCATAATATGCACAGCACTCTATACACACACACACGTGCCCTCTTGAATTCCAATATGAAAATGCAGTCATATCCTATACAAACTTGCTCTAAAAATGAGACGGAAACACAGTTGCCTAATGATGAGTGTGTGAGAGAGACACAGGGTAAATTTGCTCACCAGTTTAGCAAGACAGGAAAAAGAAAGAAAGTGCAAACTAAAGAGAGTTCCCTGGGCTAATTTTCTAACCATCAATCAGCTGATTGTTTCTACTGAAAGAGAATGAAAGCAAAAGAAATAGAGAATTATTATAATAAATATAAAGTAACTTCAGCCAGGAGAAACCGTATCAAAACGACTGGGGAAGTAGGAGAAAAGGGATGTGATCTGTTGCATTAATTGCACTATAATTAGTCATATACTTCCTGCATCCACTTCTCATAAATGTGTTCCACTTTTTATATAAAAAATGCTCAGCATTAAATGCAGGAGCTGTTGTCCAAACTCATATCCATTATATTCTGAGATGTGTTTCCCATACGTTGCTGGTATCCATTAGCTGTTAAAGACTAATTAGCATGAATTCTACATCGGTGTGGGCTGGACTATTTCACTTCACTTTTTTTTTTAAAAGACAGAAAAAGAACAGATGTGTGTGAGTGTGTTTGTGTGTGTCTTTACCCTGCATTCTGTGGGCTGTTTACACAGAGAATCACTGCATACATTAATTTGAAAGCCGTGTGTTCCGTCTGCTGGGAGTCCAGGGCCCCGGACGGGTCGCATCCGTTCTGCCTTTTGGCCAGAGCTCAAATCTCAGTCATTCCCACCAGGTACACGCAGTTTTTAACTCGCAACAGCAGTTGGAGCCACTCCAAGCAGCGCAAGATCCAACCTGCAGGGACTGCAGCCTGTCTCCGGTGTCCGCAGCCCGCAGCCGAGCTCGCAGGACGGGACAGACGTGCCTGCTGTGAGCACAACCCTTCACTATATGCACACACGCACTGCCTAAGCAAACACACTTATTTACACAAGTTTCTTTCGAGTAAGGCGAGGAATATTCCTCACCTCCGATTTGTCCTTCACAGCTGGCTCCCGCAGTACGGTACGTACAGACAAAGACTTTGCCGTGACATCTGCCTGATCCCTGAATAAACATGGCTGGGAACACATGTGCTGCTCCTGCTTCTGTATTTGGATTAGGGCAATGTATTCCACCGCGAAAGTCGCACGACCATTAAAATACAGTCTGCCTTAAGATGTCCCTTTCTGTTTAAGGAAGAAATCTGGTAGGAGGAAGAAAAGGAATAATGTATTTTTGAACACTCAGAAAACAGAAATGGTGAGTAGTGTTTTCCCAAAAAAAAAAAAAAGGAAAAGAAAATGCTACTGTTTATTTTATGGGCAATGATTTTTCAAACAAAGTATAAAACCCCTGGATCTACAAAGACTTGCATGGATGTGGCAGTAAAAATGGTGTATTCCTTTAGCTATTTCTAACAAAGGCCCTGTTTCTGTGAAGAAAACTATAAAGACAGAGTTGCACTCCTGTGCAGTCCTACCAAAATAAACACGACTTGAAGAAGATTCCTTTTATCCTGGGGACTAAACACTCCCTCCATTTGGAAACCACACAGCCACAGTTCTGCTGTCTCCTCTTCCATTGTCCATAGCATGTGAACAGAGAAGAAGTTCTGGGGGAGCAGGTGCCCTCCCTCGTACGTAGTTTTACCACAACACCTCCATTCACACCGGACGTATCAGACTTTCCAGGGGAAATGTGCAAGTCCCAAGGCTGAGCACAAACCACTTTCTCCAAATGCCCACCAGCCTGTCCCCAGCGCTCGGTTACATCTGGTCAGAGAGGTGACAGGAGTCTTGGTTCCCTGGCTGGATGAGCACACAGTTTAAAGATAAACACTTGCACATTTGAGTGTTCCTGGGAGAACACTCGCCAATACAACTGCAGATTCACTCTCTGCAAATACGCAGGCAGACCAGCTTGGCTGTAAAATGCTCGTGGAACTGTGCGTGTGTATCTGAAAACAAGCACAATTAAACATGAAGGGAAACCCAATGAGGGACATTTGCAACGTCTGTTCACCTCTATTATTTTCTGCAGTAAAGGTCTGTGTGTGCCTGTGATCTTATGAAAAAAATATTAATTCTATACTAATATTAGGTGAAAGGAAGTAGAATCATGGGCTTCATTTGAGCAAAAGCAGAAGAGGCAACTGTATCTGATCAGTAGCAACGAGTCTCTCAGCCCCAAATTAAAAAGGCCAGTAGATGAAATTCTGTTTCAGCCTATTAGGTACCTCTCCTTCTTTTTTGCCCTTTTTCCCTCAGATCAGCTTTCTTCTTTCCAGGGCCCAGTAACGGGTTAATTGCATGCAACACATGTTCTTGTAATCAGTGAAGTTTGTTTTCATCTAGGTGCCCTTTTAAGGGGAACTTGCTCTATTCTCTGGTCTTGGAGCGGTAAGAAATTTAATTAGCAGCCAGAAATGCTGTTACTGAAAGAGTGAAAACCCGAAGCAGATAGTTCCCCGGCAAGACTCTTCCCCGGCCAACTGAAGGAACCCAGCACAGAGTGGGGTCCTTTGGGATGACCCGTTCCCTCCCGGAGCTGCAGCCCGGGGAGAGCCACCAGCTCTGCTCCTCGTTACCGTTGTCTGGGCTCCCTGCTCCAGCGAGGGGCGTCCTGGGAGGATGGGAGAGGTGCTAATCCACGGAGCAAAATACAGAAAGATTTACAGCAGAGCTGAGTAAATATGGGCAAAGGAATGAACCCAGCATCTTTTTTGAACAAAATCCTCTGTAAGTAATTTGCTTGATAAAACCCAGCTCACATTTGGGCGGGGAGCCGTGTTCGCAGACAGAGCGGAATAGCATGAAACCTCCTTTAAGATGGTTTGCATAATGTCAAATAGGTTAGAGAAACCCTGCTCCCTAAATTAAAACCATATTACACTTGAAGGAAAAATTTACTTTGGAACAATGGTAGTGGAAAGAATGACTAAATAATATAACTGTAATTAATTGTTCACACGTGAACAGTATATGATGTTTGTGATTGCCCAGAGTGTGTAACGTGCATAGGGAAGTCATTGATGTGTGCTTTTGTGTTGTCTGGGCCACCGACCAGCGCCAGGCCGGGGGGACGGGGGAGCGCGCCTTCGGGGTTCATCTACCCAGGAAGGGCCATGGCGGCTTTAGAGGGGTCTCCAGGAACATGTGTGTCAAGAATTCTTCAAGAACAACAGCTTGGTTCCCCCTGCCTGACCCGTCCCCCAGCAGCTTCTCCTTCCAGCACAAAAAAATAAAAAATGGAAAAAAAAAAAGAAAAAAAAAAAAAAATACAATTCCAAACTACAGTTATCTTCGTGGGCAAAAACACCTAACCGAAACCAGGGCCTGGACCTGCCTTTGAGGAGAAAGCAAAGATTTCCACATGCCAGCCTTCCTCTCTTGATCTCATAGCCGCGTGTTGTTAGTGAAAACTGTAAAACAGTATTTACAAGGCCCGGCGCAGCGTGGGGCGGCGGGAGGAGGCAGCGGGGCCGGCAGCGCCGGTTCTCGGTACAACAGTGCGGCCTAGCGGCCCGGCGGCGCCTGCTCCGCCCAGCGGCTCCAGCCTTCGGGAAACGGCCCTCGCAGCAGACCCTTGCCCGACAAGCGGCCCGGGCTGCCCGGGCACAGCGGAGGGGTGACGGCCTGAGGGCTGGCAGGGCTCCCGGGGGCGCTGCGGGAGGGTCGGTGGCAGGGTGGCAGCGGGCCGCGCCCGGCGGACGCTCACGGGGCCTGTGTAATTTATGCGACTGGGTTTGATGAAACTAATGTGATTATCGGTGCGTGTAAGGATTTCTCTCTTGCTCGAGGGCTGCTGGCCCGGTCCCCAGGCCAGAAACTCCTCCGGGAGCTGCCCGGGGAGGGGAGCAGGCCCGAAGGCCCCGGCCTGCAGGGTGGCGGGGGGCAGCCGGGGTCGCCCCCAGCGCCGGGCCGCAGCCCAGGGAGCACTGAGTAACGGCAACCAGCGCCGTGTGGTGAACTCCATTAAAAAGAGAACGTTGTCTAAATAAAGGCTTGATCCAAAGCCCATTTAAAAGTCATTGCAGGGAGGGTGCTTTGCACGTCCTGATCTGCCCATTAGAGAAAAGCCGGGGGGGGGGGGGGGTAGAAAAAAAGCCTCATTTAGTGCTGACACAATGTTTTCAACTCAGCCCATTTGTAATAAGATGCTCTTTAGCCAAATCATTTAAGTCATTTGGAAATCATTTAGAATTCTCTTTCAGAGCAATTAGTAAAAAGCTAAAAGCCTCAAATGGTTCTTTGTGGTGGTTTCATAATTATTATTTTAAACCAGAAAATATCACCTTAAAGCAGAAAAAGAAAACCATCGGCTGCGACTGGAAGTATCTGTGCGCATCCTGAAGATCTGAGGGAGAGAGAAAAGGTGACCTTTTCCAGATCTATGCATTCCATATAACAATCTTTTCCTGCCTCCCAAAGAACACACTGGGGAGGAAATCATTCACTATTCTTGTTTATATGAGATGTTATAGTAAGAATTAAATGTAATTTAGTAGGACAATAAAATCTTCTCAAGTACTGATATTCGACACAGTATTGTTGTGTTTCGGGTGGATTTGGGGATGATTAAATGAGTAAATCACACAGATCTGGAACATTTTTTTTCACCTCCTCAGATGGCATCTTGATCGTGCATGCACTGTGAACACCAAAAGCCTATAGGTCAGACCTGAAATTATAGCTAAAACTCAGCTCCTGAGGTGCATGGACTGTTTATATCGATGAAAATTTATGATCTCTATACCCTAAATCCCTGGCCTCTCTTTTACATTGACTTCTTTACTATTTGCTGCTTTATTTTATGGTGATCCCTTGCCCTCTATAAATATATCACGGTTATTTAACCCTAGATCCCAACCATAGTTTTCAGTATTTCAGGAGGGATCTATTTGTTACACAGTCTGCTACCGGGGGTTTTATAATCCTATACATTAGCAGCTATTATTTCACGGAAGTTAAAAATTTTCAACTATTTTCATCTTGTCATTTAACGTGATGCTATTTGGTATTATAGACAAGAACAGAAAGCTGTCTGCTGTTTTTCCAAGATTGTATTGAGGTAAAAATCTTCTTTAATCTCCTGCAGTGATTGAGTTATTTTCTATTAAATATTTATCCATGGAAAAATGAATAAATTTAACTGTAATAAATTATAGTTTGGCAGACTTAATTGCCTATTGTTATTTAAAAAAAAAATCAGCCTTATAAAAATCTGACCTAATCCTAGAAACATGCCATGGAGTAATTAAAGTTTTCTGTGGGGATAGACTGCAATAATTATCTTGTTTTGACTGAGCTTCTTATTATTTTAGCCTGAAAAATAAAACTGAAAAACAGGAAAGGAATATAGATTTGCAAAACCTATTGTCTGATGTTAAAATTGTTAAGAAAATATGAGTCAGTATTATGCAAATTCTGACCTAATCCCAGCAACATATTGGTAGGTAATTGTATTTTTCTTTAAAAGGGGACAGACCCTACAATAATTATGCCTTGTTAGTGTCCACATTGCTATATTTTTGATTTATGTATTTTTGTGGGAGCTGACAGATAAGCAAGAAAAATTGACATATTATAAACTAATAAAAATAAATAATATCTGAATCTGCCTAGCAGCGGTGCACATTGGGAAGCTAAATCAATGCATTAATCACACAAATTTTGAGTAAAGTATAGTTTGTGCTAAATGAAAAAGTGACCTATACCAAACAGAGCTAAATGTTGAAATCTTAGCACGACTTCTCTTTGGACCTGCCTTAATTCCTGAGGTCAAACGATGTAAGAATTTGACTTACATTGTTTTCCTGATTATCCTGCAAAACATTCCATGACAAATTTGTGCCCTGCTCATCTTTCTTATGATCTTAATGACCTTCCACCTGTTAGAGCTGTCCTGCTCTCCAAGGAAAGAGTCACCTTTGAAAGAAAAATTTGGTTAGCATCTCTCTCTCTCTCTCTGCTTTAGCACAGCATTTATTTCAGGGCACTTGTTTACTAAAATGCTCTTGCTTTTCTGTGTAAAAGCATTGGCTGTTAAGTGCCAGAATGAAAAAAAATACGCAATTTGGGTATCCAGTAACGGCTAGTTCTGGGAGTTCTGCTCGAGTGCACCAGCGCGGTGGACAAATTGACGATGTAAATGTTACAGAAATGAGCTCAGGGTCGGGCGGAATCTCAGAACTGATGTTGTCTAAGGCAGCTGGCAGAGAAGCCACGGACAGGGAACGCCGTACCCTGCCTCAGGTTTCTGCCCCCATAACCCCATCGCCCTGGCGTGCGTGGGGACGGGCTGGGCTGAACCCAGAGGTGGCACAATTAGCACTGAAGTCAGCAACGTGGGCCTGAGTTCTTCTCAGTGCCTGCAACTGGAATATAGAGAAAATATCAAACTATCAGGAACAGAGGATATCCAGATTTTATTGTCTCCTCTCACACTGCTGGCAAATGCCACTGTATGTCATCCTGGTTTGGCATTTCCAGAGTAATCCCTTGCTTTAAGGGCTTTAAGGCAAGGATTGCAGAAGCTTGTTGGAGGAGAAGGAAACAAGGTGCGAAAAACTGCTCGGCTGCAGGACCATTCCCAGCCTGCGGGGAGAACCCGGCTCCTCGTAGCTCACGGGGTGAGATCCCTGCTCCCCTCACTGGGACCCTGAGCGCTCTGCAGCAGGGGGTGACACGCTGGGACACCGGCACTGCTCCTCGTACCCCGCTGAGCCGAGCCTGCCCACCCTCCCTCGGCAGAAGCATGGAATCACCTCGGCTGGAAGGGACCTTTCAGGTCACCAAGTCCAACCATCAACCCAACACTGACAAACCCACAACTTACCCGTGTCCCTCAACACCACATCTGCCCTCCAGATCCCTCCAGGGATGGCAACACTGCCACTGCCCTGGGCAGCCCATTCCAACGTGCAATAACCCTTTTGGTTAAGAAATTTTTCCTCATTTCCATCCTAGACCTCCCCTGGCACAACTTGAGGCCGTTTCCTCTTGTCCCATGGCCTGTTCCTTGGGAGAAGAGACCAACCCCCCCTGGCTACACCCTCCTTTCAGGGAGTGGGAGAGAGCGAGAAGGTCTCCCCTCAGCCTCCTTTTCCAGGCTGTTTAGCCTGGCACCTAAACAGTAGGTGACACCCTCCAAGAACATGAAGGGTCCTTATCCCTGAAGGTATTTAAAAGACAGGTAGATGTGGTGCTTAGAGATATGATTTAGTGACTGTGGAACCCACTTATGGAAGCAGGTTTGTCAGCATTGGGTTGATGGTTGGACTCGATGATCTGAAAGGTCCGTTCCAACCCAGGCAATTCTATAGTTCTGTGATTCCAACACCAGCCCCAGCTCAGCCTGAGTGTGATACACGTGCTCATGGTCTACACTTGCCCCAACAGCCTCTTGGGGGGTGCTTTGTGCCCACTGCTATGATGCAAATATGTTTTATTTATTGTGTCATTTCAGTGGAAGAATTAAGGGAGATGAAATGACAGTGCCGAGTGGCGGGTTCAAGATAAAAGACTTAAAAAAATAATTAAAAAATAGAAATGAATACAAAGGAAGTAGTTTTTCTCACAAAAGCATTCGGTGCCATCCGTGAGCCGGTTTACGGAACAGAAAGCCATCCAGCCAGCCCTAGACATCGGCAGCAAGCAAAGAGCACTCAAAGTTCTTGATGATTCAAAAGATGACTGGACATACTCTTGTACTAAAAACTATCAGATGCTGTTAAAAAAAAAAAAAAGACTGTAAATGCAGATTTACGCTATATTAACATACAAGCATTTGCACTCAGGTATATTATATGCATGTGAACGCACACGTGGCAAATGCAAATCACCTCAGTGTGGCCCAGAGTTGGAGGCACAAGAAGGTGCTTCAGCTCCTTCCTTGCCCTTGGTGCTTCCCGCTGGCTGATCTGCCTGCCCTGCCCCGTCACCCAGCCCTCACGCAGACAGCCCCGCGGGGACACGGGCAATGCAGCACTGAGGACTACGTGTCCCTCCTGCGGCTCTCCCTGAGGTGGTGGGACAATGATCCTCTCCAGCATGTCACTAAATGGACATCCTGCTTCAGGGTCTTTCGTCACTCCCACTGCAAAGTAAGCCAGGGAGAATTAGGTCATGTAAGATAAGAACTGTTCCTAAAATGTCCAAAACAAAAATGCTTTTCATCTGGATTTCTACAATGAACAGCTAAAATAACATAATCTGCCTCATTAACTGGATCTACTGCCTAGTACCTCCATCCAAGTCATACAACCTGCACCTACAGAATCACAATTGTCTGGCATTTTTCTGGCATTTCAACACATGACACTACCAGTGCCAAGACCAATTTCTTCCAAGACAAGGGAGACGGTGAGGTCCATGTCAGCTGACTGTGAGCCTCCCTGGGGAAGCCGGCAAGGGGCATCTACGAGGGAGCCCGGTCTAGGGGCAAGTTGGCTTCCCCAAACTGGGAACTTGGGGGCCTGGTGGGAAAGATGTGGGGAGGCGGAGCAGGCTCTTCATCTAGTCTGGTACCATGAGTCGGGGAGCAGTTAGAGCTTGGGACTTGGAGCCTTAGAGCAGCGGGAGGGGAAAGGAGAAGAGAGGAGAGGAGGCGCAGGAGCTGCTGGTGGAGGGAGCCCTGGCAGAGGACTGGGTACCTGCGAGAAGCAGCTGTTCCAACAGCAGGTTATACCAAGTGGGATGAAGCATCTCCCACATGGCCCTCAGAAGAAAGATTAATACAGATTTGTTCAACAAGTTCTAATATAAATCTTATAGAATTTTAAGATTAATAAACCTGCACCAAATACATTATGCAATTAACTGCTAACTGATGAACTGGCACATCTCAAACAGCTCTCTGTTCCAAACACATACAAGGTAGCAGCCACTCTGCCAGGGTGATGGAACTGCCACCTCCATCCCCGGGGTAAGGGCACTGCCACCTCCATCCTCTGGGTGAGGGGACTGCCACCTCCATCCCCAGGGTGAAGGGAACTGCCATCTCCATCCCCAGGGTGAAGGGAACTGCCACCTCCATCCTGTGGGTGAGGGGACTGCCACCTCCATCCCCGGGGTGAGGGAACTGCCACCTCCATCCCCAGGGTGAGGGGACTGCCATGCCAGCGTTCAGGAGCACATGGTGAGGGAAAATATGTACAGTGTGGCAGGCCATAGGAATGATCCAGGAAAATCAGACTCACGTTTCTGACACAAGTTACCTGCAAACTTACTTGTCCAAATGCATGAACATGTCTCATCTGAGCCATGGACCGTTATAACTCAACAGTTCTGGAAAGCAAAGAATTGCAAGACAGGTATAATAAATATCTACATTAACAAATAAAAGAGCAGCATTTTGACACAAGAATATCCTAGATAATCTGAGATAATTTTGGCATGGAGCTGTTTATAGTAAAGCATTAAGTTTAGCTGTAACAGCAGCTGACTTGTTCTCTGGAAACTCTGTTCCCTGAAAGGCAGCATTACAATTAAAGAGCGAGGAGTATTTCAGCTGACATAGCATTCCTGCTACAGGCACAGTCAATCAAGGGAAAGGCCAAAGCAACAGTCAGATAAAAGACTAATAAAGCTACGAATGACAATAAAAGTCCACTGAAAGCTTTATTACACTGGTGAAAACCTGGCTCAGAACATAAACCAGCCCTGACGCAGAGCAGCCCCCAAACGTCTCCCCACTGCTGGCCGCGGATGGCACACCGTGCTGGGGAGCGCCCCGAAAAGTGTCACAGGCGGCAAAAAAACGAGGACCAACCCGAACCGCAAATAGCCTGAGTGTCTTTATTGTGACATTCTGTGACAGAGGCTGGACCCCCCCGAACTCCCCAGGAACAGCAGGTCCTCAGCTATCATTTCTAATCTGTAGATCTCAAATTACTTTAAAAGAAATGAAATGTCACATTTTTCATTTTTCATTTTCCAGGAAAGGGAAGCTGAGGCATAGCGGGATGTTGTAACATTTCTTTATAAGTTTCTCTTAATAACTTAACCCTCAGATCACGGCGAGATGGAAATCCATGCACATATACCTTTGCAATGCATTTCTCGATATCCCACAAGTTTAAGCTTCAAATTCAGATGGTCAGGACATTCACGTGTTGGTAGCTCTGTCTCAGCAAAACAGATATCCTGCTTTATTATTTTTTTAAAGAAAAGCATATATTACATACCGTATTTCATATATTTGCTTATAGTAATAATGTTCCCATGTCTCAAAAACATCTTTTGAGCAACTGGCAGATAGCAGTGTCATTCTATCACTTAGATATGCAGTCTTAGTAATAAATAAAAGTTTGTGCAAGATTAGTACTGTACCAAGCTGAATTTGTTCTGTGTTATGAAAAGCAGTCCCAGTGGAACGAACATTGCCGTGATGAACAATATTTGGACACAAGAGAGCGAGTGAATGTGAAGAGTTTCATGAATGCTGACAGTATCAGAGCTGGATTGCTCCAAGTAAACATCACATTTCTTTGGTGTTTTGCAACAAAATCATGTATTAAAGAAAAAAATGTTCCACACCAAAAATATGCAGAGAAATGCAGAGTAAGTATTTAGCAGTAAGCAACATAAGTGAACATTTATATTAAAGAACACATTCCTCTTTCAAATAACTACTTCATGACCTTAAAAATAATTATCACAAAGTACCCCTTATTTTTAAGGTCTAGATGTCCTTTCATTTATAACAGAAATTGCTGTATAGTTATACAAGGGTTTCCTCCAAGTCACTTGACGATATATAACCAAGATACTTATCCTTCATCTTTAAAAACCATCATCATTGTAAGAAGTGTTCTGGGTTTCAAATACTCACAGATTGCCTTCAAAATGTAAGTATTTCTAGGACAGACACTTGTCTCCAGAGTATCTCGACAACCTGGGATGAAGTCCCAAGAATGACAGTGAGTGCTGTGTTTCAGGTCCCAATTTTCACGTCTATTCTTTTTTGGCGTGTGAGATTTCAGTCTTTTGCTGAAAATAAACATTTACATTATTAAATGCATGTAACTGCATATCCCATTGAAGATTTTTGCAGTGTCATCAAAACTGAAACAAATAAATGAAAATAGTGAGCTGAAAATACGTGTGTAGACATAAGAAAACACCTGTATGTGTGTTTCAGAAGACACAGACTTGTATTAGTTTGGTTCTCAGAACACAGAGAACACCCAATAAAGTGTGTAAGACCAGGGCTGCATGTTCACCTCACCTGGAGGAGAACAATCCTTGTTCTCCTGCCTTCCAAGGTACTGTCCCAGCTCCCAGAACCTGGGATGGTCTTGGAAGAAAGAGGCCCAAAGGGACAGAGAGGGCTCCAGCTCGCAGTCACGGACCTGCACACGGGCATAGCCTAAAGCTGGGCCACGGTGCAGCAAAACCTACCTTCCTGCACCAGAAAGGTGAATGGTGAGACGGTGCCTGGTGTGCAACCAAATAGTTCAGGAACTCTGTAAAGGGGTAATGCACTGAGACTGGCATCCATTGCCTTCATTGCAAGAATAATTCAGGCCCAGAAGTGCTCCTAAAGGTCATCCTATGTGAGATGATTGCATCCGATTTCTTTTCCCCCAGACGCTATGTCCTCCAGGATGTGCACCGTGACACAGCCCCCCCTTCCACGGTGTGCAGGATGCGCCCCGAGTTCCAGCTGACCATCATCTTGGCTGCCCGTACAACCTGATGTTAGTTCAGATACCCTGAACTAAAATAACCACCCCACAAAAATAACAATTATTTATCTGGGTGAGAGAAGTATCAAAATGGATACAGGCAAAACAAAAGCCTAAGTGTCAGGCAGCGCAAAGGTGGTCAATTCACTGCGGTGGGAGGTAGTTCTGAGACGTATGGCTACAGCCCAGTCCATGGCCTGGACTTCAGAGCCAGGAATTGCTCCTCAGCCTTCTTCACGTGGCAGCAAGTGCCCAGGGAACAGAGGGAATGACAGAGAGGATGTGTATTTGGCAGTCTTTGGATCCATGCTCCACAAGGCAAACTGTCAATAGGCATTGATTCCTGGGCCACTTGGGGGTGTTTTTACTCCTATTACACTTGTACAACAGACTTAGTGGCTACAGACTTGGGAGAGAGGGAGCAATGAGAAGGAGCTTACCTGATCCCAGGCAAAATCTACATCTTAAGACCTGGCCCTTCAGCTTAATACTTAATTAAGGTGTCTCTTCCGGGGCCAGATCTGGCCATCAGGGTTGAACTGTTGTGCTGGAGAACTGACATCCACTTCCAAATGCACGAAGAGAGCCCTTCCCCACGAAGTCTGCAATCTGATTAACCACAGTCCTCAACACGTGAGAGAAGGGGCACAGAAAGAGGACAGGAGGTGCAGAGGGTAAGTAGCAATCAGGAGGCTGAGCAAAGGTTAACACTCGGGGCCCTTGGCTCTCAGCTTTTCTTAATCTCACTTAATTATATTTTACTAATTCTGCATCTGTGTGAGGAAAAAGCATAATATAGCCAACATTGATTGAAGCAGGGGAGTTTCCATCCTCAGAGATATTCCAAAGCCACCTGGACATTTTCCTGGGCAACCAACTACGGGTGACACTGCTAGAGGGGGGGTGACCTCCACAGGTCCCTTCCAACCTCAACTATTCTGTGCTTCTGTGAACATCAACGACTCTTTATTTTTGAAAATGAGTGCCTTTGTCCAGATTTAAGCTGGTGAACTTGGGTAGAAATCTCCATATATCTACTCTCTAAATTACATATATGTACATGCAGACCTATAGGGTGTACTTTTTACATATTTAGTAATTGCGATAAAATATCATCTAGCAATTCTCTTAGCATGCTCTCCTTTTTTAGATTTAATAATGTTTCAAGCAAGGAAAACATCTGACTTTGGAATTATGTCAACACAAAGCAGTTACTTTGGGCTTCCAAAGATGATAGGATCATATAAAACATCTGCAAGTCATTGGCTGGAGCACAGATTAGAAGGAAAACGTTCTGGGATACTATGCATATGTACAATTCATTAGGCCTTAGCTCCAATTTAAGCAGCATGCAGTCCGTGTACCTTGGCTTATAATGAGTCGCTTTAATGAACAAACAAGGTGAACACTGTTCAGACTAATACCTGTAGAGCTTGCCTCAGCCGGCACCTGCGAAGCACCACACATTCTGAAAACATTATCCCAAATGCTTTCAAGAACTACTGAACACCTTTTTAAGATGCAGGTGTTTTCAAATTATGTATAAATACCTCAAAAGGTCAATTAAATTCCCCAGAGACTTTACAGAGCTCGTTAGATCTGGGGGGAGGGGGCCAGGGGTTGTTCAATAGCAAGAATCTGGAGATAGTCTATTAACTTCTGGCATAGCCCGTTTGTGCGTGTTCCCTCTGTACAAGGAAACTTTCTTTCCAGACTTAAAAAAAATTGTAAGAATAGCTTCGAATATTTCTTAGCACATGAAAATATGAAAGAGGGGAAGCTGAGGGGAGATCCCCATTAACCTCTCCTTTCCTTCTTCCCTTTGATTGTCCCTGCTAAAAAACCCCGAGTTCTGGAATAAACCAACACAGATCCTTCCATAGGGAAGAGGAGGTGTGAAGCCTTTAAAACAAAGCACTACTTAAAAAAAAAAAAAAAAGAGAAAGAGACAGATCTCAAACTCCTTTACAAAACCAAACTGCGTCTCCAGTCAGGTTTCACAAAGCTGGGGGCAGTTTTGGGGGACCCAGTGTCAGACACAGTGGGTATCCGACTGGAGCATCCTCTGCCCTCCCCACACGCTGCAGAAGGACAGAGCCAGGGCAGGGCACACTCTGTCACTGCTCTACCCAAAAAGCAGCTTTCAAACAGCCGGCCACTTAACAGGTTTTCTTTCTTTCGCATATTTTATCCCAAATATTGGAAAGAAGTAGTGCTCTTTATACAACACTAATGACAGTTGCTTTTCTATTATAACTTATCAAGATAAATTTACCAAACCAAAAGACAGGATTTATTTATGCATCTCTATTTTTAAGCAATCAGTTCACGTGACTAATAGTAAAAAAATACATTTTAAGATAGTGTGTATTTTGTCAAATATATAAACACGTATAAAGGTCCAAGAAGAAGTTGTAGCAGTTCAAGGACCACTCAGAAGCTGTTGTCACCCAAACTCTGTGAAAGGTAAAAAACATTTCTGTTATAAAGGATAAAATTCAGGGCTCCCTTCATCCAGGTATGTCTCTAAACTGGAATCCCTTCCTTCGTTCTCCCTTTCCCTCTCCCCCTCTACCACCTCAACTCTGCGTTTCTCTCTAAATTCCGCTTTATTTTCGCCAGCCAGCCCTGCTTTGGCACAGCCACAGCCTCAGCTCTCTGTTGACTGCAAAAGTGATGAGTCAGTTTGCAAAAGACTAGGATTATTTTATTTTTTTTTTGACCCCTCATAAGAAAAGTCTCATCCTTTTAAAGACTGGATATCAAGTCCTACCAATGGGATATATGTGTCTATGTGTGTGTATATATATGCATAAAGAGAAGAGAGAGAGAAGAGAAGAGAAGAGAAGAGAAGAGAAGAGAAGAGAAGAGAAGAGAAGAGAAGAGAAGAGAGAAGATGTCTGTGTATGTGTGTGTCTATCTCCTGATGCTGGGTGACATCTGACCCTGTGGGACCTGCAGAAAGGTCTGCTAGTGGAGGTTGCAACAGCAAGGAAAGCTCTGCTGAGCATCCCCATCTCCCATCCTGACTCTCAGAGGCACGTCAAGATGTGATTTAATATAAAGACCATGAAATTAGCAAATCAAAGGTGTACTGATATTTCTTTTTTTTCCTTTTTTTTTGGGGGGTGGGAGGGAGGTACTGCAGATTACATTCCAGACAGATCAGCTCTGTTCTGCCACCTGACCGTAAGTTCTGGCACAAGGCCACAGCAATAGGGAATGGTCAGCAACGGGATCACCTCTTTGGTGTCATCTCGGGCTGAGCTGCTGGTGTCGAGCCGTGCCCCGCACACCCCCCGTCCAACACACCGGCTGAAGCTGGCTCAGAGGTGGGTAAGAACCACGTCACATTCCCAGGACCCCAGCTCTTCAGCTCTCTGTCTGTCTGTCGGTTCCCTCACTATCTTTTCAAATCACTGGCTGGTTTCAATTGCCCAGACTTAACAGAGGGCCAGACATTTCCCAGTTGTGAAGCTTATACAAGATTTGTGACAAACAATGTCTGTGTTGAGGGAAGACTTAAACAGCCCAGCATGAGAAAATAATTTTAAAAAAGTAGTATGCACTTAAGGGTTATCCGTTGTCTTTGACCACTCAGCACAACCAGGCAATCAACAGAAGATACTCAAAATCAGCTTGGCAACGTTGTCCCTCTTGTCCAGGCAGCAGCAGGCCAGGGAAAGGGGGACGCTGCCCTGGACTGGTGGGGACATGGAGGACAAGCGGAGGTCCTCATCAGGAGAGAGAACTGAGGTCATACGGGACGTGAGGAGAAACTGAGACAGGTATGACCAAAGTTATGTGTACACAGAACACAAATCCACTTAATTATATCTATTATTCATGGAAAATTTTGTTAAATTATACTCATTAGTTCTAGACACTGGAAATAAATGTATTCAGTCTTTTGTTTAGGAAAGTGAACTTTAAGAGTTGAAAGAATTTTTATAGCTGGTTTTGTTATGACATACCTACTTACATCATTCCGTGAGCAGCCAAATTAAAGTCTATAGGACAAATAGTGAAATTACAGGCTTCTTGGTAGAGGGGGATGGGGGAGACAATCAGGGGAAAAAAAAAGTAAAATTCATGGGTTGAAATAAAAACAGTTTAATAGGACAGCAAAGGAAGAGATAATAATAACAATAATGGTAAAAGAATATGAAAACGAAGGGATGCACAATGCGGTGTCTCACCCCCCTGTGAGTGGTGCCCAGCCTGTTCCCGAGCAGCAGTCCCTGATCCCTGCCCCACAGCCAGCCCCCTTTATGTACTGAGCACTGTGTCTGTGTACGGAATGTCCCCTTGGCCAGCCTGGGTCACTTCTCCTGTCTGTGCTCTCTCTCAACTCCCATGGGAAGCTGGAAAAGTCCCTGATTGCTTGGCAACAACTAAAACCAGTGCGTTATCAACGTTATCCTCATCCTCAGCCCAAACCAAAGCACGTACCAGCTGCTGGTAAGACAGTTAACTCTGTCCCAGCCAAAACCAGGGCCACGGGAACCATGCCATCACCCTTAACATGGACTCCTAATGGACTGCTCAAAAGGTTAATGTGATGCCAGTAAAAAAAGACAGGCTAGAAAATGATGATGTTCCTCTCCAGGGTGTATCCCCAGCCCTGAGCCCTCCGAAGACTCAGACAAGCTGAAGGTTTTCTCTCTTGTGTTGCCTGACCTATTCAAATAGTCCCGGACCCATCACTGCCTATCACCAGTCTGACAAGGACTCCTGAAAGGAGGGTGTAGCCAGGGGGGGTCGGTCTCTTCTCCCAAGGAACAGGCAATGGGACAAGAGGAAATGGCCTCAAGTTGTGCCAGGGGAGGTTCAGATTGGAGATTAGGAACAATTTTTACACGTAAAGGTTTATTGCACATTGAAATGGTCTGCCCAGGGAAGGGCTTGAGCCACCATCCCTGGAGGGATTTAAAAGATGGGTTGACATGGAGCTTAGAGACACGTTTTAGTGATGGTTTTTATCAGAGTTAGGTTGATGGTTGGACTGGATGATCTGAAAGGTCCCTTCCAACCCAGGGAGTTCTATGATCCTGTGATTCTCTGACTCTGAAGACACCTATCTCAAAAGGACACCTTGCAGTGATTAAATGGAGCAGAACAGCCAGCTCTGATCTAGACAACAAACACCCTTTTCCACAGGGTGCCAGCCCCCCAGCCACAAGCCAGCCCTGCTCGGGCAGCACCGGGACGGTGGGGGCTGTCCCCACGCTGCCGCAGGCTGCGTCACCGCTGACGACGTTTGTTCACTTCAATTGGTGTCATCAATAGAGGCTTTTTTTTTTTTTCAAAAACTTTCCCACGTGTAAACAGGACTCAAGATGCAGAGAGATCTGGGAAACACTAATTTCACACAGTAGTGACACTATAGGAGAAAATAAAAATGAAAACAATCCACCAGGAATGGTTTCATCTAATTGGACTGTGCAAAAACAATTACAGGAAAATAATTGCCTGATTGTTTAAAAGGATGGCTAATGGGCAGAGTTAAGGTTTTCTGAGTGCATTAGCTGTGTCTTTCTGAGGCTTAGATTTCTATTAAGATTTGCTTTGAATATAAATTTCTAGAATTTATCCTTTCTCTTTCCAGAGAAATTGTAGGGTTCCTGTAAGACATTTCACCGTAGCTCACTGATACGGCTCTCAGCTCTGACTCCACTGGAATTTAGATTCCATCTAGGAGTACAAACAAGAGATATTTTTTTTTTTTCTAATGATATTTGAGATATTTATATATGCAGATTCCATTAAATACACATTCTGTTTTTCCAACCCATCCCACTGAGGACCAATGGGTGGATACAACTATGTTTTTACAGAGAAGCCTTAACAGCTATTTGCTTTTACAGTCTGAACCTCGAGGCTGGAGCTGGATCTCATGCACAGTCCTGGAAATTTAGAGCAGTGGTTCATCAAGGTTTCTTGCTATAAATCAGATCGGTTCATGGGACAGATGCTGTGTTTTAGATTACCTGTGTAATTGTACTTACTACAACATTTTTTCCCTTTTTTTTTTTTTTTAAAGAGGCTGTAGAAGGGACGTCTCACTGTTTAAATGTGATTGCATGTTTAAACTTCATGTTTAAATCTGATTTTACTTCTACACTTTGTATTCCATATCTATTTCTCAGTCTATCCTGGAAAACTTTTATAGAGAAGTGCATTAAATAAAAACATTTGTAATAATAAACTGCATGCATAGATTTTTAAACTATGAGATGTTGTAGTCCACGCATCATCTCTGTAGCCTCTGCTGTCCCCTCTCCAGCAGTTCCCTGTCCTTCTTGAACTGAGAAGCCCAGAACTGGACCCAGTGCTCCAGATGGGGCCTCCCCAGGGCAGAGCAGAGGGGCAGAATGACCTCCCTCCACCTGCTGGTCATGCTCTTGATGCCCCCCAGGATGCTATTTGCCTTCTTGGCCACCAAGGCACATTGCTGGCTTGTGGTCATCCTGTTGTCCACCAGGACTCCCAGGTCTTTCTCCTCAGAGCTGCTCTCCAGCAGGTCAGCCCCAACCTGTCCTGGTGCAGGGGGTTATTCCTCCCCAGGTGCAGCACCCTGCACTTGCCCTTGTTGAATTTCATCAGGCCCCTCTCTGTCCAACAATAAATGAATATGATAAAATTATCCTTGATCAGAGGCTTTTTGCTGGCCTGTGTGACCAGCGTCACTTTTCTCAGAATAGATTTTAGTTCCAAAACATGACGCATTTCCATGGTTCCAGAACTTCATTTTCTAGACAGGAAAAAAGGATAATTATTCTCTATTCAGCTAATTGATTTTAAATTACCCTTGACTGTTTTTCAAACATCTCCAAGAGATGCTACATGACAAGCTATAAAGTAACAGCAATCAATTTACCAGTAAATAAACAAACTTCGGTATTCAATTAACATACACAGCCACTTAAATGACATAATAACATAAAAACATCAAATCTGTTTACCTCTTTTCAAAGACCAATTTGCTTCCAATTTCATAATTATTTATCTAGATCTGTAATGTACAGCTCAGAGGTGTACTGATTGTTATTAATGGGAATATATACGGATTACATACATGCACGTACATACGCTAAGCAGGCACGGTAACAAGCAGTTATTAGTAGTGCATTACTTCAAAACTATATATGTATGAATGTGAGAAATATATCTCTACTGTGACAGCCTTGGTCATATGCTTGATAGTTAATGTTAGCACATATGGCTGAAAAAAATGGCTATTTTGCCTTGCATCTTTAGACCTAGAACATAACTGAAGGATTTTCTGAAACTGTAGTGACACAATTGGACGTTTTTATTTTTTTAACTTTTATTTATTTATTTTTTTAGTTATATTTCCAGAAGGTGTGTGGTTCAATAGGTGCCCAGCCTGTGCCCTTCCAGTTCTTCAAATGTCAACATAATAGTAATATTATGAGAAATAGATTTCTCATCCCTTCATTCCACCGAAGTTCCAGGGATGAATTAAAGTCCCAGGCTGCAGCAGGACTCATCGTGCTCCAAAGGAAAGGACCTCAGTTCAAGCATTGCTGTGGATTCCAAATGCATCAGACCCCAGAAGGAGGAGCTGCCAGCCATGCTGTCTGTAACAACAAGTCCCAAGTCCCAAAGGGGGTTTATGCCCTGGGAATGCTGGGGCAGTGACGGGACGGGACTGCACAGTCTGGTGGAGGATTGTACAATCTCAGCAGTTACTGGGATTTCTGACTTTGGCAAAGAATTTAAGGACAGATGGAAGATTCTCGGAACTTTTGCTGTTTCCTCTTTTCCTCTTTGCCTGATACATTATGTTAGGACAGGCTAAACATGGACATGAACTGAGTATGGAACTTGTTCCGAGTGGACTTGCTTGAACAGAAATATCATGCACGATAAGGCTGCCTTACAGCACACCGGCCATGCCATAAATGGAAGTCCCAGGTACAGAAACAGCCCAAAACATCCAAAAATACGCCCCAAAAAGGGGTTTTGCACTGAAGCATACACATTAAAAAGCTCCCCCAAAAATGTCCAGCTCCTTCTGTTCTTCACTTGTTCAAAATGTGCCTTGTGTCCCTGGGTACAGGTACCGTTTGCAGGGCTGTCTCACTGCAGTTTGTGGGCGTGCAGCATGTCATTCGCACAGCCCAAAGGTCAGCCACGGAGCAAGAGAAGTCCTCTGCAAATCTATTGCATCTAGATTCTAAACGTTGATGTGGTAAGAATCACAAAAGGCCTAAAAGTAATTAAATTAGTATTCGAGTGACATGAATTTGGATTTATGGAGCTCAGAGACATAGGTAATGCGGTGGAGGTACAGTCTAGCACAGAAATGCTAAAATGAGTATGGATGGACAATGACTGAGAACATCCAGCTGTGGGAGCACCAGCAGGACAGACAGGAGAAGGGCTGTGTGGTGAGCATGCACAGATGCTTCAGCATTAGCAGGTCACCAAGAACCTAGCACGCATTTAGGCTGGGCTTCACAGGGCACCCAGGTGGGGACACCGAGGACGGTGAGTAAATCCTGCTGCTCAGGGAGGGGGGACGGGGTGGGGAGAATTGTCCCATTCAGTGCCTAGAGGGACAAAAGGGCCCACCCAAAGAAGGTATATGGTTACCCAGCGAAGAGGAATCCAAGCACACCAAGAGGAGAACCTAAAACCTGCTGCCTCTTGTCTCCCGTGTTCTCCTGAACAGATGACCTGGACACCAACTCCTTGGTGTCTGGGAACACGCGAGTATGGGAGTGGAGAGAGCTGGGATGAGCACAAACATTTTCATTTCCCTTTCACTTTAAAACAAAATCCCCTGATGGTTCTATAAGGTTTCTCATTTAGATTTCCTGCATTGCTACTGCAATGCTGCAACATCCCTTCCTACAGTTGCTGCTATTTATTTTAGCTGCAGTCTTTGTTTTGGTCTAACCCTGTTAACTTCATTCACTGCCTATAAAGCTACAGAAGAGGAACTCTTGCTGTAACAGATCACAACAGCTTCGTGGACACGTATAAAATGATTTAGTGTATTTTTACTATTAAGAAGCACTTAAAATGTGAATAGATCTGGAGATTACTGTCAAGTTTTTAAAAAATAAACCTTTTTTTAATCATCCATAATGGAATACAATGTCTTTTATTTTCTCTATTACAAACATATTTGCTTTGGTATAGAAACATTTTCCCTGGTAAGAGCAGGAAACTCTGTTTTCAACATCAGCAGAGCTACCTGGATGTAAATCAGGGCTTGAATCACTGGTGTATGTGTTTATTTTCAGAGTGCAGATAATTTTAGTGTAGAAATGTCTGAGTAAGTAAAATGAAGAGCACCATATTTTTTGGTTGTTAATGTCTCTCACCTGTCAGTATGCTCACAGACAGCACAGGGACAAGCTGGAAGGCAAGCTCTTCGCTCCCCCAGTGTGTCCCTGCCAGTAAATGTTATTAGCCAATGCACATAATGTTTATTATCCTCATCCTGCAAATGATGTCTGGGAAGATTTTGAGAGATCATATGAAAACCTCGAGATTTGTCTCAATCACAATATTTGCAACCTGGATGCATTTTAATCTGACAAACCCGTTACTCCCTGCATACCCCTGCAGTCACAGAAGGGAAAGAGATTACAAGTTAGACCTTATTTTCTCAGTTTCTCGACACCAGCATTGCCAGCTGGATCATTTCTACCAAATCACCTCTGATGGCTGAGATTCATCAGCTGTCACATCGTATCTGCTCAAATATGCAGTTTCATACAAAAACTCTGCATTTGCTGTATCTTTCTGTATGAAATGTACTGAAACCCGAAGCGGTGCATATTGTTTTGTCCCTGCTATCATCGGTTTCCTTGATGAGACGTATTTGTTTTGAAGAAAAACACTATTACAGAGTGTTCCTAGTTCTCAGCCTCTCCTGATGTTGCACGTTAATTCTGAAAATTAGAGCAGAGCTATGCTGTGAGCAGGACTGCAGTGCTGAAGGGATGCTAAATCTGTAAACAATTCTCTCTCGTGCCTGTAAACTGTCCTCTCTTCTGCCTTAGCTGAAATTGAAACAAGTATTTTCTTTCAAAGCAGAGGAAAAATACTTTGTTATGGTCAGCATTTGTTCTCCCAGTAAACCACTCGAATAATGAATAATGCAGTACTAATATCTAATTATTCATTATTGTGAATAACCTTAGCTGAATATCCAGGCATGGACACTGCAGAAAAAGGTCATGGAAAAGATATGATAGTATTTTTTTCCTTTTCTGAGATGAAAGGATGAGATAAAATAAAACTATGAAGAATTATCCTGGGATTGTGGGCTGCCTTCCCAAATCAGACAACAAAATCTTCCATGCAAAGAGATTTCCTCTGTGCAAGTAAATAACAAAACAGACATTCACTAACACACTATTAAAACATCAGGAAGGAGTTCTATAAAAAAAATAGATATTTATTAAAATATATTAAGAGATGCCAATCAAGACCATTACAGTCGTTCACAAGCAATTCGCTGCCGAATGAAACTTCAGACGACTTTGATTTGTCCCTTTCAATTCACTCCCAAAGTTATTCTCAAACTTTTTGTTCTCAAAGTCGTATTTCAATACCCCCCTCCCCAGCTCATACGGCACAAAGCTCAGCAGATGAATAACCCATCCCCAGCCCGTCCCAGCCTGGGTGAGAGGGGGAGGCCAAGCCGTGGCACTGAGACACGCTGCCTCTGGAGATCAGTGACGGCCCTTCTGCATCACGTACGGAATTAGAGTATTTCAGCCAACAAACAGCTGAACTGCCCGAGGAGCCGCTCGGCGTGGTGTTCTCTCTGCACTCACCTCTCCACAGGCAGCCACGGGTTTTAGCCGCTGAAGTTACTGCTCCCTCCAGAACAGTCCCCGGGACAAAATGAAGAATTGTGCCCTCCCTCGTGCCCCTCAGAGGCTCCAGAGACCAGACATTTTTAATCTGAATGCAGGAAAAGCTAAAGTTCTCTTTGCCTGAAACAGAAGTGAAAACAGAGGATTTTTATATTAAGAATTGGATTCAATTAAGAGTTTAATGAGCTTTTAGAGAGTGCCTAAAGTGGTTGCAAAAAGCCTTCCTCAGTGTCAGAAAGGAGATGTGTCTGGCAGATGTGTAAGATTAAAGCTCTGTCCAGAGAAGACCATCATAAAATTGTAGTAAAGCTAGATGAGTTTGGCTCATTCCAGCTACTGAAATCCCAAAGAAGAGGTGGACAACCCCCATCTTAAGTTCCGTATTTCTCACTGTATAGCTTCTTTTTAAAAAATCGTTCCATCCAGTATCCTGGTCCCCATTCAGGACATTGATGTCTAAAAAAGTTAATTACAGCTGAGAAAGGAACACTGAAAATGCATTACAATGGTCAGTAGAACTCTCTTATATGGGGAGAATTAAAGAAGCTTGACTTTTTTTGCTGACCAGGATTAGGAGTGACGAGCAGTATGATTTCTGTCTATGAATATGCAGTGGCAGCAAACATCAAATAAAGAAATCACTATTTAAGGTGAAGACCACTGTTGTCAAGAAAAGACACATACACAAACTGACCATACATTACTTTAGGTTAGAAATCAGAAGTTTCCAAACTGCTAGGGCAGTCAGTCTGCTCATGGGAACAGGGTTATAATATATGTCTTTGAGAACAGAACTGTGTAGGTTTCTGCAGGCTGGCAATCACAGTGACCACTCGGAGGGGGATTTGTCCTTCGTCCCTCAGTGTGGAATTCACAGGTCTTAACCTGAAAGAGGGGAGATTGTGCTGAGATGTGGGGAAGAACTTGTTTGGTGTGAGGGTGGTGAGAGCCTGGCCCAGGTTGCCCAGAGAAGCTGTGGCTGCCCCATCCCTGGAGGGGTTCAAGGCCAGGTTGGAGGGGGCTTGGAGCAACCTGGTCTGGTGGGAGGTGTCCCTGCCCAGGGCAGGGGGTGGCACTGGATGATCTTTAATGTCCCTTCCAACCCAAACTGTTCTATGATTCTATGATCTACATCCTTTTGGAATCTAACCATTAATTGTACAATCCAAGTCCTACCAGTGAAGCCCTCTTACAGTGTACAGTGGTCACACCAAGGCAAGGTTGCACTGGGTTCAGACAATGGCAAACTCCCGCGTGTTTCAGTACAGGCAGGATTTCACATTTGTCTTTATAAAGTAAAAAACCCTGAAAACAGGAGGTTTATGTCAACTTACATAAAAGTATCCTCCCTGAGAAAGAAAGGATTTCACCTCTTCCATAATTTGGAAAAGCTCTCTAGTGTGTCTTAACTCTTCATTGATTCTCTGCTGTGTTCAAAGTGTCATCTGATGTGTCATCATTCACCTAATACCTGAATTCATCTTCCTTTCTGGTACCTGTTGCGGAAGACAGAGTTCAAGCTCTCTAATATCCTATCTATTTTCCATGGCTGTGTTGGGCCAACATGAAAATACTGTGAACCCCTTCTCCCCAGAGATGACAGATCTGGTTCTGGGGTATCGTGGTTCCGTACAGCTCCGTTGCTCTAAGCAACACTGCTCTGTTCTCACCAATGATGTACCCAGGACGGGCTGTCACTGTTTCTTCATCCTTGCGCTGACCAACATAATCTGTTTCGCTTTGCTATCAGAAAATATAAAAAACTGTAAATTTTGCCACAGAAGAAAAATTATGGACTAACAGGTTCTTTCCAACGGGTTAGTACAAAAGGAAGAGTGGCTTCTTCTTAATTACAGGCAGATTAAAAAATTTATATGAGCCATTATGAACAGATCAACGTGTTCTTTAAAAAAGCACTTCAAATATCCTAGCTTTTTCTTAATCAACATTTTGAAAAAGGATCTAATAAACATATAGACTGCAGCAGGATTTTTCTGTACCCTGGAGTCCCCTAAAATGAGGCACATGACTTTTCAGCTCAGTGCTAAAGTAGAAAAGTTCATTTTGATGGAGAAAGCAAATAGGTTTTGTCCTCATGTTTTCATAATGAATCATTTAATCTTTGCCTGTTTGAAAGCATTAAAATAAAACATCGTCTGTTTCTGGCACAAACTGTTCACCCATTTGAGTTCCTAAATACTTGTGGTCCTCCTGAAATTCATTTGATTTAATATTCATGGAAAAATTCACTTAGCTCTAATTTTTACAAGTAACAGACAGAGTCAAGAGCAAACTCTCCATCAAACACATCATCTTTTCTCACTGCCCCAAAACGAGTTTTAATCTCCTTGAAAACACTTGCTATTCAGATTTATGTGATGAATAGGTCTTGCTCAGGAATTCAATTTGCTAAGTTATAACCTTACTCTTGATGGGGACTACGTAATCAAAGTTGCTCATTTTGCAGCCACTACAGCCCGAGCCTTTTCACGGCTTGGCCAGAGGAGAAAGCTTTTCTAATCAGGCTCTGGTAGAGAGCGTTGTGCCGGATATTAGACTCGTCCCAGAGGGTCCATTCTCCTATAGCTCTGCATGCATAATGCCAGGAGAAGGATATAGCCCCTTCGTCTTTAGCACAGAAAAAAATAAGAAATCAATTATGTCTGACTTTCTAGCCATATTCTGCTATTAATTACATTTAATGGTTACAAAACTCGCATGTAGGCATCCCTATGAAGAAATAAAGAAGCAAAGGGCCAAGGAGCCAACACAGGACTGAACGGGGCACAGGCTTTTGCATGAACATGTGTAAAGCTGGGAGAGCTGCCTCACACACACACAATATAGCTCAACCCCACCCAAAATCTGAGGAAATCTCTTCTGATGTTTCTTCTCTTATTGAGGCTGTGCACAGTGAGGAATCAGTCTTGGAAAGTACATTTGATTAATCCCCTTACCACTTACAGTATATATTTTTTAAAGCACTGAATATTGGCTTAAGCAAGCAAAACTTTAACGGTATTTCATTTCTGGAAATACTGACTTTTGAATGCCACATTTAGTCTCAGTTGGTAAGTAGCACCTCTGTTTGTTTCATGTTCATTCTCATATAAATTAATAAATCAGTGTTTAAAAATGGAGGACCTAAAATGTCTTTTGTTTTTAGCACAAAGCATTTACCCATTTGAGCTTCCAAATACCTGTGGTCCTCCTGAAAACCACTTATTTTCATATTAATGGAAAAATGTGCATCCACAGAATAGCATTCAAATTATTTATTCCGCATTTTTAGCGACTGTAGTCGTTACTCTGTATTGTGATGGTCGGCAGTATCAGTGAGTAGGGCTAAACCAATAATTTTCAGGTAATAATTTATTTGCTGAAATATGTGAGGTTGGGCAAACACCGTGAAGTAAAGTCAAATATGTTTGAACTGGAGAAAAATCAGAAACATCAACAATTTCTTTTCCCATTGCCAAACATTTTGATGTTTCAGGACAGTTTCACAAGGGGACACAGACACTGTTTTCAACTGCAGGAGGAGACTGGGTATCCATGTAACTCTTCTTTTGCTTTGGTTGCAAAACTCATTAAACAAAACATTCCTTGTTAAACTGCACTTTTTTACAGACAAAAGTCCTCAAGATACTTAGGATTGTTCCTTTGGGAAACCAGAAAAAAAACAATCCACAGTAAATGTAACCAGTATTTCTTCCTGTTTTTAATATCTTTAATCAAACAGCCACCAAGCAGCCCTGCAGCCTTCTCTGCTCGCTGATGGCCATGCACTTTTATGGTTGAGGTTCTCAGGGATCCCATGGGGGTATGGATACAGGAGACAGTTTCTATTCATCCTGAACCCCTGCTGAAGTTCTGTTGCCATCAGGAACCCTGACCGTCCTGGGGCAGGGGGCGAGCAGAGACTAACGAAGCCCAGCACCTGGGCTAACCCTCTCCCTAAACTTCCCTGCTCCCGGAGCTGCCGTAATTACAGGGACTCTGAACCGGGAGGGACCTCCTGGGTGACCGAGGACAGTCCCCTGGCATCACCAGCACCTGCGGCACGTTAATGTCCTTCATAAACCACCTCTGCTCTTCTTACTTCACCTGTTTCACACACAATAGCGCCAGATTGCAAAGGGACTTAAAACGGAAGCGTCTGCTGAGCCAGGCTGATATCGCGTATCTCTGAATAATGGCCCAGCAATTTTGGTAGTTTAAAGGTTGGATTTCATTTTAGCGACGCCGATTCCCCGCAAATCAGCGTGTATCAAATAAGCAATGTATTTTTAATAGAATAAAAAAGGTCTACTTCTCATAAACAAAATCATCCCCCTTTTCGATACCCCCCTTTTCGATACCCCCCTTTCCTGGGCTTTGGGCCTACCGCCTTGCAATGGCGGCGGGTGCCTCACGCCGCAGCAGGTGCTGGCGTTTCTCTGCCATGGCTGACGCCTCACACAGCTCCTTTAGATGCTGCCTGTGCCCCAGCAGAGCGTGTCTCTGGACAGGCTGGGCTCTGCTGGGACATAACCACAGCTTTTCCCCGCCACTGCAGGGCTCTTGGCTTTAATGGGGCGGTTCATGGACTCCAGATGCCAAAATTTAGGCCATTCCTCGTTTCAGCCTTAAGTTTCCACAGACTGTCCAGCCTAACGCTCCCAGCCGGGCTGTAAAATCCCCGCTGTGGCACCCACGTGCCAAACACGGTGGGCAAACGTGGTCCTTTGGCTTGGAGAGGGGGCCAGGGGACCCACACAGCCTTCGTGGCCCCCCTGGAACAAATCCCCTGCGACCCCAGAAAGCGACAAATCTAAATGTTCTGCCGGGGTTCACCGCTTCTGCAGGGACAAGTTGTTCTCCAGGCACCGGCACAAAGCACAAGGAGCAGACCTTTAACACAAGCAGAAACACAGAGACCTTTTAGTGCCACCCAGAATAACAGGCACTTCTCTGGCCCTCCTTTAGGGTAACATGATATGCTGATAACAATAAAATGGGTCCACCTTCGTTCCTGAATAATATAAGATGTTATAACATTTTTTTAAGTTATTCTAGATGCCCTGCTGAGGATTTTGAGAATAAAAAGAGCAAGGACTCTATCTAGAACTCATCCCACAGCTTTTTGAGCGAGGACAGAACACCAGCTTTGCATCTTGACATTATTTTGGGACTCAGTGCCATAGGAAGCCTCTCACTCCATGCAGTATATAAATAAGAAACTCTCTCTTTTTGGTTTTTACAACTGTACAATCTGTACCTTCAGTAAAACTCTTTAAAAGCGGTGTTTCTTCAAAATTTCCATGAAATCTACACCCTTTGATAAACCACACAAATCATCGCTAAGGCACTAGGGATGGGGTGAGGTTTGGGTCCACACTCCAGGAAGAAGCAAATTCTGCAATGAGAATGCTGGGGGTGGAGCGGGGGGTCACCGGGAACGAGGGAGGCTCTGGGTTAAGAGACCAGGTGTATACCCCTGGACACATATATCCTGTACTGATCCTGAATGGCATTTTTTGTAACTAACCTCTGATTATGCACAGGAAAATATGGAAAACTTATTATTATTATTATTATTTTTAATTTGGACACTCAGTCTGACAATTCCAAGAAACAGCTAAAATTCTCTGCATGTAAATTTCTACCCTCAGCTAAATACCTAGGGAGGTTCAGGCAGGAATTAATTGGAATCAGCCAGAAAAAAAAGAAAGAAAAAAAGAAAAGAGTTTCAGTGCCCCAGTGAATAATTTATAGCTGTTTCCTTTTCAACAAAGGGAATGTTGAATGTTTTTGACAATAGCAGGTACATAATTGTTTTATGCTGGGGGCATTTATTGTAACTCATTCATTATATCATCTTGCTAGTTTTCATGGCATGCATTTATTTGTTCTCTTAGTGGAACAATTTGAATGACAACTAGGAGAAATAGTGGGGGACAGCGAGAGAGAAATGGCATGTTAAAAGGCTTAGACCAGTTTGACAGACAGCTTGAAAAAACCATCCCCACCAGCAGCACCAGCAGCACAGGGAGAGGGAAGGGTCGAGATCCAGAGACCACCTTTTTTGACAAATGGCCTTTTTTTTTTTCCCCCAAAACTGTCCTTGTTCATTCATTCCAGTTGATTTGGGTCAGAAAGGAGACTATTATACAATAGAATAATTGTAAAAAAAAAAAAAAGCTTAAGACTGTGAAAGGGGAAAAAAAAGACAACATACAACCACATGTGAGAAACTCTTGGGGGAAAGTCAAATCAATGCGTGTCCTCCAAAGGAATAACTGACCCTACAAGTTCAACGCAGACAGTGAGACTGTATATCAGACAGAAGTCTGAGGTTTTTGTGACCCTTGTCATTGGGAAAACATTTTAATTACACTGAGTCATTTCCCCTCTATTTTTTACAAGTTGTAAAAGCTCAGAGATCTCTGCGTTCTCCTCCCTGATCTTTCCACCAAAGAAAGTGTTATTGGGAGGGATGGTGGGAAGACAGTGAACATGCATTAAAACACAGCAAAGGCTTCTTCTAATGATCCAACCCATCTGTACCACAGGAGAGTACCATAAATTATTGTTCTTGTTTCTCGTTCACTGCTGACGTATTTCTGCCCATAGCATCTCGGGTTCATACAGGCCTAGTCCAAAACCCACTAAAGCCAAAGTCACACCAGTGACTTCAGTGGGCTTTGTAGACTCCAGGCAAAACCACAGCCATTGTGATGAGGTATAATAGGGCCCAATTTGCCTTTTTTGACTTGCACAAAACTTCCATTGAACTAAAGGGGGGCATTACGTGATGAACAGCAGGAAGAAGTAATAATAGAGAAGTAAAAAAAGGTACGTGCTACGGTTCTCAAAGGAGCACTGAACTAATTAAAGAGGTAAGGAGGTCACATGGCTGTAGAAGAGCTAAAGTCCAGGCATCTGTTGATGTCTGTCTGTATAAAAGAAAGTTTGCAGCACCCCTGCAAGTCCCTGAACCCCCAAGACCATATGAAGGAGCGCCTGGGACATGCCAAGATGCCAACAAGGCTCAAGCTCTTCTTTCTCCTTGAAATCCATGGGATGTGATGAAGTTGCCACTTTCCTGGTGCCCAAATATTGACAACGTCAATGGTAAACTTTGTCTGGAGGGGCAAGAGGGGACCTTGCTTACCTGTTGTTCGGGTATACAGGGAGGACTAGAATCTTAAACCAAAATCCTCACTCCCTTGAAGCTAACTGGGGTCTTGTCATTGACTTCAGTGTGGCCAGAATCCCATGGATGGGCTTTACCAGCACTGACCATCAAACTAAACAGAGCAAGGGGGATTTTGCTGCTGGTGACCGATGCACCACCTCACGGTCAGCAATGGAACCAAAGTCACCCAACCCAGAACACTACCCTGAAACCACGAACTTCCTGCCCCAAACCCCAGAATAGAGGACATTTTGATAAAAGAAGAGCAGTAGGTAGAGGGGCAACACAGGAAATGGTGAGAAACCCAACATATTTAGTTAGTTATTGTCAGAGCTGGAATATTTAGAATTTCAATATCCATCAACTTTTAATCTCAGATATTACTTTGATTGCATTTAATTTTCTTAAGAGTAGTGTTTCTATTTTTTTTGGTCCACTTTTCTTTTAAAGAAAACAGATGGAAAAATAAGAAAAAAGGTTTTGAAGTCCAACCCAGTTTTAAAATGGCTACAACTCTGTTTAATATCAAAAGCAATTTTATCAAATCAACTAAAGACGTTTAATGCTTACTGTTTCAGATGTTAATTATTTTTGCGGAAACTAAGTTTTCTGAATTTACTGTGACTTTTTTATAGCTTGTTGAATTCTAGGAGAGGTGAGTATTTGGTCAGAGTACCTGAAGGGAAAAAAAAATCACTCTGAATCTAGGATTTTTATCTCAAAAGGAAATATTTTTGATTACTCTGAGTGAAGACCGAGGATAACAATGAACATATTTTTACAAACTAAATTACAGGGAGTGCTCCCAGCATCCTGGAGTGAATGCATTGTGTATGCACACACATACACATGTGCATATATGCATGTAGATTTTTAAAAACAGAACACATTTTTGGAGGAGGAAACCAAAGCATTCTTTTGTTTAAAGACTATACTATTTTCTTACCCTATAGGCTACAGTTAGCACACTGAAATTCAGTTAGATGCCTGGCGTTCCTGCTTATGGATCTAATGCAGTATTTTTTGGATTCCCATTCAAACCATCTGTTTATTTTATTCTAATGTATCATGCCATAATTCCATGTAATTATGGGCATCCAGCCTTCCAAGACAAACAGCCGACACCTGGAGACATGTAAGGAATAACTCACGAGTTAGGGTTAGCCGCCCAACTCTCATTACATTGACATTTAAAGTATATTCTCTGAAGTTTGAGTTAAACCAAAAATGTTATTCAGTGGTTCTTGGATTCAGAAATAAACATACAATGGGCTAGACAGAGATTGTCAGCCTGTCATTACAATGCTGGCTGTTAACAACCACAATTAAGGAAGACTACATATCAATTATTATTTGTCTGGAACATGAACTTCCCTAAGCATGAAAGGAAGTGATGCAGCCTGTATTACTGTCTCCACTCTTCAGCTAATTAGTGCTGTTTTTAATGGCTTCATCTGCCCAGGATCAATTGTCTAATGGGGAACAGTTCTCTGTCAGTTAATAAGGTGAGGAACTGTATAATACGATTATGTCTGGCTCCAAAATAGTGCTTCAAACAACACTAAAACAATCATGTGATGGAACAAATAGACTGGTGCAGGAGGAGCAGCCAGTTCTGGAGCAGGCAGGCGGTTCCAGTGAGGGCAGGAATGGCCGGTACCAGGGCGTGAGGACACAGGGAGGGAAGGGCAGGACATCCTCCTGGAATGCTGGAATTTAATTAAGAGTCGGAGCCAGTGGCGATGCGCGTTTCAACTGGTGTCTGAAGAACATTACTATAAGGAATGTGAAAGGGAAGGGCTCTACTTCCAAAAATACTCCTTGCTGAAATAAACTGCTCTGTGGTTGTCCTGCTTGGAAGACGCTGCATTTTCAACTTTCCATTCAGAAAACGCCAGCCAGTGCTGAAAAGGGTGAAAAACAGCCTGATGATATACTCTCCCAGTGTCTCCAGGCGGCAAAATGTGGGCTATTTATACACACACATATATGTATCACAGCTCTGACTCTGCGGGGTAACGGGGTGCTCTCCCCTGGGTCAGCTCTGGAGCTTGGTAGGCCATCGCCCCCCGGGAGGGAGGCAGGGACACTTGGGCACAGACCTGCTGAGGGCAGAGCAGGAGGCGCACGGGGAGCTGTGGGGCTTTGGGATTGATCACTATTACCCACAGGCTAATTGCCATTGTTCTTGGCATTTACAAAAACGGATTATGCCCAGACCTTATAAAAACAAAAAGCAGACTTTGTGGTATAGGAAATAATGAAGCTTTATAATTAAGCAAGCACAGACGTCACTGGCTTGCCTGGGCTCGGGAGGGAGGGGAGAGCAGTTGGTGAAAGCATTACAATAATACCCAAAACATGCATTTTTTATTCCAGACTTAATTACCTCATCTGCCTTCTTCAGTGATGTCCAGTTTTCCCTTTGCTATCCTCCTTGGGATAGAAAAGAACTCTGAAAAGTGATGAAGGGAAAAAGGAGGGTATATTAATATATTTAATAGGACTTCCTTTAATGAAAGAGCTTCTCAAACTCCCGAGGCCTGCACCTTTACATATACATTCAGATATATTAAAGGAGAATGTCTGTAAAGATTTACACCTCCTTCCACAGTTGACTCAAGCCGTTTGGACACAAATCACCCACCTCCACACACAACCCCCTGCACCGTGGGAAGAAACTAGCGCTTCAGGTCTGTGGATCCCAGCAAACCCAGACTTTCCTGGGCAAACCACCTCGCAATCCTGCTCCAACCTCTTGTCTCTGGAAAGACCATCAGCCATCACACTGCAGGTGTGAAGCACCCTTGCTCCTCCTCCAAATAACCTGAAAGGCCTGTATCTCCCAGAAGACCACTTCCATGGTTCTAACGCAGAAATCCCACCCACATTCCGGGGCTCCCCAGCTCAGAACCCCGCTTTTCACTGCCCTGTGTGAACAAAGCAGAGCCTGGAGGAGGGGGCTGCTCCTGCACACACCGAGGAGATCAAAACTACTCCATCATCAGAACATGGAGACCATTTTTGTTGCAACACTGGGGGGCAAAAAGGGCTTCTTTCTTCAGGAGTGGCACGTGTGTTGTGTATTTGTGCCAGGGAAAAGATAGGTCACATTGTTTTTTGGAACGCTGAGCTATAATAGCCGGATGAAAGATGTTGCTCTTGCAGGCAGAGCGGTGCAGGGAGACAGCCTAAGCTTTAACCTGTGCTGGCCAGAACACATCAAACCCAAAAGCATTGCACAAACACTGCAATAACCTGGAAAAAGAGATGATAATCGTCGTTATGGGGCAGCCCTGCGAAGCCCATATTTCTAGAAGGAAGAAGATATTTGCATTCCTTGAACAGAACAGAATGCAACCAAACAGAACGACAGAGTCAAAGATTAAACGTATGAGAGAAAAAGAAGGAACAAATTCTTCCATCTGAGTTACATCACTCGAGAATGGGTATAATTTTCAGCAGATGGACTACTTCACTTCTATTTTTACTTTCTATTTCTGGTTCAACTCACTTCCAGCCAGCACTCAAGATTATTGTGGATAAGTGGAATTTGCATCCAAGGAGAAATTTCAGCTATTGCACATGGGAGGAGCGTCAGTGACCTGTCTGCTCCTCCTTGGCTCCCTGCCACTGCTGAGAAAAGGGGACGGGCTGGCTGGCCCTGCCTTCCCTTCCTCTTTCAACTCACCACTGCAGACAATCCCTGGCATTTTTGCCTTAAAAGGTAGATCACTGCAAATAGCTACAGCACAATCCAGACTGGACAGCCCAGGGCTCCGTGCAGGCAGAACTGCAGTTAAGGACTGCATGATGCAGTTATGATGTCCCCATATGTCACAGACACGCTCCGGGACCCAGTGCTCACGCGGGAAAACGTGCTGTATGTTCGACAGACAGGGAGGCAGCTTCCAGAGAGATGCCCTTTCGGAGCAGGAAACAAAGCAGGAGTTCTGAATGGGAAACGGGGCGGGGAGAAATGCAAAGGGGTGGAAAGGAAAGAGCAAATTTGAATTGTCTCCCTTCTCCAAACCTGGCTTTCCATCATCACGGAATGCATTTCCTTAAGGAACAGGTAAACTGGGAGGCAAACTGGGAGGTAAACTGGGAGGCATTGGCAGTTCACGTGATTTGAAAACAACAATTGGAAAATTTATTGTAAAGAATAGCGTACTTTCTGGGACAAACAACAGAAGTTTAGATATCTGGAGATTCCAGGTACTTTTAAAGGTACAGTACCAAATATATACAGAGGGATTAGGAAACTAGCTACTCTTTTTAGCAGGAATTATTTTTATTGTGGAATGACTGTTGTTAACCTGATGCCTTGTCTCTCACGCTCACTCTCAAACTTTCTTACAACATTTTACAGTTGGTTAAAAAAAAACCAATAAATTTAAGATTGACAAGTCATATGGCAATATCAATTAACAATTACATTTTCCCTACTAAGCATTACAGATTTGGCTTAGGTAGTTTGTACTTCAAACAGAACATGCAGAGATATTTCCTAAGCCCAGAAGATTCATCGATTACATATGTGGCAGAAGCACTTATGCTTTTATTACAGAATAAGGAAGAACATGCTCAGTAAATGGATGCACTTTTGTTGAAGGTATCTGAGGCCCAGACATCTCTAATTGCTTTTATGGGTTTATGAAAGGCAGGTCCTGCTTGACAAACCTGATCTCGATCTATGACAAGGTGACTCACTTGGTGGTCAAGGGAAGGGCTGTGGATGTTGTCTACCTGGGCTTCAGTAAAGTGTTTCCCACAGCCGGAGGGAAGAAGCTTCCTGGAGAAGCTGGCTGCCCATGGCTTGGATGGGAATACTCTCCGCTGGGTTAAAAACTGGCTGGAGGGCCGGGCCCAGAGAGTGGTGGGGAATGGAGTTAAATCCAGCTGGCGTCCAGTCACAAGTGGTGTCCCACAGGGCTCGGTACTGGGGCCAGTTCTCTTTAACATCTTTATCAATGATCTGGACGAGGGGATCGAGTGCACCCTCAGTCAGTTCACAGACAACACCAAGCTGGGTGGCAGTGTCGACCTGCTGGAGGGTAGAGAGGCTTTGCAGAGGGATCTGGACAGGCAGATCAATGGTCCAAGGCCAATGGGGTGAGGTTCAACAAGTCCAAGTGCCAGGTCCTGCCCTTGGGTAACACCAACCCCATGGACACTCCAGGCTGGAGAAGAGTGGCTGGAGAGCTGCCTGGCAGAAAAGGACCTGGGGGTGTTGGTCGACTGTCGGCTGAACATGAGCCAGCAGTGTGCCCAGGTGGCCAAGAAGGCCAACAGCATCCTGGCCTGTGTCAGGAACAGCGTGGTGAGTAGGACTGGGGCAGTGACTGTTCCCCTGTACTGGGCACTGGTGAGGCCTCACCTCAAGGGCTGGGTCCAGTTTTGGGCCCCTCACTCCCAGAAAGACCTTGAGGTGCTGGAGTGGGTCCAGAGAAGGGCAACGGAACTGGTGAGGGGTCTGGAGCACAAGTGTTGTGAGGAGCAGCTGAGGGAGCTGGGGGTGTTCAGCCTGGAGAAAAGGAGGCTGAGGGGAGACCTTCTCGCTCTCTCCAACTCCCTGAAAGGAGGGTGTAGCCAGGGGGGGTCGGTCTCTTCTCCCAAGGAACAGGCGATGGGACAAGAGGAAATGGCCTCAAGTTGTGCCAGGGGAGGCTTAGGATGGATATTGGGGAAAATTCCTTCACAGAAAGGGTTGTCAAGCCTTGGAAGAGGCTGCCCAAGGCAGTGGTGGAGTCACCATCCCTGTAGGTATTTGAAAGACGTGTAGATGCGGTGCTGAGGGACATGGGTTAGTGGTAGACTTAGTAGTGCTGGGTTAACAGTTGGACTTGATCTTAAAGGTCTTTTCCAACCTAAACCATTCTGTGATTCTACTTCAGAAACAGATTTTGTATTACCAAGTGACTGAACAGAACTTTTGTTTTTCAATATCAAAGGACTTCACAAATGCCCAGAGGAAAACATTTCTGTTGGGCCATCAAGCAACACAAGGTGTTAACATGGAAAAGTGCATAAGATGTTCTTGTAGATGACATAATGAACAGTGGTACATGTCCAGCTTCGAGAAAGGTAAAAGCAGTGGTCATTTCAGTCTGAGCTTTTCAGCAGCACTTTTGTCCAGGGTCTTTTTAAGTGAAAGAAGCAGTGCTGCAATTAAAATACAGGCTTTTTGTCTAATAGTGAACAGAAGAATGAGACCTTGCTTATGTTCATGTCATTTTAATCCACAACTATAGCCAGTGTTTTGGAGAAGAACCTGAAGGATTCCCTCATCTGATGTGGACTCCAGCCTACAACCCAATGGCAATACAGAGTCGCACAACATTTCTAGTGGTATCTCTATGAAAAAGCATTGCCCTCTGTGTAGCTGGGACCATGGAGAATTCAGCAAATGGCAAAGGTCCCAGCTTTGAGAGGAGGAAAACAAGACTCATCAGCAGTGAAGCAATGCCTGGGGACGGGCTGCACGTTCGGCAGCGCAGCTGACAGTGACGCAAACTTGTGTATCACGGATTTCTTCTTCAGAGTATATTATAGGTCAGAAACACACAACATCATAGGCTCATGATGCTCAGCTATTGCAGGAAACTCCATCACTGATTGCTGTCAGGACACCAAGAACCAGGGAACTGAAAAGGCAGCAGCTGAGATTGGAGGTAGTGCTCACTGAGAGAAGGAGGGCGGCGGGTTCCACTGCTGTCAGGTGCTTTTACTGCCCCTAGAGCTCTTGTAGGAGCTTATAGAGTCCACAAGTGGGGAACCCAAGTCAGCATGGTGCAACTATTCTCATAACGACAAGTGGAGAATCCTGTCCAGATCGTACCTTCAGGGAGGAGAAGGAGGATTTATTGAATTAAAAGTGAGAGATGAGCTGTGCAAGGTCTTGACACTAGACCGATGTATCTGATGTATCTTATCCTTGTCTCTCTCACACAAGGTAGAAATATTCACATGAAAGTGTATTTTTCTTCCTCATGATATTTGGGACTTTTTCTGTCATTTGTCACTCTTCACCCTTCATTTGTAAGGTGTTTTCCTGTAGTGAGTGCAAAGACCAGCAGAGCAGCCTGGTTAATAATCAAGGTCCAATTCAGAACATTTTTAAGAAGCTGCAGCGCTGAACTCCTGCTGAAGTCAGAGCTGTGTAAGTACCTCCTTCCTAACCAGGTGATTAGATGCATTTATCTTTCTCTATATTTCTTTGACACCTGGCCAGGGCTCAGGCTTCTCTCGAAGTATGTTTCTACGGCAGACAGCAATTAACCAAACATAACGACTGACATAACAGAAAAATAAATAATCACATATTAAATATTAAGACAAGCTTTCTAAGGACTGGGTGGTGAATAGCTGAGAACAGATCATCTGGGGAAGCTGAAAAGATTCCACTCTTTTAGGAGTGGGTTCCACTCTTTTAGGAACAGAATTGTTCACTGCTGCTGTGCTGGGGATGCCCATCCAGAGGATGGACACCACAACTTCACTTCTGTGCCCACCAACCTGATCCCTGCCATCCTATTCCATAGGAACTGCCCACTGGAAATCTTCTATCACCAGCAGTTTGCAGGTGACTCACATTAACACAGAATCACACAAGCCAAGTGCTCATTGCATATTGTTTACTTTTCCCCAGTAGCCTCAGCCTGGATATTGTCTTGGCCAGTCAGAGAAAAGAAGTTTCTCACGGAAAAGCAGAAGTGATGAACTGGGAAGGCTTCAGGATAATCTGGGTATTCCTCGGTATTTTCCTAATATTAACCCTCTGGCTACACACTACTGATTTATTTGTTTGGCAAAACGGAAAAATGGTGGTTGCTGAAGAAACAAGTGAGAATATGAATTATTGTCCTGGCAGGGGAAGGCAAGAAGTATGTCTCTCAGCTGTCTGGTACGACTGTAGGTTACCGGTACTTGAGCCCTGATTCTTTCAACGACAGTTGGCTGCTCCCCCTTTTCTCATCTCAAGCGGTGAGTTGAAAGCCTCCCTCTCTCCCATCCCTCCCTCCTTTGTGTCCGACTGTGCCGGGAATAAAGCGGAGGTGGGACGGCTCTCGGCTGCCGCGGCGTCTGCGGGAGGACGGGAACAGCCCGTCGCCAGCGGGAGGTCGAGGTGCCAAACCTCGCTCAGGATCCTCACGTGGCCCTACTTGCTGCTCTCCCCTCCTCACACCTCACCGACCTTTCCCTCCAGCCCTCACCCCGCCAGGGGTCTGCTTCCAAATGGGATGGACTGGAGACTTTTCATTGATGCTAAAGAAAATCCGTGATGAAGGACAAAATGAGTTTGGGCTTGCTTTAGGTCCTGTTACTACGAAACTTTTATGTGGAATGGCCAAACTCAGCAAGAACCGGAGTGATCTCCACACAGGAACAGCCCCACCAGTCTCTCTGTGGGCCACAGCAGCTTAACCACTGCATGCAATTATTTAGATGTATAGTTTATTCCTGCATAATTTATGCAGATCCATTTTCAGCTATTTTGCCCAAATACAAAATAATAGTTTCATGATTACAGCATCATCTGGGGACATCAAAGCACTCCACCATTATGATTCACATCCCCATTAACGATAATGCACAAGACAAATGTGAATCTTTATTAGGTTAATTCTATTTTGCCCATTTTGCAGATGAGTAAGTGGGAGCACAGAGAGGTTAAGTGATTTGCCCCAGGTCACAGAGTGAAATCTGGAAGTAAAAACAATGTGTGAGTGTGGCCTAAAAGCCATATACATTACAATTAAATAGTGAGATATTTAATAGCAAAGAAATTCTAAAAACTAGGGCTTCATACCCCGCCTAATTATGGATTTAACAGGTAATCTTCCATTCCTCATAAATTTTAAACTTCCTGTGATCAGTAAATAACTCTGAAGAATGGGGGAAAAAGCAAGAAAAAACTTTTCTTTCCCTCTCTAAAAAGGAAATAAGAGAGGAGAAAGCGCTGCTAAAGTTGCAGCAAAGAAAAATGATCTGTCCTAAAGCAGCACAGATTTTTCTGCAGTGCCCTCGCTATCTCAAACGTCCTTGAGAAACAGAAAGCCACCTAAAGCAGAGCTCTGTGGTCTACAGGCGAGTACAGCAAAAGAAAAAATTTGTTCTTTAAGTAACAAGGTTTTACTGACCTCTCTTTATTTGACTTATTAATAAGGTGAATGCAATTAAATCAGTCAGTTTTAACTTAAGGGTCAGTAACATAAATTGTTAACTGCTGCTTCTCCAATTAAGGGAGTTTCTAATAAATGCCTGCATAACTAGAAATACTGTAAAAAGCTTTCACTTTTTGGTGTAGAAGTATTTCCAAAGCAAGCTCTAAAATACACTGAAAAAAAGTATGGTAAGCTAATAAAAATAGGCCAAAATGCAGCTAGCTCGTAGTTTTGAAACAATCAACATTTTCCATACTGGCATTTGCTTTTCCTTCAAGGATGCAAAGCTAAGCCAAGTTTCTATCTCCAGCCATTTAAACGAGCACGAAGTTTAATGAGCACACTGGCTGTAACTGTAAAATAGTTACTGTGCTCACTTGTTTAGTTTGAATTTGCAAAATTTCAGTCACAGGAGACTGTACAGTCCAGAAACTTCCCCTGCCGAGTCAAAGGTGATATCTATGATGCATAAGAAGCAGAAAACCAGAGGGGAAATGGGCCTTAACCCCTGCTGGATTTGAACGACCCAAAGTTTGCCAGTGGTGCGAGGAGCGCGGCGGTGCCGACGGGGTGGGCAGAGAGCGGGGTCCCCGGGTGCCACCTTCAGCCCGTCTGCTCCCAGAGCTCACTCTCCTCTTTGAGTAACTGTATTCTCTCCCAGAGGGACTGGGTGTCAGCCAGATCTTATCCACCCCCTGATCAGAAGTGATTCCCTACTGACAAGCCACGCAGCAGCTGGCCAAGGTGGGTTTTTTTTTTATATATCCCAATATGAATTTTCAACAAAAAGTCCCCTTGTCAACAAAGGAAGGGCTTTTTGTCATGAACTCCCAGAATAATAGTCTCATTCATCCGGAAGCACTGCCCAGCCCAGCAATGTGCTCCAGCACAGCCTCGCTGTTCTCCTTGTAGCTCGTTTTCATCTCTCAGATGAGTTCAGCTTCCCGCGACTCACAAGGCAGGGGATGCGCAGGGAGAGCCCGGGGCTCTGTGACCCCAGCCCCCCGCCCCGCTAACCCCCTCCTTTCTCAACCGCCACCTCGCCTCAGTCCAACGCTTTTGTTAACTTGAGGTTTGCAGCTAAAAAGCTAAAGGTTAATAGTGTTTTCTAGATACCCGGGAAGCCCATTCATGCAATATATTGAAGACTGTGAACTTTAAGGGCCGTTTAGATGCGGTACTGAGGGATACGGTGTAGGGGAGGACTTTGTAGAGTAGGGTAGATGGTTGGACTCGATGATCCCGAGAGTCTCTTCCAACCTCAGTGATTCTATGATTCTATGATTTTTTCCCCTGCTAATATATGTTTATGAAGCTGCTGTGAAACTAGTGACGTTACTAAGTTAGCTGCTTCAAACTTAAAATTAAAGTAAATAATCAAGCTCATTACCTTTGAAATCAATAATAGCCCATTTCACCTCCAGTTTCCTTCACTAATAATTTCTTTGGAAAAGTTAGTTGCTAGGTTTAGTGTCGACATCATTTCTAGAAGCACTTCTGTTTGAACTGTAGAAGTTCTTTCAAGTTAAAAGAAGGGAACTGATCAAAACTGAAATACAAAGTGATTACATTACATTAACACAATATATTCAATAAAATAATTGCATTTAAATTTCAAAGATAATTTTTAAGAGCAAAAAGCAACTACCCATAGCCCATGGAAAGGTAGAGGCATACGGACTGACGTGTACTTCCAGCTTTTGGGGGATACATTCTCACTTCTCGCTGCACGATGCGCTGCCGAAGGGAAGGGGGTGGTTATTTTCAGTGATGGCCCTGTCATCAATAAGGCAGCTGATAGACCTGACTTCAATTAATGCGCTCGGCTTTTTTCAACTGAACTTCACAAGTAACTGGAGTTACTGCTCACTGTGGAAAGAACTCTAGGATTTTTGCTAATCTTTAACCATAAATTATGGCAAATTCTGTTCTTGTTAAAAATTGGGTGGTTTTTTTTCCTAGCTTTTGCAAAACATTATTCACTGCACTCTGGATTTGCAGGAGTCTCTGACAGCTCAAAACACCTGTAGTTCAAATCCAGTTCGGATGAGAATATATATCTATAAATGACATGAAGTGTTGTTCAGAATCTCCTGTCCTACTGCAAATCCAGTGTATTTCCATACTTCCATGTCAAGCTAGGCTGGGTTTATACTAATGTAATGAACCCTGAAGATTTTACCATTTGAATGACAAAAAAAACATGAATCAGACATTTCACAGAGAGAGGTTCTTGCGCAATTTCTTTTCCTCACTGCAGGAATTTGTTGCTCTCACAGGGGGAACCTGGACATAGCCAGATATCTTGTCTCCTTTGCCTCTAGAGGCAGGGAATTTGGGCCAGTTCTTAGGCTTTTTTTTCCTAGTTCAGTTCTTTTTTCACTTTGATGCATACCAGAGGGCTAAGATTCCACCAGAAGAACTGGATATTCCTTTTCATTAGGCCTCTTAGGTCCGATTTTATGGAAAACACAAACCAGCTTACTGAAGCTGAAGTTGCTCTGGTCTACACCAGCTGGGAATTTGCTCTGAAATGTTTCGCAAAAACACAATTTACAACTATATCCAGAAGTTTATGCAGTTTTGGCGGCTCTTCATTTGAAACACCTTTTCTAGAGGGTTTACTGAAAAGTAAAGCTGAACATAGATTAAATAGGGAAAATGGGTTATGGATCCAAACAAGAAAACAAGACATTCTCTCTTTTATTCATCAGTATAAACGGTTTAACAGTTGTTGTTAACAATTAATGGCAGTTTGATGGATCTTTGCAAGATCTCTAAGCCCATGATTACTCACACATAAAAAAGAAAACAAGCTATGGCATTCTGGGTGAGACAGTTGCATTTGTTTTCTTTGTTATCCACATGTGGGAAATATTATCATATCTTGGCATATAAAGCCCATTTAAAAGCCTTCTATTTTCAAATGAAGGAGCACACAAAAAAATAAAACCAGATTAGTTATACAGGTATCACTGAGCCCCAACTTGTTATAGTAATGTCAACATACAGTTCCTAGAAGGAATTTTGAATTAAACCTTAAAATGAACCTATGTTTATGTATCCCTCTTACGGTGAAAAGAAATATTAAACCAGCATTCTACTTTACATTACAGCAAGCACCCCAGCCTCTAATAACAATGCAAGTAACATGCAAGTATCAAAGAACCTTTTGATAAGGTTTCCTCGCCGCAGTTATTTATGCTTGCAACAAGTTCGGGGACGACATTGTTATACGCTGGTAAAGGTACCCTACAGTCCCTGTTTAATTCCTAGAGAAACCTGTCAGAGGTAAAGGATGTGCTACAAAAGGGATAAAAAGTAAAGAACACGTCTATTATCAATTTAATGATAGGATAGACGCTCCCTTCAAAGTTTTTCCTGTTACGAAGCCTCACCAGTGAATAAAAGTATCTAATGTATTATTCAGATAAAGGCCTCTGAACCTTAGACAGAAGGAAATCCATACCGCCTTCCATTGCTTTATTAAGTCTATATTAAGGGCTCCATTACTTTAAAGAAACTGTTTAAGTAACATTAAGGCTATGACCCAAACTGACAAAAGTAAGGAAATACAGATAGCTGAATTTCCATCTTTAAAATATGCTGCTGTGGGGAAGAAAAAGGAACAATGGAGTATGAGACTTTGCTTCTCATCTTGGGCTGAGAGAAATATTTGGGACCGAAAAAAAAAAAGAAAAAGGGAAAAAAAAAAAAAAAGCCAGCCTGAATCTTCCCCTGGCATTCAACTGAATGCAAATAAAACCTGTTTCGAGTCTGGCTCTTCCCATTGCCTCAGGCCAGGGGTCACTGGCAGGTGGAGGAGCACATTTCCAGGCTGCTGGAGGAACATCAGACCGTTCCCTCCTCCGCAGCAGCTGGAGGCAGAGGGAAGGAGCCCATCACTGCCACCTGGGCTCGGTGTGTGTCCAACACCGGTGCTCAGGGGCTCTCGCGTGTCCTCTGCCCACCAGATGGACTGCCCACCAGAGGAAAAGATCTCTCTCTACCTTCTTTTTCCTTCCACACAGGGGGAACGGAGGACAGAGGACATAAGGGAAGAATAAGAAAAAGGCTGCAAAGTGGCTGTCACTGTATGGGAACAGAAACCGCCATCAGACAACAAGTTCTTGCCTCTATCTCTTAGCCCAGAGTGAAAATTAATTTGCCTTTATACCGTGCCACTATTATATCAGATGAACTCTAACAAAATTCTAACAAGTAATAAGTAAACTAGAGACATCTATTATCTAAATATTGTCTTTTGAGGTTGATGTTATGTTAAGTGGAATTGTATTACTCAGGTGAAAGGCCTCCATCCCTTCATCTCACCCGAAGGCCTGAAACTCAGCTCCATGCTGGAGCTCTGCTTCTGAGGGCACCGGTACAGCCTTAATATTGGTATTTTAGCATGTATTTGAAAGCTTTGCTAACAGAGGAAGTATATGAGCACGTGCTAGCGGCTGGGAATGTCTTTAAAGCTCTCAACAGTTGAGCTTTTTATGTTCATGACTAGTTTATGACTAGTTTTAGTCATAAACTTCAGCTTTATTCTTAGAATCATAGAATCGTAGAATTGCCTTGGTTGGAAGATGATTCAGATCATCTAGTCCAACCATCAACCTAATCTAATTCAACGGCTTTCTGAAACATAAGTTTGGCCAAGTCTAAATCTAAACTGCAGATGGGAGTAAGTGGGTGAAAGACAGCAAACCGCAGAATTTATACAAGATCCCATTCCACCATCTATGGCCTTTTTTTGGCATTAACACTATGACATTATGATAAAAGTATATGATACCCAAACTAGAGGAACATGGATTTGTGTAACTTCCATGGAAAAAAAATCATGAAAATACAGGAGATCCTTTGTGACATTCATTTAAAAGGACAAATGGCTAAATGAATAACAGGATATATTTAAAAGGTTCAAAAATGAGCAAACAGGCTCAAACAAAATAAAAATGAAGCTCCCCTGATGAGGCAAGCAGCTGATTTTCAATTGTCATTCTCATGAAGATGGAAAGAAGACACACGACATTATCTTTCCAGACCGTGGTGCTCGTGTTATTCACATACACATCACGGCCCAAGCCTCGCACAGGGAAAGCAGATCCCAGAGAGCTCCCCTGTGCAGACCCTGTCTCCATCATTCCATCGCAATGGCTGGAAACAGCCTTTCTTCCCTCCTCCTCAGGCCACTGTCCTTTAGTCCCACCCCTGCCCACCCCTGGGCAGTAACCTTCTGTTGAGGTTCCTGACGCTCACCACTCGCTCGGGCTGTAGGTAGTGGTCCTGTCCCTTTCCTCTTTCAAAGATGCTGTTTTCTGGCAAGTATCTGCACCCATCACTGCTACATGTGATCTCTCCATCCCCAGAGAACCTCTTCACCACCTGTTTCCTGAAGAAACACGTTGACCTTCATCTTGCTTCCGTTCCCCGTGGATCTTGTTTGGAGCCGCACAGTCTCAGACACGTGTCCTCTCCTGGAACAGCCAATGACAGTAATGAGAGACCAGGCAAAGTCTCAAATGACACCCTATTCCTCTCTCTCCAGCCATGGCTTCAGTTCCTTCCTGCCACACAAAGCAACAGGAAAACCAGTAACTGCCCATCTGCAGAGACAGCAAATGACCTGGCAAAGACGCAGAGAATTCTGAAGAGCAATTCTCCCTGACAACGATCAGCAGAAAATCACAATTTCTGTAATTTCTGATTTCTGATATGCTTATTTGCATTTTCCATAACTCTTCAAGAAATCAAAATAGTAGATGGAGTATGAGACCTTTTCCAAAGGCTCTTGCTCCAGCCAAGCTGGTGAAAGGCCTTCTACACCACAGTACACCTCTGAGCCACGCCAGGTGCGTCATTCTCAGCATGAATTAGAACGTTCTCCAATATTTCACCAATCTACATGGTTACCAATATAGATCAACCTTTCCAGGTCAGTAGACATCACCTAGTAGGTATGGAAGAACATAAGATGATGAGAGACAAGATTCTAGCTCTTTATGTGACACGATGTGTCATTTGCCCTGTTTCAGTGTTTTCTTTTGTAAAATGGGAAAAACAGCTTTCTGTGTATCTGAATGTGTTGTCAGTAAATGAATGATTAGTATATTAAATTTCTCTGCAGACATGAAGAATCATAGAATGGTTAGAGGTGGAAGGGACCTTAAAGATCATCGAGTTCCAACCCCCCTGCCCTGGGCAGGGAGACCTCCCACCAGACCAGGTTGCTCCAAGATCAACAGCAATTCCAAGTATTCTGCCCAGTCACTGCCTGTGGCTGAGAATGTGAGGATGGAGCCATTCCTTCCCTTCTTCTGGAGGGAATCCTGCTCCTTTATCACACCAATGTGGTTTTTAAGGAAAATAGTCTTGCTCTCTCTACCTGTATAGTGCCTTTTATACCACAAAAGGCAAAATTTAATCTTAAAACTAGGACTTCTGCGCAAAACACAGGCTTGACCTGGCAAGAGACCAGCTGGCTGAAGAGACCTGTTGACTGAGGGGGTGTAAGGACTTTGTCCTGCAAAGTGCTGTTGACCTGTGGGAAGATCCAGCCCATACTAACTTTTAAGCACCAGAGTAGTCCTCTTGCAGGTTGCACAACAACATGTGCTGAAGCACATACGTACAAACACACTCTCGCAGGTCTCTATACACGGACAGGCACACAAATAAGTGCTGGCAGCAGGACACCAACGCAAAAACATGGCTCAGGCTGCGGCACTTTGAATTATTTCTAACGTGGACAATGCAAAGCATCCATTTGAAATGTCACCAAGGGAATTTTCTCCCAGGACACATTCTTGTATGCTAAAATTCAACTAACACCAGACTTCTTTTTGGAAAAAAATAAACGTTAAAAAGACCGGGTTTCGAATGGAAGTGCTGCCAGGCCTTTGACCATCACAGCTTGAACATACCACCACTGTATATTAACAACTGTACTCATCAGATCTCAACATTTTTCCCCTCCCTGTCTCTCCCTGGAGCTGCTAAAAAAGCTAAGCCCCTTTTCACAGTCTTAATGACGAAAAGTTAAAAAAAAAGAAAAAAAAAAAGAAAAAAAAAGACTTAAAAGTTCGGCTGGATTTTCTTCTGGTTTCCTAATGAGCTTAACATCTCATAAGACGCCTTTGGTAAAGGAGAAAATCTTTTCAAAAAGACCCATTTTCCTGCTGACAGTATAATCTTTCTGAAGTAACATCAGAAGACCATAAGGGTGACATCCAAGCCACCTGAGCTGGCGATACAAGTTCTGTAACCAATAGATTTCTGTCCCCTCCTTACTCCACATTTTCTAGCAACACCGTTCTTTAGAATAGGGTCAAAGAAAAATTTCTGTTTGGTTGTTTAAATGAAACAAATAACTTTTTTCATCAGATCTCTGCAAGAGCTTGACCAAAGTCAAAGCATACTGTCATTTAGTTTGTCATAAAAGACCCAAAGTAGCTGGCTCTCAATAAAACAGGAGATCACAAAGTTGTGTAGTTTCATGTCACCTTGAGTTTGCATGAACAATGGGAGCGGAGCTATTCAGTGATGTTTTTTGCTGATAGATGGCAGACAATAGTCTCACGGTAAACCTGAACCCTGCACTGGGACAAATAAAGTAAGAAGCAGCAACTGCTTCGTGCGTGAGGTCTGTGAGAAGGAGCTCTGTCCTGAGTGCGCTGGGTCTCACCATGTGAATGGTCACTCAGATAACCGCCACTGGTGGTGGGAGACGTCTGATGGAAAACAATGGGGGAAACTGCCTCGGGGTTTGGGTTATTGATATATCAGAGCAGCTACCAAACTGGGCCTTCCTATGGACTGCATCAGGTGTATAGACAACCAGATGTGGGTTTGCCACGGGTGTTAGGATGTGGTGGCACCACAGTAGAGCAGGAGGGGCATTCTCTCCTTACACAAGTGGAACACCCTGCCGTTACAGGCCAGGGCTGCCTTATTGGGTCAGAATCAACAAATCCTGCAACTGAATTTTGTGACAGAACTCCATAATCCATAGCCAGTGTGTAGCCTTTAAGGGGGTTAATCACAAATCAGACCCAAATGAAAAAGGCAAGAAACTCAGTAATGCTCAGTTTCGAAAGACCACTTCTCATTTTCTATCTTTTTACAACCTCTATAATTTTTGGTATGGTTGTTCTAATCCTGTAATTTCAGTAATTACAGAGCATCTGTTGTGAAATGAGCCGTTAACAATAATCCCAATGTACCTGAGGGCCTGCTCCAGAGCAATGGTTTTTCCGAAACAGACCACCAGACCAAACAGCATGAAAAAGGCAGTTTTCCCAACACCCGAATTCCCACTTGTACAAGTCCTCCTTCTGGGAAGGACTCGACACCGAGTGAAGCTGGGATGCCTGGCCAGAACAGGGGAGATCCAGCAGGATCCACCTCCAGAATAAGGGCTTTCCAAAGACCTTAAACTTGATCTGGCAGGTGGTTGTCTCCAGAGGTGGGAATTAATTCTGCCCCCAGAGTAGCTTAATCCCCTTGTGAGAAGAAACCTTCAATTATGATAAACTCTGCTAAATTATTTATGCTGTCTCTGTGATCTAATGAAGCTTTATTCAGTAAGACTTTTGTCTCAGGCTCACCCAGGGAATGGAATGGGGCAACTGCTCACGGGACTCCAGTAATTGTAGACTTCTGGAGCAGGAGCACTAAGCAGGCTGGGTCAAACCTATTCTTAAAAAAACTCTGTTCAGTTCAGGAGAGTTAACCTAAGAAGGAATCTAGACCATAAACCCCAATTTTACACTGAGTTTGGTATCAGGGAGGCAACTGAGTCTGCTGGGCAGCGATTCAGCTCCTGAGCTGGACTGCAGGAAGTCCTAGAGTCCTGCCATTCTCACGTAACTCTTATTGTCTTATTTTCAACTGGCTGCTGTAAGCTGTAAAAATGAATTTGTTAAAAAAAAACAAACCCAAACCCACAAGACTGGTGCTTTGGGATATCCAGTCTTAGAAGCTGACCCAATAAAAAATACGTATGTACATTCAGCTTCCACACCATTAACGCCAGACATGTTCTTTTAACAAAACCTGGCCCTCAGCTGTAGCCAGCACCGTACAGAGGCATTTGGAGAGTACAAAAATCTCACAGGAAATCCTTTATATAAAGAGATTCAGAAATGAAAACACCACGCAGGTCACAGCCATTGGCACATAATGGTACACTTAAGCTGTTCGTTTCTAATTAGGCCTGTGATCAGAAAATAGCCAATTTTGCTTTCTGCCTCTTGGTGTGTTCAATAGCTTTGTCAGCCAAAAACTGTTAGCTGCTGAATTTTTAACGATCCTTTATTGGATAATAAGGTTTTGTTTTCATTTCTCTCAAACTGCTGGAGCCTCCGTTAACAATTATATTGGGGAAAAAGTTTCCACAGTAGGTGGGCCCCACAGTCTGTCTAAACCATGGATTAGCCTTGTAGGAAAAAATAAAAACCAGAGGGAAAAAACAAAGAACGCTTAAGAAAGGCAGGTTTGGGGTGTGTAAGGAATCAGGTCACTTCATTACACAAATTAAGCAAAGGAAATTAATACATCCAATATGGTGAAACTTATATGAATCCGCTACTCTCTGGGCTGGCAAGATGCAGACACTAAGTTGAAGTGGTCTTCAATTAATGGTCAAATAAAGTAAAACTTGTTGTTCAGGAAGAACAGGAGGGTTTGACAGCAGAGGTGGTCAAACCCCTGGCAGGTGCCTGCCTGGCTCCAACCCTCCCTCTGTCCCACCACCACCTTTCAGTGACACGTTCCAAGGACAAGGTCCTTCTGGTTTACAGCAGGAATTGTTCACATTTAACTCAAAAAAACTGCTCCTCTTACCACCTCAGGAGTATCTTCTCTCCAAACCAAACCACGTTATGCCATTTCTTTTTGTTTCTAAGTCAAAAGAACCCTGGTTTCTCATTGGCTCCACAAGCTCCATCTCTTGGTTTCCCATGTTCTTTGTTCCAGAGGAGAGCGTTGGGGCGGGTGGATCTCCTCCGCCTGGCTCTCTGCTCTCACAGACCAGCACCTGCCACCCTCAAGAACAAAGAACGCTTAAGAAAGGCACATCAAGAGAGCGGCTGCCTTGGGCTCTGCCCCAGCCCTGAAATCTCAACACAAATGGGAGTCTGGAAGGCACTTGGGTTGGAGAGACACAACCGGAGGCTGCGGAAGGAAAGAGGGCAAAAAGAAGAGAATCTGAAGGAAAGAGTATAGAAAGTTCAAATGCACTGGAAAGAGGGACAGTGCAAGCCTTAGAACAAAGGGGATTTTTTAAAGAGAAACTAAGTTTTTTTAAAAATGGGTTTGCAGCAGAACAGTATTGCAAAGCCTCCAGAGCGGTGCAGTGGCGGGAGTGCAGAGGAAATGTATGTATCACCTCTTGCCTGAGAAAACTCCCTGACACTTTGTATTAAAATCACACCATTGCTTTTAACTTTGTCAAATTTTAACAATTTCCCATATGTGTATGAAAATGAGTGATAAGATGAAAAAAATCCGACCACTCTGCGCCAACTATTGTCACGCATAAGGTAACAGAACGATTTGTTTCACCAATATAAAAAATAGCCTGGCGACCTTTTCTTTCTTTCAAAGGCTCTGAAGCCGGGATGTAAAATTCAGGATCATGACTGACCGCTTTGCCAAGGACATGGTTCCTCCTGCATCACCTGGACAAACAGCCGAGCCTCTGAAAAATCTCCGTCCACCTACATTCATTTTTCCTTTTCATGAGCCAAAATTTCTACAGATCTCAACCCCCCAAATTCTCAGACTTTCACACTTCCTAGAGATAAAGTGCGTACTCTACCTCTCCACGCAGCTGATCTCTTTTATAATGGGCTGCATGTTGCAAACATCAATTAATTTTTAAGAATCTTGCAAATATTACCACAGCCACAACATGAAAAAAAAAGTATATGAGGAAAAACTCTGCCAAGGGGGTGAGGTTTGAATATAGTACATTGAATAAGGCACTGGGTCACAGTCTGAATAAGTAGAAGGATGCCCAGAAAGAAACATCCCGACATACAAATTTTCATTTAAAGCATGGTATTGCAAAGCATAAGCACAAGAAAAGAGGACGGAATTATAGACAGCCTTAAATTTTCATTTCTCAATCTTTAACTTTTTGCCTTACTAGAAAATCTGTAAAATACAGCTTGATATGCCTCATATAAAAAACCCAGTGAGTGTAACTGTGCATGCGGAATGGGTGTGCAGGTGTGTGGGGGCACACACAGCCACGCCAGCTGACTGAATGCCAAGGGGGATGCCCGTACCCTGATGGGACAAGGCTGCAGGATGAAATGTGTCTGCCCCATCTGCAATGGCGTGGTCCATCCCAACCCCGTGGTGAAGAACTACACTCCCCATTCCACGGGTACACACTGGCTCAGTTGTTGACCTGGCAGCCTTTCCCTGGCTGGTGGTGCCCACCAAGCCCGCCCCACAGGGCAGGTGAGGAGCTGTGCTGCACCCACACAGCCCGTGCAGGGTCCCAGGGGAGGGCTGCAGGAGAGGGGAAGGGGAAGGCTCGAATGCCTTGGGGTACGGGGTGTGATGACGAGCACTCACTGTTTGCCATGAAATGTGCATGTTGTGGGGCTTGGTGCTCATGCTCAAACCCACTCGGTCTTGCAGTCTCCCTGAGAAAGTCTCCCTGAGGAAGCAAATAACCCCGGGCTCCTCTGCTGAGGGGCTGCGTTTAACCTCCTGTGCCTTCAGGAAATTGAGATCGCCAGGGTCTCTGCCCAGAGGCCTGAGGGCTCGTCACTTCTCCATTGTGCTGGTCCGACCTCTTTCAAGTCTCAGATTCCTTCAGTTCTGCTTCACCTGCTTTTCCGGGGTAAACTTTTCCACCGGCAGTCTCTGCGGCACGTTAACAGGCTGCCGAGCAGACAGCGCAGATGGAACGAGCTCCTGAAATCAATGGGAAATATCCGCCTGCTCCGAAGGCCAGGTTTTGATCCATTGTGCTGGAGCAGAATGATCCTCATTAACCTAACAGATAACGGCAGCAACGGGCGGCACTGCTGTAATATCCATGAAATCACTATTTCATGATACCGGCGAGAGCCCAGGGAGGAGGTTTCTTGGTTGCAATAATTAATAATTTACAAAAAGCTTTAACTAAGCAAGACATTGCCCACCTGGAAATTGGAATGAAAGGATATTAATGAAGCTGCAATGCAGATGGTCATGTTGAAGGTGATGAAGAATTTATTAGGGAGACAGCCATCAGAGGCTGTGTAGTATATGAAGCATAAAACTGCTATAACTAATGACAGCGAGGAGTTTAGGCAAGTAATGGACAGCACGGCTACAAAAGGGAACATGGAGATATATTATTTAGTAATAAAGTTCTCATAAAAATGTGAAATATGAAGTAGAAAGATTAATATGATTGCACAAGCCGTCTTAAATATCCATACCCAACTTCTGCCTTTTACAAGAAGTAGGCTGAATTTATGCCCAAGCAGCAACATGTAAGTCACAGTGCTTATTTACATAGTTTATGCAAACTACTACAGATCTATGGGCTTAATTTATTGAAATACTGTTTGAAAGTGGTTTAATTTATTGCATTAACAATAGAGCAGACGCTATATTTCTACCTGCCAAGTGATCCAAGCAGTGTAGGTCAGGGTATCAATCACCACATCACACTGCAGAAGACCCAGGACCTGTGGGTTGGCGGCTGCTCTGCTTTGTAATTTCAGTCTTCCCTGAGATGGAGTAATCATCCTGTCTCTCCATCCCTGCTGCTGGAATTCACCTTTGCACTAACTCTGGGAGAAAGAGTTGGCTGCAGAAGACAACACAAATATAGACATTGCTAAAGACACCTTTTCTCCAGCGTTTTGTACGCAACTGCAGCTAGAAAGTATTTTTTTATTAAGCCATCTCTTCTGTGGGTTTATTTTAGCAGTAGAAAGCTGAGGAAGTACTTTAGATTATGCTAACACTGGTGCGCAGAGGAGGTGAGTGGGGGAAATTACTGAGGATTCTGGGCTATTTTTAAAAGCTGTTTAAGCCTGCTTTTCTCTCACCCATCTGAATTCATAATACATTAGGAAATGTGTCTTTAATGCGTACATTGATCAAGCTGCCTAATTAGAGCAAGCCATTCTTTTTTCCAGTTCTTTTTAAAATGTATGAATGCTTATCCCAGAGCAAAACCACCGTACTTGAGTGGGAATTTTCTATCCAAAATAAAAGATTGCTCCAGTGCAGATAGCCTGTAACATACAAATCACTGCAAATCGCTACACTTCAGTCCACAATACAGGTTTATCCTTCTTCCCAGATTACAAAGAAAAGATTACTTTAAAATATTCTTGATGCTACCAAAAAAGGGGGATTTTCATGCATTTGCCCAAATTTATCCATACTATTTGTCTTTTGTGGAATTACAGCAACATGAGGTTGGCACCAAGTGAAACAGGCACAGCTTTTCGTGAGAACATTGACCCCATCACTCCTGCGGAAGCAGAGCTGCTCTCCCAGCCACCCTTTCACTTATTGGAGTCTTGATTATTTTGTGTGTGTCGCAGCACTGTTCCATAGAGCAACGCCTCTGGAGAGGCCGCCAGTACTGGGAAGCACTGCCTGCACCTCTGCTTTGCGGAAAGAAGCAGATGCTGAAGTGATGTAGGTTTGGCTGTGGCAGTAACTGGGATGTGAGGAGACGCTTCTGTCAGGGCTTCCTCGTTGCCACATCAATGTGGACGGAGAAAGGAGCTGCCTGGCACCTCCGAGGGCAGCCCTCGGCTCCAGAGCACTCGGTCTCCGGTATTAAACCAGCACTGAAGCGGTGAATAAAATACACATATATACAGCCATGTATAGGGTGGTTATGGAAAGAACACATCCTGAGTCACAAGCTAAAGACTATCCCATGTGTTGTGTTTTTTTTTTAAAGAAATGGGAAAACTACACCGACAGTCATTTGCATAATTCAGAGACGTACTGAACGAATTGTAAAGGGTTATTGAGATGTGTCAGCAGTAAAATTCTGGGTCACCCACTATTGAGACTTATAAAATCTCCCAACAGGCAGCAGTATGAACAAATCTGTAGTTTTTGTTGTTTTGGGGCACTTGTTTACAAACCATATAACGTCTGCTATGACGAATATTCCATTTTCCTTTTAAACTCTTTTGTTTCTGTCCCTCCTTCCCTCTCTCTTTCTTTCTTTCTTTTGGAGGGTAAAAAGCTTAGAAAAATTCACCTACAGGGTGGATAATTTTCTTTTCCCATAGTACACCAAATTATTCTGCTACCTGGATGTAGTTTGTCATATTTAGTAGAGGGGTTTTTTGAATCATAAATGAATAAAATAGTTCATTTAACTGTTGCTGGAATTTTGCACTTTCCCCTTGTGAGCGTTTTTGCTGGCCTTGTAATACTGTTTTGGCCAGTTGAAATCTCATGAGTTATGAGTGTTATTTCCTTACAATTGCACATATTTTCCATATTTCACACAAACCAATTATTTATCACACACATATACATGTGTTTCAAATTATTTTTACATTAGTTCCTTCCTATTTCATACAGTTTTTAAATTACTCTCAGTGTTTTGAATCTTAAAATAAATGATCTATTCAGCACTTATTAATGTTTTTCAAGACCCCATAGAATTGCTGCTGGTTTGTTTATGAAGAACACACTTTCTCACCCAGACATCGTGTCCTCTTGCACCAAGGGATGCTTGGCCATGGGTTCTCCCTTTCTCTCCTGTCAATGGTGCAGAGCCTGGCCGGTGTGGGAGGAATTGGGAATGCCTGAAACGTTCCTGAAACCATCCTCATCATCGGCTTCTGTTGTGCCAGATGGCAAAGGCCACAGAGTTCCACACGCCAATCCTGCAAATGATGGGCTGCAGAGAAAGGTAATACATGAGTGACACCATAAGGTCATTTTTAATACATAATATGTTAAATACATTTGATATAATTTATATACCATGTTTTATATAATCTTTATATATTATCTATTTAAATTATATATATGGTTTTAATATATAGTTATATGTAGCTAACTAGCATTTGCAGAGCTCTATGTGTGCCCACAGCACCTTCTGCTGCTTTCTCCTAAACCCCCTGGAGCTGGTCGCCACAACGAGGTGTCCTGGGTGCCCGAGGGGAGGCCATTCCAGCTCTGTAATGGACAGAGGGGTTATTATCCTTCTTGGTTTGTGATGTGACACTTGTGCAGGTTCTGCCCAGTGTTGCGCTGGACCCTACTGCTCCCAGGCTGCACTGTAAATTCCTGCCCATCCCTCTCTCCACCACCATTCCTGATCCCTTTTGCAGTGTCGCTGCTTTCCAGGTTTCGCTGTCTCTGTAAAAATGTGAGTTTTGAATTATTATTTTGAATTTTTTTTTTTCGCACATTGAACTTCATTTACTTCTTCTTTGTCCCTATTTTAACCCCTCCAGCTCCACTTGGGTTACTTGGGGTTTTTTTCAGCAGTGACTGCAACCCTCTGAAGCCCAGTGCGGTGACGGGGCTGCAGGAATAGCCCTGTCGCCCCATTCAAAATCCGTACGGAGACTGTCAAAGGAAGTAGAACTCAAAACCCGTTCGTTGTCCTTCACCAAGCTCCTCCCTCCTCAGCCTGTGGCAGTTTGTGCTTCTTCTCGCTCTGTGGTCCTGTGGTCACAGTCCAGGCTGGGCCTTCGTTAGAGACCGCTCCAGGAGATGATATTGTGCCAGAGGAGTAACAGGAGCTCAGGCTCCGGCTGCCCCTCTTTCAGCCAGTCCTTGTAAAATCTTCATCTGTGGAGGTGTCGTCTTCAAGCCCCTCCTGCTGCCCTATACCTCCAGGCTCCTGAGGACGGTTGTACCTCTGCTCCGTTCCCAGGGAGGACACCCCTGAGCACACCCACAATTAACTACTCATAACGGCAAAAGATTTCTGATTCACTTTTCCTTGGGAGTGAAGGAAATGATGTTGTTCCTTTCCCAGTGGCAGGTGATGAGATGATGCAGAAAAGGGTTTTTTGGGTTTTTTCACCTGTGCCACCAGCTCACATCCCTTCAGTGCAGCTGCCTGGAGAAGCAGGAGAGGACCGGCTCCCGGGTACCTCAGTACCCTCATTCCCAGGGACCTGCTTCCTCAATATTTTTCCAGTACTGGCCTGGGATACAGAGAGAATCTGCAGAAAATAATCACCAAAATCACTGTTCTTTTTTTCCTTTGGAATTTGTTTTGTTTTCTCTACCATGTTTTGGTAATTACCCACATTTCCATGTGGGTATCAGGAATAGTTGCCTGTGGCACAGTAAACGAATTTCCTAATTGCCTTCCTACCAGTTGGCCTGAACAATTTGTAAATGTTCCACTTTTCCAAGGATTCTCTTGTCTGGTCTTCATCAAAGTGTATTTGAACATGCCATAAATCGCTAGCTACATAAGCTTTATTTTGTATGCCTCTTGCATAACAAAGGTCTTTCAAAGGATACTTTGAATATCAATAATTTTTAACCATTACTAAAGTAATTTCTCCCTCTTTTTCTAAATGATATATTTTCTTTCCAGGATTTTTGCTTCCTAAAAAAAATTTTTTTAGACCCTTTTCATTTCCTTAACTACTTTGGCACACAAGAACTATCATAGATAAATTTTTATTGCCCTTATTTTCCTTCCACAAACCCTTTTTTTTTTTTTTTCCTATGTATTCCTTATAAATTTGGGTTCATTCTTATTTTCTAATTTTGCATTCTGGAAAAAAAATGTTTCATACCATTGACAGAGCCTTGGAAAATGACAAGTATGGGTACTTCTTCTTCCTTGCATTCTTCTTGCATAAATATAAAGATAAATATAATTATAAATATATATAAATATAATATAAATAGCATTGATCTGTAATTAAAGTACACTGTAAATGAGCTGCTCTGAATGACGACAGGGCATCCTAATGGACACCAGGTGCCAGCACATCGTCCTGCAGGCTGGGGGGGAACAACTCTTCCCTTTTCCCTTCACTAGAGGGAAACAGCCAGAGGCCTCTTCATGTGCTCGGGTTTTAGTCACAGAATATTCTTACCGAGGAAGATGGAATTAGGGGGAAGTAAATGCTGGTTAAAGATTTAAACATGTGGACACAGATGTCTTAATTTCTTCCATTAAGTGATTTCTGAACTGTGTTACCCTCTATTGGCTTAATTCTAATTGGAAATGAGAAGAGAGTTACTCAGAAATAGCACTATTCTTATACTCTTTTTTTCCTACTTTTATAAAGACATGAAGTTTTAAGATTAATTCTCCTTTATTTAGTTTATCTATTTTTATTAGCAAAGTGATTTCTATCCTCATTGCCTCCAAATATGTTTAAAACCAAGTAATTTCTGTGAGCTATAGTCATCAGGAATTTCCTTCTCCATAATTCTGAGAAACCTGTATCCAATGTCTGTGCTTTTCCTCCTTTTTTCCTAAATCCAACACATTTCATGACAATGTTCTCCAGTTGCAGTTCACTAACACTGTATCTATACTAACTTCAAATTTCTGGTGTCCTTCTTGACTTTTAGTTACAAAATTAAATGCATGTTAGAATATTCCCTTTACAAGAAGAGAATTTCTAGGTATTGGTACTAACACACAGGACTATAGGCACTACCTAATTATCTCTACTAATACCTATCGATAAATTCTGCTATTTCTGTATTCCCAACTTTTGGGTTCTGTGCTCCTTTTATAACCCTGGTGACATTTAAATACAATAATTCTCCTCTTACAGTTTTCTATTTCGTAAGCCCTTTATCTGCAAGGCACCCGAGCCCAGGAGGGTGAAGCCCGTGTTAACACCAGGGAACTTCCCCAGCCTTGCCCTCAAGGTGCCAACTACCTTATCACTAAAGAGAAGGAAATAAGAAGGATAAAATATGAGTACAACAGCAAAGATATAATCATCTTGCTTTCGGTATCAGGTGTGGAGTCTATGTGAGTTTCTAAGACGCTGAATTCTCTTTAATTATCATTGAAACCCAGGCTACCGTTGAGCAGGTGGGGAAGGTTATCAGTGTTACATCGACACCGTTTGGAGCAAAGGATCTCAAAAAATTCCCAAGTTACTGTGAAATGCTAAGAGCGCTTTAGCTAAAATATAATCTAACAGAAAAAAATCCCCTCACCTCTCTGGAAATACTCAGCACATAATTACAGCGGGGAGCTTTCTGCCTAAACTGCATAAGTGAGAGAGAAGGCAAACGTTTAACATAAAACCCTTAAAAGTTGGAGATTATTTTAAAAGCTGCATTGTCAAAAGGCCAGAAGAGTTTCTCCTATTCCTACTGGTCCAGAAAAATCCCAACAAAAAAACCCCAAACCCTACCAGGAACAGGAAGTTATACATCAGCCTTAAGAAATTAAAACTCAAGGTAAACAGCACAACCCCTTTCTTTTAATAAACTATAGAGACATTATTCACAGAAGTGGTTCCGCTAAGCTAAATCAATACTGAAATACTGCACCTGTAGAGAACGTAGGCAATCAATATAAAGACACAGGGAATTTTCTTTTTAAAATGAAATCTATATAGTTGAAAAATCTAAGCATCAAAAAATACAGAAATAATTTAAATAATTAAAAAGCAGGCTATGATAAGACATTCCATGTTGGAAGGAAGCTGCCTGTCCATCAGAAGTGTATATAGATATAAAATATCTCGGGATGCATGACATATACATGACTGTGATGTGTCCATCACGGTGCTCACATGATCTTAGCCAGCTTTACAAGGGGTGTTAAGATGAGAAAGGATCATCAGTCATCTATTCTGATTTCCTGCATGATAAAGGACTAGCATTTTCAAAGCGCATGCATAATTTAGAAACATATAGACTGTGGGGTTCTCGTTAGACGCCCGGCTCCTACTGATTCCACATTTGATAAATGACATTGAGTATCTCAAATCTCTAAGGTCCAGATCCTCAAAGGCACTTTGGAAGCTAATTCCCCCTACAATCAAAGAAAATCAAACGCCTAAATGTCTTTGAGGACCTGGGCCTAACCCATTTTTGAAAATTTTGCCCTTTATGTCTCTCTTGATAAAGATAGGTGCGGTTAGATGAGGGGCCATTTTCATTTTCCTTCATAAGGAGGTGATAATGCAGGCACTTGTCGTTAAGCGTTCATCCAGGAGGTGGAGGACTTGGAATCAGCCCTCTCCTCTCCCTGAGGACATCCTAATGACATCTCCTGCCCCCCAGGAGGAGGCCCTGCGCGGTGCTCCTCGGGAGAGGGTGCCTTACCCACCGACTTGTGCACAGCTGCCCTGCCAGGGGAAACAGAGAGCTCCCTGGGCAGAGAGAGAGAACAAGCAGAAACACGGCACACATCTGGAGAAAGAGACCACATGCATCCTGGTCCTTGCTTGAGTTGTCTCCTCACCTGTATGATTGCTGTGCGATGGCAAATGGAGCTGTGGAGGGGGCAGCAGGAGTCCTGGCCCCCGGGGCCGTGCCTCAGCCCTTGGGCTGCTCCATAAAGAACTGTCACCAACACCAGCACCGTCACCGGGACCTTCCCGGCTCCTCTCCTCGCGTGTGCGGGTCCTGCTCTTCTCTGGAGAGGGGCTGTGGACGCCTCTTCTCAGGAGAGGGTAACGGTCTGTGAATTCCAACCAGGAGATCTGAGCCAGCTCCTAACCTGGAAGGACAGGTGAAAACCCACTCTTTCCCCTGGATATTTTTCACTGTCAGTGTCAGCTGTTCCCAGCTTCAGGTGTCCACTTTCTGGCTCCCGTTCGGAGGGAATGGGAATGTTGCCAACAGCCTGGGCACGGTGGGCAAGTGCAGAGCACAGACCCCTGGGCTCTGTTCTGCAGGACGGTGTCTGGGCAGGGCTGGTGTTGCTCTTAGCTTTAAAACACCTACATCCACTGCTGGATTCGTCTGTGAGACCCTGAGGAACACTGCTGCCCTTTCCAAGGGTGACCAGACTCAGGGAAAGGAATGTGGGGAGTAGGAATTCTCAGGACAGAAACATAGAACATAGAATTGCCTGGGTTTGAAGGGACCTTTAAGATCATCGAGTCCAACCATCAACCCAACTCTGATCAAACCCATCACTAACCCATGTCACTAAGCACCATGTCAACCCACCTTTTAAATACCTCCAAGGATGGTGCCTCAGCCACCTCCCTGGGCAGCCCATTCCAGGATAATATTCCAGATATTCCTGAATTGAAATTGAGCTCGGAGACTGCAGACAACCACTCTTCAAAGGTACAAGGGTACGGGTACCGCTCAAAAACCTCTCCTGCAGCTGTCCCAAAATGTACATACACTTTGTGTCACGTGTAATGCGTTCCCTTCTGTGAGTAGCAGAAACAACAGAAAAAAGCAAACAAGCTACAAAATGTTCCGATTAATAAAAATGTAGCTGGGAAACTCCTGTGCTGTTTTCCTCCTGCCAGAACAGCGCTGCCGTACCCTGTTTTGAAGGATCACCAGTGGGCTTCAGGCGAGACGTGTCAGGGGGCCCCAGCAGGCCTGACCCTGTGGTTATCCCACGAGTTATAGTCCTCTTACAGCAAGGTACGGTGTTTGACACTGGCTGAGGGTTAACCAGCTCTGAGCACTGGCTGGGGAACGGGGTCCTGCCCTCGAGGTCCATGTATCAATCAGTGCTGGGGTGCCCCAGTTCCATGTATGGGCAGATGAGTGTCCCTCAGCATCCTGGGGGTAACTCAGTGGCAGTTCCACCTCCATCAGGCCTGTCGGGGTCACTCCATGGAGAGCACCGAGAATAAGATGCGAGGTGACCACACTGAAATAGGGGTCACCATCTTCCCTGGGCAGCCCGAAGCCTTGGACTTGCTGAGAATGGGAAGCTACAGCCATCCTGAAGAAGGAAAATGCTTGGCCACATCCTTTCCAGAAGGAATTATTCTTCAGGCCTTGTTGGATAAAAAATTTCTTATTTTGAAGAACACAAAGGAAAATGACCATTAAGCTGAATACATTTCTTCTCAAAAATAGCCAAAGAATCCAGAAGGTATAAACTCAGGATGAAGAGGACCCCGGGATATTTCTGTAGTGCACCTGGGGGACCAGGGAGAGTATCTATATGCACAGGGGAGATGAGGGCAGGAACTGGAAGAAACCAGCTGGGGCTTCCCTGCTGCACAGCGTGGCATCCAGCCCGTCGGAAATAACTCCCAACCTATGGGTTCAGTGCTTATGGGCATTTCAAACAGCTTCTACACCACCTGGGGCTGGGCAGCTGGACACCACCAGGCTGTGCTGCTGGCTACGCTGCTCCCAGGAACGGGCATGCACTCGCCTCTCCAGACCAGTGACCTGCCTTGGGCTACTGGAGCTTCTCCCCTGAACACAAGGGGAGTTTCCAGCAACATCAGGTATTTGCAGTGCTGGAGGCCCTGCTATCGGCCACCTCCTCCCAACGACCCCATGGGGAACGGCTAGTGCTCGTGGGCACCCAGGACAGGCACACGCTGGCAAAGTGGCCACAGGCACAATACGGTGCATCCCGACAGAACAGAGATGGTCAGAGCTCCCCTAAAGCTTTGAGGGAGAGCACTTCAGCTAAACCTCGGGCTAATAATCATTCACAATAATATCTGAAGGAAAATAATAGCTCTCTAAAGACAGCATTCTTCATTTACCCTAATTAGAGTTCTGTATGAGATTACCCAGAAGGTACCAGAGGGAAACTGAAGGAGATTTCTGCGGTAACGGTACGTACGTGTGAGGTCAAGAGCTGTTCAAAAAGCTCCTGAAATGCTGTCTGGGAAGGGAAGGGTGGAAATGTGAACCCTCGCCCTGGGTGGTAGGAATCCTGTGTGTGCACAGGGGGAAAGGGGGGAAGGTTTCTGTTAGACCTCAGCACGGCTGCCAGCAGCCGGGACCTCAAACCAGAAAGGGGAACACTCTGACACAACTGCACACGCTCTTTCCCTGCGATGACAAAAGGTGACATCAGTCACTTTGGTCAAAATCATGCCGATGACAGAAAAGCTGCCCTCAAACAGCCAATGTGGGCTGTACCACTGGGCCCAATGGAGCCAGGGAGAAATCCCATTCTTACTCAAATTGGTAGTTCACAAACTTTACACATACGAGAATCACACATATTTCAGAGGTGGATCAATAGCACTTTAAAGATATAGATCTACAGAAACTGTGTTACTTTTGTCCTGAATAAACTTAAAACAATGCAATTATTACTTCTTATTAAAAATACCTCTCCAGATGAAATACTGGACAGGATGCATTTCTTACCTTGCATTTTTTCCTTTATTCCCATGGCTGTAGTAAGCTCCTCTATATATTTTTCACCTCCAACAAGTTGCTTGCCTCAATACCATTCCTTGACTCTTATGGCAATAGAGTTGTGGGTGTCCATGAATAGAGAGGTGATGCTTTTCCAGGCATTGCCTTGCACCTCTGCCTCACCTGCAAATAAGAAAAATAACTGGGAATGTGAAAAGGGTAAAAAGTGACCTGTGTTTCCCCACTATTGGCCATTTCTGATGAAACTACCAAATAAAATATTAGATGTGTTGGTGAGACTTGTAGCTGTTTGGTTTTTTCCTTGTTTGTTTGTTTTGTGGGCAGTGATGTGGCATGGAAACGGCTGAAAGCATCACCATGCAGAAAACATCCCACGTCCCTTATCTGGGAAGTGGCATCCCGCACACCTGAGCAAAGAGCTAGTTTTCTTTAAGCACCTAATGATGAAACCAGTTACACAGCACAGCTCGTTAGACAAAACCAGTCAGGACACAGGTTTTGGCTCTGCTGCAGCCCCACGTGCAAATGACCTGCCCTGTCCTCTCCAAGCATCTCTTTATTCTCATCCCTCTCCCCCCTGCACCTCCTGAAGCATTTCACACCCTGGGGTGTGTGACTGTCCGTCGCCATCCATTCCCTAACGTGGGGAATAAATCGGCTCCAGAGGACCTATGGCCAGAGTTAGAGCTACTGCTTTCAAAACATAGGAATGATCTAATACATTGAGTACAGAAAAAATATTAAAGTAGTATTTGTTTTTCTGCTGAAACATCTTTCTGTGATCTGCGGCTGTCCCAAGGACCGTGTTTCACCCGGGTGCTGTTCAGGTTGTTCACCACCGGAGGACGGGTGAGCTCGGTCCAACTTCATACCCAGGGCAGAAGGACGGGCTGCAGGAGCCACATCAGAGAAGGAACCAACGTTGTTTTAAAATGTTGAAGGTTGGTAATTTGTTAAATGAAATATGTGACCCTTGAAATTCTGAGGTCATTTCCGTGGTTGCCCTCTAAGGAGAGAGGTAAGGGAATAACAGCAACATGTCAATGGAGTTGCTTCCAGTTCAAGCTGAAGATAACACACGTGCTGTTGAGAGACCGGAATAGCAATGCTTTTGTGAATCAAGTGTTTAGTATTAGTTTTAGTATCAGTATTAGTATGAAATATTTCAGTCATGCTATATGAGAAGAAATGACTGGGAAAAAATTCCCTAACTGAAAAAAGGGCAACCTCTGGCCACTGCCACGCAGCTTTATTTAATGCTCAGCAGCAATTTGCAATACACATGACCAAAGCCATGTGTAATGAAGGCAGCATTTTTAAGAGGATGCCGCATCTCTTTGACATCTCTTTCATTGCCATCAGCATTGTAATCAGCCACCAGCGCTGCCATTTCAGCAGATAGTACAAAATTACCAGTCAAGAGAGAACAAAAGGAGGCAGTTGATCTTTTTATAATGCTTTTAAATAATGTTACAATTCACAGAATGAGTGCTCATGTGGTGCAGCCTGTAGTACAGCACGGGGCTGGGAAGCTTCCTTGACAAATAAAAGATTTTTAAGCTGACTGCTCCTGGAGGCAGCATGAGGTGTAACCTGGCCATGGTCTGACTGCGCTGACAAGTCCTGGAGAAGAGCAAAGATTTCCTCTTTAGGTAGATCCCTTTCCTTTTGGTTTGGTTTCCATACCTAGCTTTTCAGGATAAATAAATACTTGAAATCTAAAGCTGCAATATGTACGTTTTTCTGTCACAAAACCTTTCTGTGCAAAAAATGCCGCCTTCTTCACCGTGCATCCAAGTATGAGGATATCGTGCATATGGTGCTGGGGGTTAATAAAAACATCTATCACCCTAAAAAACGTGATTCTGTAGCAAAACCACTACCCCAGGACTTAACAAATTGTACCCAAACGTAAATTTTCCAAGATTTTGCTGCTTTGGGTGGGAAGAGCGTGAATCAAATAGAAAACGTATGACCCAAGAGTTTCAAATGCAAACAATGATTCTGAATATTTGATATTTTGTAGATCCAAATTGCTATAGTATGGAGGGAACTGAACTGCAGAAGCACCGAGAGCTCTCTCTGCTGTGCAGGGTATTTAAGCAGAGCGTGTGTAGGTAGCACATGCTGTGATCCACGGAGAGGCCATTCCAGCAGGTGAGACGCCGAAAAGATGCTGCTGTTGTGTGACTTTCCTGGTCACAGCCATCTGTGTTGTCCCCAGTCACTGCAGCAGCAGGGAATCTGCCCAGTGGAAGTGGCCAGGGAGCTCCAGCGGGTGTGCTCTGGCCCACAGTTAACGTGAGGGGCAAAATCCAACAGGTCTGTGTCGACCTGACCTTGCAAACATTCTAAACCCAAAACCTAGAGATGGGTTTAGCCGTCTGTGCCACGCATAGGTCAGAGCTCTCAGAGTCTCTCAAATGCCAGTGAGGCTGAAGCACCCCTCACCCACGTTGCAACACCTTGTGCTCCAGAAAAAGGGGGAAAACATAAAACCCATAAACCATACTGAGCATCAGAAAGGTGTGGAAAAGCCCTTCCTGGCCACCGCTGGTAGCACTGAGAAGTGAAGTATCCTTTGAGTTTACTTCCCTCTCTGGCTGGAAAGTTAGAAAGTGAGACTGAAAAAGTTGGGTTTTTTTTCCCCAAGCCAAGGCACTGTTGCCAGTAGCCATATTCCAGAGCACAAAGGGACCTGAGGTCACTGAGCTGCTGCTTTGGTCACTGCAAACACAAAAGGACCAATGAACCTGACTAAGAGGACCCGCAGCGAGGACACAGGCTCTCTGCTGAAAAAAAGGGCAAAGCAAATGGCTTCTTGTGCCTTTTTACTGCTTTACATTTTACTTATGAGCTTTGTTGGACTGAGTCCTCACTGAACTTACAATATCAAGTGAAAAACCAAAGCTACTCCCAGCTACTCGAGAAGCTGAACAACCCCAAGTGGAAAAGGCCAAGCGTGAGCCCCCGCAGCCAGGAAGCTGACCATTAGTACCGTTAACGCCGCTGGAAAAACTCATTCCAGACTGGTATCTGGATTCTTACTCATACGAGAAAAATTATTACATTAAGTTTTCTTAATACTGTGGTCTTTGTGTAAATGAAATGTGATGTTAAAATGTCACCTATTTGGAAAAAAATGACTTAGTGTATGTTAGACAAGCATATTGACAGAATGATATTTCCTGCCTGAAATCAAAAAGGGATCTATGCTCCCGTAGGAATTTATAATACAACTGGAAGAAAATAAATAGCCAATTGTAAGTTGGGGGGGGTGGGCGAACTTTTCAATAAGGCTGTTATTATTTTATTATTTTTAGGTGAACTGTTTTCAAGGATAAAATCTCATTTAAGGAGTTGATTGGCAAGAAGTAGTGAGTCATTAGTTTGTGCATAAGGTTATTTCTAGCTTTTTGAGTGATTTCTTTTTTTTTTTTTACACGTTCCAGAATTTCCAACACAATTGAATTTTTATTTGTTTAAGAGCTGGAATAGCTTTAAGAAGGCTAGAAATTGGGGCTGCTTACCATGAAGTAATCCCTGTTTTCCTGCAGGGACTGGATGGTTTCCTCTGAAGCCCAGAGAAAATTTCCTACCTCTGCCTAATACCTAAGCTGGCCGTGTTTCACTTACCAAGGTAATTAAGTTTTGGACTAAACGCTCATACACAATACGTCACGTCTGCAGAGCTCTAGAGCCCTCTAGTGCCTGTAATTCTGGTTCCTCTGTACCTCCTGAGGAATAGCTCCACTGATTTGCACGCACAGATTAACTCGGCCGGTCCCTGCACCGCTCTGAGGCTGCTGCTTCCCTCTGGGCATCCCACGGGGATGTGGTGTGGCTGGAAGTGCTGGAGCTGGGGGGTGCTGGGGGGGACACTTACCCGGGCTGGGGTCCCCTGGGTGGCAGCGCCCTGCTTTCCCAGCTGTGCTGGCTGGGTAGGGCAACGCGGCTCCCGTAACTGTATGTTGTGCTGTGTAGAGGGCTTCTCCAGGCAGCGCGCTCAGGAGTTTCAATCAGCCTTACCTAAAACATAAAAACATTTGAAATAAAAATTGAGAAAAATGTGTTCAGCCAGCAAGATGTAAAAAAGAAAAAAAGAAAAAAGAAAGGGGAAAAAGCAAGCAGGAGGTTTGAGTGAGAATATTAGAGATAGCGCAAGAAACATTTCCTGGCGGGCAAGAGTGAAATCTTAGTTGAGGAACACAGCGCTGAGCACAGGACTGGTATATCCTGGGTACCTGCAGACCAGGTTGTTCAGTTTGGAGCAAAATTACTCACTTTGGGAACACTGCACATCTAGGGCACGATGCAGAAGGAGCATGGAAGGCCATCATCGCTTGTGATCTACAACCCCTGAGCAGCCCCCAGACCCCAAAGCAAACCGGAGGTTGATGCATCCCCAGACCCCAGGGGCTGTCAAACAGCACTGGGCACAGAGAAGCAGAGCATTTCCCCGGCCAGAAGCTCCCCCGCAGCACGTCTCCCCTGCTCATGGGTCAGGATGGGAAGAGACTTCCCTGGGAGCACCAGCCTTGCCCTGCCCACGGGCGCCTTCCCAAGCAGCCAGACGTAGACACACGTGCCCCTCCGAGTTACTCGATAAACATGCACCGTGCTTTGGCAATAGAACATCACAAATTTTGCATGCATATTTCTAGTAGTCGTATCCTTAACAAGAAAATAACGGGTTCCATTTGCTGTTTATGTTGGGTTTAGGGGAATTCATTTATAAAGAAAGCCCAAAAAGCAAAATTGTAGTTGGCACCTCTGCACTACTAACGCCACCTTCATGGTGTAAGTCTTTGGATTCAGGCATTTATACCTTGGAGAAATTCCAGTCGTTTGGACTTAATTTCACAGGTTAGGTTGAAGCTAGTGTTTTCTAGAGGAGTAGGAATACAAGCTGTCGGGCATTTCTGATTACAGGACAAGGGGAATTACTCTCGGGGGAATCACAGCTGCGGGCACAGAGCCATGCCCAGCCTTTGGGGGTGGCAGGGAGGCGGACAGACTCCCACCGAGACACTCCAGAGCCTTCACGTGCCACAGCCCCGCTCTCCCACATCACGGTACTCACACAGAATGAAGGGGTTTCTTTGCTGTGTGACCACCACATACTTTGTAACGTCAGGGAGGCAGGAGGGAGGAGGGTGACGGGTCAGATCTCGTGCTGAGATGCTGTCCGTGTCTTGCAGAGGCAGGAAGGCAGACTGGCGTTTGGGCAGTGCGTGACTGTACATCCAGAGGAGGGGTGGAGTTGTGGGATCTTTGAATAGAAGGAGCTGAATGGTTCTCATGAATTATAGCCAACCACCAGACAACAGGGTGGGTTTGGTATAGGACATCCATAATCCAACTCTTTCAAAAGCTAGAAGAAGATTAAAGTGGAGACAAAATCATTAATCCACTGAAAAATTTACTGTTCACATGTATTAGATTCCCACTGCTTTGATTTTGAGAATAAATCCCCTGGAAACTTCCCCTTTGTTGGACACACTTCCAGCAGGGGTGGCCCTGTGGATGTGGACAGTGTGTAGCAAGGTGCAGGCCATGTCACAGAATCACAGAACGGTTTGGGTGGGAAGGGACCTTAAAGTCCATCCAGTGCCACCCCCTGCCCTGGGCAGGGACACCTCCCACCAGACCAGGTTGCTCCAAGCCCCGTCCAGCCTGGTCTTGAACCCCTCCAGGGAGGGTCGTTCACTGTTCTGGTGTGTGTGTTCCTCCTGAGCACAAAATGAGGTTTTTCCCCCCTCTTGGCCACACAGAGAAAGACACCATGTGCTCCCAGTGTAAAAGAGTCAATATCAAAGACATGGGAAAGAGAAAAGGAGAACTGGCTGTAATAAATGAGAAGAGATTCTGGAAGATGAAGAGTGAAGTGCTGGTTGAGGCTAGCTGGCTGTGGGAGTGGGAAACTGGGGGTGATCCTGGTCGGAATCAGAGCCAAGCCTGGGAAGGGACTGGCTCACTCAGCAGCGTGGCTTACACACTCACAGCAACAAAGCAGAAAATAAAAGCACGGAAGAATCAGGGCAAAGGAGAAGAGGATATTAGATACTGGAATGAACTAGAAATTATTTAACAAGGAAACTGGGAAAAAATGAAAAGGAGACACAAGATGAGGGTGAGTAACCTGAGAAGAACCTGAGGAACCTCTCTCTGCTGGTACCACGAGCCCCTGGATGTACCGGGTGCAGGTAACGAGCGGGAAACGAGAGATTTGGAGTGATGCATTAAGCCAAAGAATGGAAATACTTTTCTATCATTCTAGAAGTGTAATTCTAGAGTGATGTTCACCATGGTAGTCACTCAACACAAGGGTTTTGACACACTAATGCTCCGTGCTGCAATGCTTAGAAGTTATGCACTCGGCGTATTCAAAAAAGGGATTCAGAAAACCGAGTCAGAAATCCCTCCTGCCCTTGGGCACCCCCTTGCTCCCAGTGTAGTTTAACTACTTGGCCTTTGAGGAAACTGAGAAAAAAGAAACAGTGCAGGACTAGAACCCGTGTGAGCCTTCTCCCACCCACACTGTAGGTAACAAATGGTTGCATGTGCAGCCTAAACCACAGCTTTAACTTCTAAGTACTTGTCTCTTCTCCTGCAAAAGAGAAATACAATGTGATGGTTCTGTGCAGTAGTCCAGAGAGCTGGAAACACAGCAGATTAACATCAATGGTGTCAATATCAAAGGGATATAAGAACGATTTTATATACTACCCATGCAATGACAATTAATAGAATGAAGTAAAGAAAAATTAAGAGAAAAAGCACCCTGAGCATTAGAACTAGTAGATTGCTGAATGATTTCCCATGGGAAGCGATAGGTGTTCTGCTGCATTTTTATAAAACATCCAGTCATATGCAAGTGCTCTGTATCAAGTGCTCCCAAATTAAAGTTCCATGCATGCATCTCCTTTCTGTTTTAGTGTTTTGAGTAATAACTCAAGTCACTCACCTTATGGAGAGTGACACCAACCTGTAGGAAATCTACGGAGTTGGAAGCTGCAGCACCATATTCTGCAGGGTGCTGAGACCCTCCTCCCCAGCTCTGCCTTCCTACACACACACTGCAAAACTACAGACGTTTTCTGTTCTTTGCTGTACTTAGGATTACAGTTCAAAGGTGGTTCAATGCACAATTGTGTAATAATAATATTGATTTCCTGGCTCAGTGATACAAACAATGACATGACATACTACAAATGAAGCTCCAGTCAAGACCATCTGTCTACTGGAGACACTACTTAATTAGCGGGTACCGTGTTTAATGCAGTTTTCTGCAAATAAGGAAAAAGTTGCTAAGTAAGTGTGTGCAAATATAGAACAGAATCAGTGACATTCATGTTGATAGACCGCTCTGGTATACACAGCCCATTTTGATAATTACCCAGATCTACGATATGCGTGGATTGGCAAAATCCACTCAAAGTCCTGATTTCATTTAAGTCTGTAGGTTCTGGAGCTGACTTAATAATGGTAAGACTTGTTTTGGAATGAAATTGTTTCAGATCTGAAGGTACTCACTCAGTTGACCGTGGGTGTAGTCAAATAATGACCCAAGACTGCAGCTGAGCTCCATCTCTGAGAGTTTCAGCCACCTACTTAGACTGGACATTTCATGTCTGAAACATTTTTAGTTAAAACAAACATTTTTAGGAAAGAATAGGTTAAATTCCTCTCCTGTATGCACAGCCAGAATGAAAGTAGTTATACTGATATAAATCTGACTCAAAACATTAAAAATACCAAGCTTTTAAGCACACTGACTATGCTATGAACTTAACATTTTGCAATAGCAATAGCATTACTGAAGATACAAAAACTAAAGCCCATCTTTCCAGTCAGTTGCTGTGGTTGGGTTTGTAAGCAGACTCTTGAAAGTTGGAATACTGAAATAAGAGGTAGCTTCTCTGCGTACTGTGTACACGGGACGTAATTGTGTTGTCAGTTCATTGAAGTGAAGGGGATGGCAGGCGACAGCATTGCATACCCAGATTTGACAAGAGAAGCTGGGGCTGAGAGAGAATCAACTGGCCGTGTAGAGCATTTGAAAGTCCCTTAACTCTTCTTATTTTGCCCTCTATTTTGTATTGAAAACCAACGAGGGACCGGCTGGCACCATCTCAGAGTACATTGTGGTTTGTTTCCTCATTATGGAAATTTGTGGTTAACTTTGCATTTTATTTTTTCTTTTCAACATTGTCTCATTGTTCTCCCCCCTTATGCTTAGAAGTATCTTGTTCAAAAAAGAAAAGATACTATTTCCCTGTAGAAATAAACCCAGGCCCGCTCATGAAGAGAACTATTCATAATAGAGGGTTAGAATTAATCTAAAAAATGTCCATCTGTGTTACAGAAAAGCCTTGTGATTCATGAAACTGCACGCAATGCCAGTTCAGGCTTCTGAATGAGCTAATGTTTTACTGGTGCAAAGTTTAGACAAACATTGGCTCCCTCTAAGCATCAGCGGGGATCCGCAGGGGGTTACTCATGCCACGGCACCACTTGAGGTACTTACACTAGTGTGTGTGTCGGTTTCCAAGGTGTCCATCCCGTCAGCGGGGGGAAGCAGAGCCCCAGGAGGGCCAAAGCCAACCCCAGGGCTGTGTCCCTCTGCCCCGGCGTGAAGCGCAGCTACCGGCACTGCCAGGGATGCCTGGGAATGGGCAGAGGAACCCACGGCTTTACTACAGTAATATTACTCATTCAGCCTCCTCTGCCTCTTGTCCAAACGAGTGTTTCTTTCATTCCTCTCCTGCCATCACATCAGAAGGGGGCTCAGAAGGACTCATGGAGGGCAAGTGGTGCAGAGCTGGTCCCCCCAGCCCGAGCAGGGGCACTGCAAACAGGCAGCTGGGGCCCAGCATCTGCCCCCTGCGAGCCATGGCAGGGACAGGGCTCGTCGCTCAGCTCCACCTGACACCTTTCCATGGCTTTTACTTGTTATTTTAGTTATTTGTAGACTAACATGTTCATTTATAGACTGAACGTAAACCTCAGCTTCCATTTTACAACTGTGCAACCCTTCAAGGATTTGAATAGGGTTTTAGCCATACGATGACAGGCAGAATTTGGGTCCTGGGAAGAACTCTGTGTGTGTCTGCGTGTGTGCTTGTTTCTGAGCCTACGTATAAATACACATGAAAACCCTCATCTAAACCATGAGTTGACCCATAGCCCTCATCTAAACCATGAGTTGACCCATAATGCCAAGCATTAAAAGCCAGAAGCTCACAAGGCAAACCAGAGTATCATAAACAGCGTCTTGTACCCAGGCAACGGTGCACCCCAGAGGTACGCTCAGTAACACTGTGCTTCCGTGAAGATAACAGCTCTATCAGTCTCATCAGAACCTTCACTGAACACCACTCCTTTATTAATTCACTTTCCGTGGGTCCTTTGTATCTCCAGCAAGGAACATGCTCTTCCTCACAGTGGTAAGTTACTCTGATCAATACACAAATTAGCCGACTTGAAGCTGGCAACTTGCCTCAAAGAGCAGAAACACCGTGACAGCGACTCCTCTCTCAGCAGCGCCCGCTTTCACGCAGCAAGCACTTTGGTTCTTTGGTTTGGCCTTTCGTTTAAACTGAAAACGCAAAAGACGCAAAGAATGAAGTTAAGAAGCTAACTTGCAACAGAAGCTGCCAAAATATTAATCAGCGATTGTTTCCACGTCACTGGTCTCACTGTTGATGAGTTGCTCTGTACTGGGCACCGTAACTGCACTCAGACTGGTTATCGATGCTCAGAACATACTGCCTGAGTGTCCAGTGTCCACTTCTGGTACCCAGCAACCTGACAAGAGAATAAAGAGCACACCCAGTAAATGTGCCCATAATTACATTTTCAGGTCAGACAGGGAGGACAGCCAGGACTTTGGAGTGCAGGGTAAGAATTAGACCTCATCTTCAGAAACCAGAGGCATGATCTGCAAAACACTGTGTCAATAACAATGCTACCAGGAAGAACCAACTTCATAACCTGCCCACGACGCTAGAAGATCCCACCAGCAGTTCCAAGGAACAACAAGACAGGCTTTAGGGCTACCATAAGAATACTAAAAGGTCTGTATAAACAAGGAATCATCAGGAAGGACGCAAGTAAAACTGATTACGCTTAACTTACTCATGAGCTGATCCGGCCAAGTACCTTCTAGTACTACAGTTTTGGGAAACAACCTTGATTCCCACCATTCTACCTAGGAAATGTCCTTTACTAGATGATTGAGACAGTATCTAAAACTAAATTGTTCAAGACACATATTTTTGCTCCACACACACAAAAAAAAAATAGGTCCCCCTCAATTATCCTTGTGGATTTGTAGACCCAACCAGACTGTTCTATTCCAGCTGACAGTAACTGCAGAGCTAAAGGAGACATTAAGCAAACAGCAGACTGGTCATGCCCATCTCCCATTTCCTGCCACACAGCCATATTCTCAAAAAACCAAGTGAACCAAGTGGGCAGTTCTCATTCTCAGCCACAATTCAGATATTACTCAGTGAACACAGCTGTTTGCCCAGTTATTCAACTAAGTGAGGCCCACGTCATTAAAAATAAGCTTTATAAACTGTACTTGGTTGTGTCAGAGCTCCCCACAAACCAAACTCCCTTACCTGTCTGCTCTTCCTATTACAATCAATGAGAATGGCTCTTCCTGAACAAAACCGTATTTTAAACTACTGAGGCACGGATTAAGTATGAAAACAGTATAACCAGGAGGGTACCACGGCAACACCAGAATTAACCCGCAGTGATGCCATCAGCTGCAGTGGGATTTCATCCCCACACACCGACGGGGAGCAGGGAGTGTTGCTGAACTACCTGCTAACGCTGAACGGCACCCTCAGCAACCTCACCGGGAAACGGGGAAACTGCCCTGGGAAGTGACAAATCCCAGGTGAAGCATTTCCAAAGGCATTGCTCAGGGAGATCTCGGGAGTCTGATGGGAACCGCCGGTCTCCAGTCACTTGGGACCTGTACTCATCACCACGACAGATGCTACAAGTGCCTGGACCATAATCCTGCCACTTAGCTCTCTTTAGAGCCTTGATAGGAATTAGAATGTAGTTTGGTTTGACCTAGACAACTCTATCTTACCTCCCAACCTTACCTCCCAACAATGCTACTATACTTGAATAAAGAGCAGTGACTTTTAATGAAGCATACGAATGAACAGGGATGGCTAAAGTGCCCATATATCCCTGTGACAGAGGCCAATATAACATGTTAGAGAGACAAATGTATCAGACCTCACATCATCAGATCCGTCATACTCATTAATTTGGAATTTGTCTTTTTTAATGCACAGACATCAAAAAGCCTGGACCATAGGAAGATTCCCAAATGCAATTTCTCCCACAAACACACTGCACCCACGGCGGGTTGGACAGGGTTAGCCTTGGAGGGACGGAGGGACGTGTGACAGTGGGGAGCGTTCATCTGATCAAAGGTGGGCTCCCGCAGCGGGGATCTGACCAGGGCGGCCGGACTGCCCTTCCTGCCCACGGAGCAAAACAAGTAACGGGGTGTTATTCCCCACATCTCATTTAGGATAGGGCAGATTAATTACATCCTGCAGTGCCTGTGTCTTCCTTTCGACTACAGATGGAGCCCGGGCAAAGCAGTTCCCGTGCAGACAGCCAGACCGCCACTCCTCAGGTGATGGGAGGTGAATCCCACGCTTCACAACACACCAGAAGTTATGCAGAAAAAGGCACCAAAATGAAAAAAACCAGTTACGCAAGAAGCCCGTATTTTTTCTTGTAAAGTTTTCAGGGGAAACACTTGACAAAAACATAAACTTGCAAACAGCAAAATATTTTTCATGAACAGATATTTAAAAATGAACTTTCTAACAAATATTTTGATTTATTTTTAACCCCACTCTGGTTTTAACCACTTACTAAGTTGTCTTTTTCTCTCTTTCTCCAAGTGGCTCCAGTGAAGATAAAAACCCAAAGATTTGGTACTAATGAGAGGCTAAAAGTACAGCTATGGACTCAACTCCATCTTGGTGTGTGTCTTTGTCGCCTTCAGTAGAATTCCGCAAAATGAATTTGACCTTGGATGTTTTCAATCAGTGTGTTCCAAATGAGAAAAAATTGTTGTTAGTAAAGACCAAAGAGGGAAATAAATCAAAGACACAAAGGGCAGTCAGTCGTCCAATTCTCTCTGATTCTCGGTGGGAATTGGGTGCTTAACAGCCCTTAGTATCCTTGAAAATCTCCTCTTGGGATTGGAAAATGAAAAGAGAAATGGGTGACCTTTTTTACCTTCCAAAAATTGCTCTGCAAGAAGTTTGGCCTTTCTGTTGTTTTCTGGGGGAAGCGAAAGAGAGGGAGAAAGGCCAAATAATTTTTGGTAAATAAATTTTCCCGGGAGTGGGTTACTCTGGTGAGAAAGGTGGGGGTAAGGGATGTCATCCGTGTGGTCCAGTGCTCAAAATGCGTGTGGGAGCCAGTTTGCTTTCCTTTGCACATAGGCAAGGTAATAAAAAATTCCACATCTAGATCAAAATAGTTCCTGTGCCGAAAGGAGCACGTGAGGTTTCTGTGGGAATGACAGTCCGAGCTCTTCAGAAACACAGTCCCGGGAAGCACACACTTTTGGGGGATGCTATAGGTGTTACCTCCAAAGAGCCCATCACTCCAGAGAGCTCTCCCTTCCCATCCATGCCTTAGAGTCCTGCCTCCTTGCACCAACCACACTGACACTTTGCAGCTGAGGTGGGAGGCAGGAGGGAAGAATCATTAGCATATATGGACAGAAGTTTAAGATTAGAACGGGAATCTCATTGCAGTTGTGGGGATGAGTCGGGGTTGAGATGAATTCGAGTCCCCGGACCACTTTGCCTTAACCCAGCCATCCAGAGGATGATCAGAGCGCAGAGCTGTCCCCATGGCCCCTGACCCGTGACACAGGGGGTGACAGAAGCTCTGGCCGCTTCAGCGGAACAGAAAGGGGAGCTGTGACACTGTACGGGACGTTTCTGTTGGGCAGCAAGTGCCAGGAAGAATGCAGCATCTAATCCCTGCGAGGGAGTTCCTTGCCCTTCCTCTTCTTTAAGTGTGTTTGATTGAAAGCTTTTTACTCATTCCTGGCACAAAAAGGAAGGTAAACACAGCTGTAGGGCTGTAATGGCCGGAAGATAAGTGCACGTCCTGGTGTTGTTTCGGTACTGCAGGCTGTGGACTGAATTTCAAAGAGCAGTAACAGGAGAGTGAGGAATTGTACTGACCCGGGAGATGCACGGGGATCCAGAGCCTGCGATCAAATACGCTTGGGAACACTTTCAAGTGTAAGAAACTCACCGCCAGCTCCTGAACCACTGCACATGGCAGCCACCAGAGCAGCAGGCGCGATCCAAGGGAGCTCACCAGAAGCATGAATACAGACTTCAGAAGTTATTCAGGCCTCCAGCTCTCCCTGCCGAAGAGAGACGAGGCAGCCAGGTATAAAATGAGGAGGGGGCGCTGGCCCAAGTTAAAACAATAGAAATGGACCCAGCCAGGCCGCGGTGACAGCACGTGGCTGCGGGGAGAGCGTGCTGGACCTACCTGGTGCCGTTCCTGGCAGTGAGTGCTCTGTGTGGATGCTGACAGAGAGGGAAAGGAATTATTTAAGGTCTGTGAGTCTATTCTGTTTTAAAGCTCGTTTAGCTCCACGCGGTCGGATCACAGCTTGCAGCTGGCATTTGTATTGCCGGGTGACAGAAAACCGCACTTGACACCACACAGACATTTGGGGATGTTCTAGGAGTGTGCCTATCCTGGAAAAAACCAGGGAGGAAAAGAGCCAGGCTGCGGAAGCAGAGTGTACAGAGGGCTGGGGGGGACCCAGCCGTAATTCACTGCACAGATGTGTGTGTGCCCAGCGCACAGGATTTGTCTCCAAGCATGAGAATTTGCTATACATCTGCTCTTCTCCTGTAGATGTGAAGCAGAGGATCTTCACCACAGCCACTATACAGTTAGCACCCTTCTGAATTTTTCCTAATTTATCTGGACTCCTTGCAACTCAGTATCCAAGAAACACCCATTTGCTGACATTTTCTTTGGATAGATATGCAAAAATCTTTTTCACATTAGGTTCTCCTTTTCCTATTGGAATTCCATTTCAGAAGAACTACTTAACTCTCAGAGATAATGGATCCTTAAACATGCAGGAAAACACTTCTACCTTCCTGGGCAGCATCCAGGTCTATTAGAGACGTCCTCCAACTAGAGCAAAATCAGGTGGAAGCCTAATAAAGGTTGCGTTTACTACTTAGATCTGATTATGTCATTAATCCTCCAGCTTCCTGATCAGAATAAACAAACAAAAAATTTATAAAAAGAATAAGCAGTAGGTGACATATTGCATGATAAACAATTATAAACTCTCTGGATTTCCCAGTTCCTGGTGAATGATAAAGCAGAGAACGTTTCCACTTTGTAACCTGCAGCAGAGTGCTGTTTCTGGCCAGCCCTACTCTATAGGTGGTAATGGAAGGGATCACTACCCTGAAAGAAGTGAACTCATGGTGGTGGCTCAACAAGGGACTGTCCCCCGTGTCACTGCCAACGTGACTCACCCCTGCTTGGCCACCTCTGTACCTCCTCTGGTAACACAAGAGCCATCCCGAGCCCGGCGCAGCCCACAGCGATGGGTACCCGCGTGAGCCTCCCCTCGGCATCACTCACTCTCTGGAAGGTGCAAAGCGCCCGTTTAATCTGCACAGAGTCACTGCCCGTGTGTCAATACATGGAGTCACCCTTCGTCCGAGTGGCTGATCAGACCTGTCTGTGCTTGTAACGCTTCCATTCCCTGCTGGCATATCTCTCTGCTCCCATCAGATGCCCGTGTTCAAGCATGCTGCACATACAATCGCACAGCTACAAAAGTATGAGAAAAGCACGTTTGAAATACGAGAAGAGATAAAGCAAAACTGCTTTAAACATGAAAAAAAGCATTTCAGGACTGCATCATTCCAGTGTATTTAATTACAGGGAACACTGGAAGCAGTATCTGATTAGCTGAGTACTTGGGGCATCAAATTTGTCATCGTGTTTTCAGCAAAAGGGTTCACAAATATCTCTCATGGCCTGCCAGGGCTGCAAACAGAAGGAGAAAAACAATCAGGCAGAGCAACTCCAGCACCTTCGAAATAATGACCCTTGTATACAGGGCTTCGATATTCTCAAACGATTTGGAACGTGAAAGCAAATCCTTATGCCGCGAAAGGGAAAATCCTCATGGAAAGGTTCCCTGCAGCCTGAGGGCCACCCCAGCCCCTGGCCCTCAGAGCACCTCCACAGCCCGGAACGGTGAGGGGATGGTAGGATTCCCAGATCCCACGGACATCAACAACCCCGGAGGCTGCATTCCCAGTGCTGTGCCCCATAGGGATGGTGCTGTCAGCCTCAGCCAAGCGCCAATAAACCTGGGAACGCACCGGGGCCTTGCAGAAAATTTGGATTTTGACCCAGATTTTGTGTCTGGTCCCAGTCTGTACTGGGCTGAGGCAAATCCTGACCCCAGGTTTGGGCAAGTTCCCAGCTGGCTTTCACAGCGACGTTCCAGCTTGCCCTCATCCGTTCCCTGCCTCGGGAGACACGGCACCGGGATGGGGGAGCTCTCTGTAACGCCTCTGCTCCAGCCCCGGCCAACAGAACCAAGTTCAGTCGCAGCTCTGCACAGAAGTCTTTCTCTCCCAAGTCCATCTGGACATAAAGAGGATATCCTATGCCCTTGGCTATTATCTGACTCAGAGCACACCTCTGGCTGCGGCTCCGGGGCGGGATTCGCTCTCCTAACGAGGCCAGGCGGCTTCCCAAGAGCCCCCGACCCCCGGGATCAGAAACACCAGTGCATTGATGTCAGCGCCCCCGTGACAAATAATGACAGTTACGGAGCCTCTCCTAACAGTCACCATCACTTCCCTCGGAAAGCACTCCTCTGACTTTAATTGAGTTGCAGTGGTTAGTTAAGAGCGATGTAAGTCCTTAGGAACGATGGGGATATGTCTGGTTACTCCGAGTCTTAAAGGACCTGCCGTTCGCTCTAAAGAGATCTTATGAATCTATGAAAGAGTTTATAAGCAGAATTTTTATTACAGTTTATATATTTGCAAAGATTAAGGTTTACAGAAACTACTTTATTTACCAAGTCTTCTACTAGAGGGGCAAACATAATAATAGCAATTAAAATGGAAAGCAGCGGGAGCACTGAGCACAGCAGCCTGGTTACAATGGGATTCCCGCTGCTCGGACACCAGGAGCACATCAAACAAGGAGCGGCACCGAAGAGAAAAGGAGCCAGCAAAAATAATGAGCTTTTAAATTATAAACAGAAATGGACCACCTTCTCTTTAAACAATGTAAAAAAGGTGAATATAAAATTCAGTTACATGAAATAGGCAGAAAGCAACTATGAATAGAAACACCTCAGACAAGTTATTATAGAATGAGGGCCGCCTGCTGCATGGCTGTCAGTGAAAATGTATTGCTCTTATATTCCTTTCAAAATTAAAATGCTGCATCTGGGGACAGCTGTTGACTGATAAGGAAGGGCTGCCTGGATTCCAGTGACATTATTTCTCTGCAACCGCATGTAGAAATTAATTTTGTTAAAGGGAAGACATGAAAATAAAACTGAAATAGAATGGATTTAAAGATGCTTTTTTCCAAAACTCGGAGTTTACTATTATTATTGTTGCTGTTATTATTATTATTATTATTATTATTATTATTATTTAGTCTTTATTCCCTTCAGTTTCTGGTGCTGAAATACGTTTCTTTCAGATGATTCCCTCCTGTCTGCAAATCCAAATAACTGAGCTGTAATGACAGTTGTAAGCATTAGGAAAAGTATTCTATATGTGTTTTGATTGAACATTTTACATTCTGTACCCTGTTTTTAAAGGCTTTACATTAGTTGAGTGAATATCAGCCAATACAGGATTTGTATGGAAATGGACCAATAGCCACACCTCTGCTGTCATTTGTGCACAATGTCTAGGGATTTAATGGAATAGAATACCTGCTGGATATAAAAATACTCCATTTTACCAAAAAAAAAAAAAAGTGAGATCAGGCTTTTTTTTTTACTGCCTAGAATCAGAAAGAAAACCATAAACAAACCAATTCCCCATATGCTGTATTGGATGGCAGTCCTTATACATCCTTTTGGGGGGGTATTTTTCCTGGAAAAAAAATTTCTTTTGTGTTTATCTCACTGAAACTCAGTATCTCTTGTTTGGAAATAATTGCATTAAAGATTGCCCAACATTCTGTGGGAATAAGGGCTTATTCCCATCATTCCCAGTGGAAATCTTAATTATAGGTTGCCATGAGAAGCTGAGATATTAAGACACTCATCACTTTACAGTTCTACAACTTTCCAATTTTAGTTGTACTACAAAAAGTGGTTCTTCCAGATGCAGCAAATGTCTGAAAAAATATCTGCAGACCAACAACTAAATATTTCAGAGAGGGGACAGTACACTTTTCTCCTGCTCAGGAATGGAGCTCCAAAACGTAGCTGCTGTGATGCCCAGCTGTTCTGATTCTGAAGAAGTTGTGTCGCTGCAGCAGTGCCCTACTCCCACCCCAATGGCTACACTCCTATGGCTCTGCATTAATTAATAATTTACTCTTGTATTGATAAAGCTCACCCCTTTCATGAGCCAGGCTGCTCTAAGCTAACTACCCGAGAGGATCACTCTCTTTGAAATGAAGCCGCAGTAACTTTCGATAACAGGACAACGAAGGCCTTTACAAACCTTTCAAACGGCAAAGAAATGTAAAAAGTGTTGTTTGCCAAAAGAAGTCCCCCCAAGAAACGGAGCACAGAACCTTAGCCCTCTCTGTACGGGAGCAGAACCACCTCCTGGTCCGACTAAAGCAAATGCCTCTTGGGCTCCCGCTGGGTGCCCGGGTGTGCTGTGCCTGCCTGATACCCCCCTGCACCCACACCCCTCCTGGCCCACACACGGCCAGAGACCTTCCCCGGGCACTCGGGAACACTTCGGGGGTCTCAGCATCCTTGGGTGTTCAGTGGGTACCAGGACAGCGGGTCCCAGGACAGGCAGGTCCCAGGAGAGCAGGTATCAGGACAGACAGGTCCCAGGACAGGCTAAACGGGCAGGACAGCAGGTCCTGGGACAGAGAGGTCCCAGGACAGACGGGTCACGAGCCCAGCGATGCCCTTCCTGCACATTGGGTTGCTGCCGAAGCTCTCCCGGAGGAGGGGGGGGTCCCGCGCAGGGGCAGAGTGCGGTCCCTGGAGCGGGGCGCTGGGATGACACAGAGCCAAGGGGCACGGCTGAGCACGGGGCCAGTCCCCAGCCAGATTGATTGTTCTCATAGTATAGGCTTCCAGGGGGAAATCAAGACTTCTCCCTGCCCAACAGAAAAGGAAACGCATAAAAAAAAGTTTACCAGTCATTTGGTTTGAAAGGAAAAAAGTTCTGATCTGAGCGTAACACGTTTGTGAAGTAACTCGCCAGGCTCTATGCACTGTCACAAGCAGCTTGTAAAGGAAAAGAATATTTCTCAAAACCTTTTATTTTTATGTATCTCCCTTCGTACACACATATGGAGTCAAAGTAGAGAATCTGGTTCAGCAAAAAACCCTTCTACATGTGTGCTATGATGCAGAGAGATAAAAAATTAGTTTCATGAAACTACTGAAAACCAAATCCCTGCTGCTGTCTCAATGGAAATCCCAGCTTCCCACCTACCACAGAAACAGCAGGTTGCTCCCCTCTGTGGAAAATTAATGTCTTTTCAATAAAAAGTCCTTCCTCCTCTCCCCTTCTACTAACTCCTTCCCTCCTCGGGGACGGAGGCAGAGCAGCTCTTCCTCTCACAGCCCCCAGAGTACAGCTGTCTCTCTGGCACCAACCAACCAAAAAAACCAAAAAGTCGGTGAAATTCTGTGAGATGAGTTTAGTCTGTTTAAGGCAATTCAGAGCTGCCCATCCAAAGGGATAATTCTCGGTTCCTCTCCGCAAGCCCTTTGTATATTTCTTCCTGCTGCGCTGGAATTCATACAGATACATGGTTCAACATCATCAGAAAATTAATCCAGGTGAAAACTAAAAAAAAAAAATAAATTAAAATCTGTTCTCTTTTCAGTCTAAGGCCTAGTCTGACATAACTGCTCCCTTGCTTAATATTTTTTTTTAAACACTAAAATCCTAATGATACAGAAGAATGTTCATTACAGGACAGCTGCTCCCCCACAGTGTGGCTGCGCAGGAGCTGCCCTGACTCGCTTCTCAAAACCAGGACTTCAGCGTTGTTCATCCCAGGAAAACTGCCTCCAGTACAGCCAGGGATTTATATGAGCCAGGAGTCAAGAAAATTTGAATAACTGTGTCAGCATTTATCGGTGCAAACCATGACATTCAGAGTTAAAGAAAATAAGAAAAATGTTATTAAAATCTGTATTAACTGCGGTAGCTTGAAAAACATTTTCAAACAAGTAGCTTACGTGTTATTTCACAATTTGAGATAAACGTCCCCCAGAATTAAGTTTCTCAAGATGCAGAAAAGAACTGAAGATACTGTATTTGCCACAGAAGCGCAGAGCAGGTCCGGGCTGGGGCTGTAAGGGTACGAGGCTCCCAGCCGGGTTTCTCCAGGGAGGGCTCAAAGCCCAGGTTCTGCCCCAGCGGATGCCCCAGGAGAGCTCCGCGGTGGTGGGGACTGTCCTGCAGGCCCCTGCCCTGGCCACCCCGGGGGTAACGCCAGACCCAGCCACGGGCCCCGGCTGTCCCTACGATGGCTGCCGGAGGTGCCTGCACACGGCGGCCCCGCAGGAACCCGCAGCCCCTGGAGTTCGCCGCCGCTTCCCCGGGCTGCCATCCCCAGCCTTTTTTCCCAAGTTAACGTTTCGCAGCCGCCTTCCAACCCAAAAGTGCCCGTCCCAGAGAAACGTCCTTTCCTGTGCAGCACGGGCCCCCGGGCGGGCAGAGGAGGAGGGGGCCGAGGGGCCGGGCTGATTCCTTGCCCTGCCGTGCCACCCCGAGGCCGCAGCGCACCACCGCACGGCAACGCGCAACGGCGGCGGGTCCCGCACCGCCCGCCAGGCGGAGAGCAGCCCCAGCCCCAGCTCTGCCAAACCCTCCTCCACAGATTTAGAAACGTACCGACTCACAGAAGCCACAGGACAGGAGCGCGGTTTTCATTCCAAAATCATTACAAGTGGTTTGAGAAAGAAAGAAGTAGAAAGAGCGCCCACTTTGCTTCTCTCGAGTTTCCTCTGTATTCTCCACTACGGTTAAGAGTTTAAGAAATGACAAAGGGGGGGGTAATAATTAAAGTAGTGAGGATGCTATAAATTAAGGATGGCTGTCTTCACGTGAATTCCTTTCCAGTTCTTGGAAATTAAACCCATGTAGCTTCAGAATCATGTACCAGTGCCGTGCGGGGCCCAGAGCCCCCCGTTACTGGGGGAGGGTGCCCAGGACCCAAAGGGAAGCCGGCAGGGGACGTTCAACGCAGTGATGGAGCTGAGGCCGGCACAAAGCCACGGCTCCAGGGCCGAGGGAAGGAGCCAAGGCAGAGCTCTCACCTTTCCCACCATAACTGAGCAGCTCGTGCATTCTCCACAGACAGGATCCCCGAGGGGTACGGGTTCACTCTCCAGGAGCACTCCTCTCCCACCGTGTGGGCATGGAGTGAGGCTGGGGCAGGGACCACGCGGGGAGGAATGGCAGGGGAAGGGCAACCAAGACAGCAGGAGAAAGACTGTTTTCATACTGTGTCTGGGGCCTGTTTGACATGAAAACGTCGAGAGAGGGGAGCAGAGAGCAGAACTGGTGTGTCCCCCCAGCCGGCTGCTCCCATCACCACGCCATGGACCCACGCTCTTCAAGGGCAACAGGAGCAGAGCGGGTCTTCCACTGCCCTGGTGTACAGGGTCATCTCTGGAGGAACAGAGATTTGGGCCCCTTTACTTCAGAAAAAAAGACTTAACACTTGACAGTGGGTCCTGCTGCCTGAGACAAAGGTGAGGATGTGATGATGAGGAGGAGGAAGGTGGTGTGCAGGCTCGGGGGCCGGCAGCGTGGCTGGTGGGACAATCGCCCCCTTGCAGCACAAGGCGCGCTTGGAGCTGACCCAGGCACGGTGGCTGCTGTTAGCCCCAGCTCCGGAGCCCTCAGAGCACCTGCAAGGAGTGAGCTGAGAAGAGACAGAGCAAGATTTACCCTGCTCTGCCTTCAAATCCCATTCCTGTTTCTAAAAGCACAGGCAGTAAAACGACCGTACAAGGAATGCACTTTGGAGAAATGACAAGAAAGGACATTCAGTTCAAATTGAAGACAAGGTCACGCACCATCACTGCCCATGTGCGAGGTAAGTGCCTGCTTTGGGGACAGGCACTTTGCAGGTTCCATCAACAATAAGGGCAGGAGGCTCCATTCAAAAGCCTGAGCAGGGGCGTGTGGTGACTTCTGAGACAGCACAGGGTTTCTGAAACACCTGCACGGTGCTGGAAATGCAGCACGAATCTACAGGGAACCTGTAGCTGCATCAAAAGCTCTGCATGAGACTTCTGGTCACACCGACACCTGGGCAACAGACCCGTGCCCTAAGCCTCAGTGGTGGCATTGAGAGCTTAGACACCGAGGAGGCATGCAGACCGCTACCTATAGAGCACTGCATTTCAGTCTCTTAGCCCAGAAATAATTCCCATACTTCTGGTTTGAGATGAAATATGGGACGACATTGCAACCTGCCAGATCATCTGGAGAACCAGCTAGAGGTATCTAGTGCCCTTTGAGATGCCTTCAGATACCTCCCCTGGACCTTAGCTGCCCCTCCAGAGGAGCTGGAGCTTCCCTCAGATTCTGTGTCACCTCTGGCAGATCGTGCAGGTGCCCCAAATGCCCCAGTGTGCCCCAGAGGGCAGGGAACACCTTTGTATGGGCAACTAAATAAAGATTCTGTTAAACTTAATTCACCCCACCTGAGAGGAACGTCTGCTCATGGGGGAGGCAGCAGGAAATTTGCCAGAGCAGAGACTGGACTCAAACGCAGCCTTCAGAAAGTTTTTACAGAAAAGAGCAGCATTTAAATTGTGTTCAAAGAAGCTGCTAATTTTTGTCACTAACACACAGCTTACTGACACACACGTCCACACACACACAAGGGCTCTGGTTGGAAGCTCTGCTTTAAAGACCAGAAGTGGTAACTTGAAACTTCTCAGCTTCTCCTGGCTGGTGGGTTCCTGCCTCCCTGCCCTTGGCTGCCCTGTGTTCCTGCAGCCCATCCCGGGATCCTCTCCCGTGGCTGGACTTCAGGCACAGCCCTTTGCAGGGCACCCCGGGTGCTGAGGGGGCAGAGCAGCCCGAGGAGCAGGAGCTGCCTGACGGGCTGTGGGGAGGACCCAGCTCCGGGTGTCACCACTGGAGAACGC
>QJSC01018983.1:146763-300433 GCA_003697955.1 Calidris pygmaea | reverse complement strand
GAGAGCTTTCCTGAGTTTAAGCAAACAAGTTTGTCAGAACTGGGAATGCCAGATGAGGAAATCTGTCACGTACGTCACAGCCATGGTCCCCGTGTTCCAGTAAGAGGTACCTTTTCTCAGGGCGCAGCGCAGCGACGCTGGCACTGGGGTGTCTACACAGGCACCTGCCTGCTCCCCTGCTTACACTTATTAACGGTTCCTAGTCCTTCTTCCCAAGGACAGCTCATCAAACAGGCTGCAATTAATTCAGCACAAACATTCAGAAGTGAAGCGATCCAAACTCAGGAAATGCAAGTTAAAAAAAAAAAAAAAAAAAGGCCAGAAAGCTTTTTTGTTTTCATTTTGATGCCAGTAGGAAGATATATTAGGCCCCAGATTGTTCGGTTTATTTTTGCACTTAGTTTCATTGAATGTAATTGAAATTCTCAGGAGAGAAAGGCAAATGGATTTGGCCCAGTGTGTTTCTGAACAGACTGTTGTGAGAAAATGATACAGACTCTTAAATGCATCTCCGACTTCTTTATAAAGATATCATTTTCCACCTATATCAAATTTCAGGCACACTGATTGTCTCTAGACGATCTGGAGAAAGGCAGTTAGACTCAGTACACTGTATTTTGACTTTCTGTTCCTTTTTAAGGTTTGCCTCAGTAGAAGAGAGGCTCCTTGGGAACCATTACCTCTATGGCTAGATCATCCTAACTCTTACAGCCCGTGTGGTCAGGTCTGCACAGCCCACACCTTGCCATTACAGCAGCGTATTTCACGCAATGATACATGGACAAATGCACAAATACTCAAAAAAAAAAAAAAAAAAAAGAGATGAAGCAACAATCAGCATTATGAAAACCTGCTTGTGTCAGTTGTTGAGCTGCCCCAGCAGGACCAGGCAAACCAGTCCAGCTCAGCCAAGGCTGCTTCAACCATTCCAAGCTTCTGAAGACTTTCAAAAAAGTTGGGTTTTTTCCTTTAACTCAAAATGGAAGATAAATGTGTTTTATTTCCGTCTCGTTACCACACATGGAATCTCTGTCCCACAACTATGTTCACCATCACCTAGAACAGGCAGCATTTAGCTGTGACTTCAAGTCACAAATCAGCAACTTCATGCCTTGCAAGGGGTAGAAATGAGACTTCTTTTCAGCTTCCAGGGAGAACACAAAGGTTTACAGTCCAAATCAATATACAGCTATTAATATTAACTATTGATGTGATTAATAGTAACATTACTCATTATGAAGGGGTTTTTTGAGTAATTTTTGGCTGCCTCTAACAATTATGAATTCCATGTTTTGTCCTTCATGCCTATTTACAACTAGACCTTTAGTATCCAAGTAGACTTATCTAAGAGGCAGAAGGTATTATCTTTAAAAGGTAAGATTAGCTGCAGATCAGTTTTCCTGAACACCATTATATAAGGTGATCCTACATCGATTTTCCATCCAGTCGGGATGACTGCATGTTGCCTTTTCCTGCTCCTGTCTAATATTGCCTGACTCTGGCATGGTCTATCGGGGACGGGGGATCCAAGTATTGCCTTTGCTCACTACCCAGTGAGATACTGGAGGTAACTCCCCACGCACCAGCTACTGTATGGCTTCTGTCTGTGTACAGTCTCTTCCCTTCAGCACTTTAATTCACTTTGGAGTAGATTCCTGATTAGTTAAAAAAGCTACCTCTGACTGACAGTGGGTGGACAGTACGCAGACAAACACCCGCTCAGACACACGTCCAAGGCATCAGGGGCAAACAGGGTCCCCCTCAGCCCCCCGTGGGAAGTGCCCTCCCATCATCTCACCCCAGTAACGCCAGGCAGCCGAGGCTCCGGGACGCACCAGCTCCTCTGGCTGGGAAGATGTGGCTGAAGGTCCAGAGGAGAAAATAGTTGTTGCAAAAGGAGAACGAAAAAGGAACTACAATATAAAACCATTTGTGCCCTACACCCACTGGTGCCCGAGAAAAATAAGACAGCGACAGCAATTCCAGTAACTGAACAGTACTTCTTTGCTTGAGTTACAGAGCTATAAGGGAAAACTGCAGTTACTGGAAAATGTTATTTGCACTTGTAGCTTGACATTTGAATAGGCGGAAAAGAGGGATGTACCTCATGCATTATATATCTGGTCACAATATTGCTCAGCTCTTCTCATTAAAGAAAATTCTCGAATGGTATGGTTAAAGCAGATCTCACTTTGCTTCTACATTCCTACTACTACCTCAGATCCATGATTTCTTTAACTGAGGAGGATTTAGTCACATACAGCCCTCACCACAAACACTTGTGACCCCCCCACCTCACTCGCCTGCACACGCAGACAGAACACCCCATTCCAAAGGAGAGGAGAAGGCAATTAAAAGCTAAGCTGCCCTCAGTGATGCATTATTTATCTCTGGCCTCAGAGGACACGCTGTACCGTTCCCACAGCCGCTGTAACCCCAGCACCAGGGCAAACCCCAGCCTGTCCTGCCCCAATTCTCTGCTCTCTGCGCATCACAGCTAAGGCTGGGTCACGGCCCCCCCAGAACAGGGGGTGCAGACACCTGGAGGACACATCTGGAAGTCTCTCAGTGAGCTCCGGTTGGGTTGTTTCTCGGTGTTTCCCATCCGGCTGGGTGAAGCGCTCTGCTCCCGACAGCGGGGCTGAAGGGCAGAGACAGCTGGAAGATCATTTTTCTCCAACAGCATAAAGCATTTGCTATTGTAGAAGAAAATCTGACTGAAAAGATAAGAAGCTTTTAACGTTGCCGCCCCTGCTCTGAATTTCCAGTGACAACAAATAGTATGGAGGAGAATCCAAAGCCACAGAATCACAGACTCATAGAACTGCCTGGGTTGGGAGGGACCTTTAAGACCACCCAGTCCAACCATCAACCTAACTCTGACACTACCACCACTAACCCATGGCTCAGCTCTACGGCTGCCCGGCTTTTAGACACCTCCAGGGATGGTGCCTCAGCCCCTCCCCTGGGCAGCCCATTCCAATGTGCAATAACCCTTTCTGTGTAAAAATTGTTCCTAATCTCCAATCTGACACATTTTAAAAAGGCCTGACTCGTACCGGTCTTCATTTCTTAGTCAATCTCAGAGGACTTTTCTACAGTTCTGAACCATTTCATTCCTCGGCAATTTTAAAACGCCTGGATGAAGTGTAGAAAAGGACGCAAAACAGCCCAGCAACCCCGCCCTAAAGCCTGCCCGAGAGAACCAGCAGGTGCCCCAGAGCCCCCCCGTCCCGCAGCGCCCGCCGCCCCCCCCGCGCCCCGCCGCCGGCAGCCGAGTCCCCGCGGGGCTGAGGGGGCCCGGCACAGCGGCGCTGCTGCCTCGCTGCCGCCAGAGGGCGCTGCCCCCGCGCGGCTCACACACGGCCCCCCCGCGGCGGCTCTGCCAGCACCGGGCGGGCGGGGCTGGGAGGGACCTTAAGGACCGTCCCCATCCCACCCCCTCCCCATCCCACCCTTGAACCCCTCCAGGGATGGGGCAACCTGGGCCAGTGCCTCACCACCCTCACAGCAAAGAATTTCTTTCTGGTATCTGATCTAAATCTCCCTTCCTCCAATTTAAAACCGTTACCCCTTGTCCTGTCACTGCACTCCCTGACACAGAGTCCCTCCCCAGCTCTCCTGGAGCTCTCTTCAGATATTGGAAGGCTGCTATAAGGTCTCCCCGGAGCCTTCTCTTCTCCAGGCTGAACAACCCCAGCTCTCTCAGCCTGTCCTCATAGGGAGGTGCTCCATCCCTCTGATCATCTTCGTGGCCCTCCACTGGACCCGTTCCAACAGGTCCATGTCCTTCCTGTGCTGAGGACTCCAAAGCTGGACACAGAGCTCCAGGTGGGGTCTCACGAGCGCAGAGCAGAGAGGCAGAATCACCTCCCGTGACCTGCTGGCCACGCTTCTCTTGATGCAGCCCAGGATGGGGTTGGCTCTCTGGGCTGACAGTGCACATTGCCGGCTCATGTTGGGCTTCTCATCCACCAACACCTCCAAGTCCTTCTCCTCAGGGCTGCTCTCCAGCCATTCTTCACCCAACCTGTATTTGTGCCTGGAATTTCCATGTCCCAGCTGCAGGACCCTGCACTTGGCTTTGTTGAACTTCATGCAATTTGCACGAGCCCACCTCTCCAGCCTGTCCAGGTCCCTCTGGATGGCATCCCTTCCCTTCAGCATGTTGACCATGCCACCGAGCCTGGTGTCCTCAGCAAACTCGCTGAGGGTGCACTCCATCCCACTGTCCATGTCTCCGACAAAGATGTTGAACAGCACTGGTCCCAGTATGGAAAAAAAAAATTGTGAGCTCTTGAAAGGTACAAAGGAAATGAGCAGATGCCAAGAAGGGCTGCCACGATAAAACCCTTGTCACACCACGGCAATTGCCACCTCTGAGGGAACGCAGGGTCCTGTGCCCAGTGAAGGGGAAGCAGGTGTCATCTGTACTGCCTTTTGCCACATTTCAACAGGAGCTCAGGCAGTCTTAGCAAAAGAACATCAGGGAATCGTGGCTTAGTCTAGACAAAACATGCCTGAAAATGTGCATGTAAAGAATAGTTACCAAAGGGTTTATAATTGGAAGAGTAGGACAGAGAGAGAACTTATTAAATCAGCAGAGGACATGAGGCTTAAGGTGAGATGAGGGGTTTGTATACCCCAGTCAGAAGTTCATTCAAAACTCATTCTAGATCTCTTCTTCCTTAATAAACTTGGTATTTTGGGTTTCCCGCGGACTCTGCCGCTCCCTGCAATGCACACTGCCGCTCTGCTCTCACTCAGAAATCCCCTCCAGCCGCTGCCCCACGGAGCTAACGCAGCCCCGTGACCTTCCCGTGGGCAGGGAGCTCTGTGCAGGGCCCAGGCTTCACCCTCCAGCTGCTGCTTCAAAACCCACTTCTGCTCCAGCGTTAGACCCATTCGCTCCCAGACACCCCGCCTGCCCCCCAGCCACTCCTGCTGGCGCTGTCTCACAACTGCCACTAGCCTGGGAATCATAGAACCATTGGATTGGCCAGGTTGGAAGGGATCAGCTAGTCCAACCGTCAACCTAACCCTGATAAAAAGCATCACCAATTACACTTAAAGACTCCAAATTGCAAAAAAAAAAACTTCACCCCAAAATACGGGATGGAAATGCAGCAGAGTCTGTAGGAAAACGGGTACATTAACACCAGTAACTGGAAAGCACCCTGCCCCCTCCTAGGAATTTCAAGCACTACTGTACGCCAGGTTTGCCCATCAGCTAGTGTAAGCCCATAGCCTCCTAGCACGGCGTTCAGTAACCCCTGAGTGGAGGCTCACGAGATGTAATATCAAGCCAACGTGAGCAGATTATACCCAGCTCAAAGTGTGGCTTACGCTCTCTGAATAACAACACTTGCTTCTTATAAGAAGTCAATCAAAACACAGATTGCAGAAAGAAAAAAAATATTTGCATTACTAATAAGTCTAATAATTCAATAATTAAGATCTTCATACAAAATAATGAACAAAAGAAGAAATAAATTATTGCACTCAATATGCTGAAGTGGGAGGAAAATTATAGGTCATGATATACTGCAAGAGACATCAATTCTCCGGTATAAAACGTGCCGTAGGGAAGAACTAGTGGGGTTTGGGTAAAAGCAGCACTCAGTAAAAGGATGCACAAACCCATTAGCCTCAAATTTATAAATCATTCTCTTTTACATTTGAATATGCCACCACTGGTCATATTTAAAGGTGCATTTGCCCCACGCAGCAGAGTTCTGTTGTCCCTGTCCCAGGGGTGAGGGAGGTGGTGTTGGGAACACCTCACCTCACTGCCCCATCCGTGTCCCTGTCCCAGGGGTGAGGGAGGTGGTGTTGGGATCACCTCACCTCGCTGCCCCATCCGTGTCCCTGTCCCATAGGCAAGGGATTTGGTGAGGGAGGTGGCCAGCAGTAGCTGCTGCGTTGGGGCAAGGCTCATCAGCAGGGGTAGAAAATTGAAAAAGTGATCAGCAGTTGGGTTTTCTGTACCTGAAAATGATGTGCTTGGCTGATGAGAGGAATGTGGAGCCAAACTAAACAAAGATCTAGTTGACTAAGTGGCCTGCACTCCCTACTGAAGCACTAATACCTGCCTGGAATCTGCTCACTTCTCTAGATCTTGCAACTCTGTTCTTTCTTCTCATGCTTCTAGGTGCTTTGTGCTGCTCAGCAGCCACAAGCCGGAGCAGCTGAGAGCTCTGCTCCACTCCTTGTCCACATTCTAAACAATGAGCTTTACTTAACATATGCTTCAGCAAAGCATAACAACAATTTTTAATTAGCTCGTGGCACAGATGCTTAAATTATGGTTCCCAGCTTTCCTTACCTGCTGATGAAACTTCACGTGAGGGCTGTACATTCAGCAGGGCCTGCTGTGACAGGACAAGGGGTGATGGCTTTAAACCACAAGAGGGGAGATTCAGACTAGAGATAAGGAATTCAGTTTTTACAGTGAGGGTGTGAGACACTGGCCCAGGCTGCCTGGATAGGTGGTGGATGCTCCATCCCTGGGAACATTCCAGGCCAGGTTGGACGGGGCTCTGAGCCACCTGATCGAGTTGAAGATGTCCCTGCTTATGGCAGGGGGTTGGACGAGATGGACTTTACAGGTCCCTTTCCACCCTTTATTGGAAGGACTCATCCTTATTTCAAGAGATCACCATGCTTTCCTTTGCTGGTAGAATGAGGAAAGGAAAGATTGAAAAAAAAATACACTATAGTGTTACACACTGTAATAGAAGAGCTTTGGAGAGGCTGCAACTGAAAGAGGACTTCAGCCTACCAACAGACCTGTGCTCCAGAGCAAGTACCATGTGCTTGATACTGAGTAATGTCGTGTGCCTGCATCCACCTCCGAAAGACAGGGAACCCTCAAGTTCCTTAGGATAGTCTTTTACAGAAATGAAGAAAGACTTAATTTAAAAAGATTCTTTTAAAAATACATTTGCAGAGTAGAAAGCTGTAGCTGGGATAACCTTCAGCTAGCTAGTGATTTAAGAGCTCATTTGCTGTATTTATCACAGCACACACGCTATCTATCACAGACTGCACGGGCTGGGCACTATCCCTGTGATAGCCAGCAGTTACAGAGATGGCAATAACAACCAAGGTAGAGGCAGGTATGAGTTATTTTTACCTGCTTAGGCTGCACCCTCCCATGGATCAGGAATTGGATGTTGGTCACACGTTACACAGTGATGCCCTAAAGCAAAGACAGAGGCAGGCAATGCAAATCCTCTGAAGAATCCTGAGGGCAGCTAGGAATAAAGCTCCCAGCTTTGTCTTTTTGGTGGTGGTTTCCAACTCCTGTGAAAATGCAGCAGCTCACAACGCTTGGATTCCTTCACATGAATGACTGGATTGTAATAATATTGTGGCGTGGCTTTCTAAGAGCGCCCGTGTCTAAAATGTTACCTCTTCCTATGACACAGCTTTAGTTGTTATCAATTTCGTTTCAACTAAGAAACTCACTAAGAATAGTTGAAAAAAAAACCCTATTTTCCTTTGTGGCTATAGGTACTTCAAACAATAAATATATCAAAATAATTTCTGATAGTCCTACCTCAGTAATACTGAAAGAAAAACCCCAAATCCACCACTTGAAGGATTACTGAAAATGCCAATGAAACTGCAGCTGGAAGTTTGAAGAATCCAAAGGGTACTACCTTCAGCTGGGCTGCATTTGACAGCCATCTACCAGCTCCAGCCGACAGCGGTCACATCAGCTCTGCCAGATACTGCTCTGTCTGCAAATTAACGGAGAATAAAAACAACCATTTACTTCCAGCTAATTGTCCATTTCCTACAGAACAAAACACACTGTAAGCCATAAAACGCTCCTGCCAATGATGTAAGAATACATTTCATCTTCCTTTCCCATCTTCCGAAATTTCAGGATAATGACATTTTGCCATTTTGTTAGTTTCAGATACTTAGAAATGCCGTGCACGTCCCCTTATCTCTGCAGATGAAAGCAGCTTAAAATGGTTGTTACTTTCCAATATTGCATTTGTACCATTAGCACAAACTGCAGTTCTTATTCTCTCTGAAGATGAAGATGATGGATTGGAAAAACTCCCCAACGGAGAACTGCTCCTATTTCTCTAATGCCATAATGCACTCGTCGATGGGTTTGGGGAGTACCAAAGCAAATGACAAATCCTTTTCTGCACAAACTTAATACATCTTAAAAAACATATAGGTAAACAACAACAACAAAAAAGGGGAAGAAATTTAGTTTAGCTCTAGCTCTTAAACTTAACATTCAAGTGTCAGCAACAAAAACCCCCAAAATAACATCTAATATAATATAACTATTTTATCGAAAAAGTATTTGGCATTTACTTTACTTCTAACAAACCTGTTAGAATTATTATAAGGCTGGAGTCTGACAAAAGACTTACTATTACGGGTTATTTGCATAAGGAATGTTTTAAAGGAGATTCAGTAGACTATGCAAATTAGGAAATTAATTTTTTTTCTCTTTAAATCAGATTTTCTCAAGTTCTTAACAAGTTTAAAATGTACTATGTCTGTTCCTACCTCAAATGCAGTGCTCAAAAATAACCATTTTCCTAGACTATTTGTCTTGGAAAAATTGCAGGAACTTGCTTAATATTAATTCTGTTAACACTGAACATCAAAATAATTTCAACTACATATGTAAGTTACTAAATGTGTTAGGGTTTTAAAGGTTTGAAATATATTAACACTGAAAACCATTTATAACAGTAATTTGAGACGTTGGTTTGTGTATGTAGGAGTAAGAAAAAAATAGATGTGAAAGATAAAGTCCAAATACACCAGAAGAAATGGCGGTTTTTCCCTAATTACCTTTGAAATATGATCTATTTTTCAGTTTTCCATGTATCTCTTTGCTTTTTCCCATCCCTGGAAGTTCTCCCTGAGACCTCTACAAGCCCCCGGCAGCTCTGGCAGCAATTCCTAACCAGGCAGAGAGGGATTTTCAGTGCTCTGTGAATTTAGAGTCAACGACACCTCATTACTGCCGTATTGTAACCGAGCAAAGTTAATTATGGATCAGGAAGCTCATTTTACACCTTTCTTTCTTCCGTACCACCTGTGTCCCCCAGCTCACCAGATTATAGGTGATAGGAATGAGGATTTTAGTCCATTGCTCCTTTTGGCCAACACAAACTCACCAGTTTGAGCCCAGTTTCTCCCAAGGTGCCACCAGCGCCAGCTCCCGGCTCTGCCGCAGTGACCGGGCATGACAGGGCTCCGGGGCCACTGGGCATGGGTCGTGTTAATGAACTAATAAAGCCAATTAATACTATGGTGTATTAGCTTTAGAACATTTATAAACGTTTATTTAGCACAATTACAACATTCTTACCACTAAGAATGTTTTAGCATCTTCAGATTTCCATATCAATGAAGCTCGGCTGTATTTTCTGTAATTTCCACAAGGTATATTTTATGAAAACACCCCATGTGCAGTGACAAAGCCCAGGTAAAACTGCAGTTTAGAAACAGATTATTAAACGTGGTGCAGGACATATAACCAGTGACTGCAGTTTACAAATATCTACAGCAAGGAATTGCCTGAGAATAAATTGATATTTTAAGGGGTTAGTCAGAGAAGAAGGTGGTCTAAAAAGAGGCATTTCAGGATATGCCTAAGCCACCAGAGAAAAATCTTATGATAGAAGAACCGCTATGGCTTTTGCTTTGTTAGAAAGTAAATTTTAGTACAATAGTAAAATATGTAGTATTTTACACCTTGTTGTTTTATTGTGCAAGCAAATATTACCTCCTAGAATAACTCAGCAATTGTTTTTGTGGCGAACATCAAAAGAATCAGGCAGCCTGTCTCTCTCTGTCTGTATTTAGCCTTCTCAAGTGTTCATGAGAAAAAATCGAGGTTGCCATATTTTGGTCCTAAAAGCTGGATTTATCTACTTCTCCCCATCACAGAACTTCTTCAGTAAGTTTTTCCTTATATTTTGGATATTAAATTTATGCATATATTTTATTTAAACACTCCAATGATAGGTGTAACTAACACAGTAACAGGCATGACTTCACCACAGGAAACTACAATTGCATCTGCGTTGTGTTGGGTTTTTTCTTTTCCCGCACACATTCTATCTTTCTGAGGCAAATAGGATTTTTGTAGCAACAGAGGCCCAATCATTAAATAAAAAAAATGTTAAAGCTAGTTTTCTAATTGGCGTTTGGTGCACTGGTGCTATTGCTCCCAAGGTCTCCCCTGAGCTGCCAGTTCTCTTTGGTCCATAGCACATCCATCCCCTGCCTCAGGTGGTGGGAGCCATCCCGTGGTCACGGTACCACTTGACAGGCAGCAGCACTGGCCCGTCTGATGCGCATTGGTGGGATTTTGGCAACACAGCATTCATGGACTCCAAATTTGAGCTTTCCTTCCCCGTTTTGTTTCAGATTCTCTTTCCTATTTTGGGATTGTTTTTTTTTTCTTCTTTTTCTTTTTTGTATTCTCTCATACTCACGCTACCCAAGAACTTAACTTTCTTCAGAAATTTTTCATGTGGGTTGACAAATTTCCTTTGCTTGGCAAATTTTAATTCCTTCAAAAAAAATTAGTTCTTTGTGTTTGAGATCTGGGACAAGTCACAACCTGATCCTTTATAAAACCCCCAGCATTCCTGCATCATTAGGTCAGTTGTATCCTCTTTTTCCATCTCGCTTTTATACAGACTTTAAAAAGGTTCACTTTTATGTATACCAGTCTAATTTTTCAATTTACTGAAGAAAAAAAAAAACAACCCAAAATCCCGCAGACTGGGTGAGGGCTGCACCCACCCACGCTGGGTTCCAGCGTCACTGGCCAGTGGTCCTGGCTGACACCAGCCCTGCTGGGCAAACCCCGAGAGCTGCAGGGGCCACGTCCTCTCAGCAAGGAAGGACTCCAGGCCCTGGCTCATCAGGCACTAATGAGGTACTTTAAGAAGGCAGAACATACTTTTGAAAAGGCAAAATATATTTTAGAAGGTCAAATCTCTCACTAGGTAAGAATAAAGAGCTGTAAGAAGGTCGGAAGGCCCTGTGAAAGCAGACACTTGGGATAAACAATAAATGCCTCACTAATGAATACACCCTTGGAGAAGAACAGGAGGCTGATCATAAGGAACGTCCCACCACAGGAGGCGGCAAAACTGGCTGAAGACCAGCCAGCTGCTGGATGAGGCATGAAGTCAACAAAGGTTGCAGTAACTGGGGGAAACGTAAAGGTGGCAGGGGAAGATGGTGACCTCCAACTCAACTGGAGACTGAACTGGACTGACCCCCCATAGACACCCCCCCCCACATTAATTAAAGGACATCGTAACTTTAAATGAAAGCGAGAGACTGTACTGCCCAATAGAAACTGTTCAGATAAGGTACTAACCACTAATTATAATTACGGGTGTGTATTTCTGTGTTTTGAGCCGTATAAATATTCCTAAGGGTTTGTGGGCCGGGGGGCTGGCTATGGGGGTCACCACCCAGCTCCACAGAAATGCAATAAATAGATAATACCTCTGTGTCTTTGACTGCTGGCTAAAGCATCCTCTCATCACCCTCTAAATTATCATTTCCATCATCATTTAAATCATTGCCAAATCATCCTCAAATCACTGTTAAATCACTGTTTAATTAACATCCAATTATTGCTTAGTCACCATTTGATTACCATTTGATTTTCATACCATCGTCAATTAATTACCATTTGATCATCTTTTGATCATTAATAAGACCCTTTTAGTTAACGCCATAACAATGACTTCTCTTAGTAATTCACCTGCAACAGTTAAGACATGGGTTTGGAACAGGCTGACAATTCAGCTTTTCTTCCTTTACTAGATGTCCCACAAAAAAAAAAAAAAAAAAAAAACCAATCCACAACAAACTTTAGCCAAAATCTGAATTTACAGATTTACAGTGCATGGTGCTAGCAGACAGCAAGGTCTAGTTTGAGGCTCACACACAAAGGTTAGCAATAAAATAGAGATTCTGCTGCAAGTAAAGCCTTCACAAGGGTAAAGCACTGGATCTACAGAGTTCAAGACAGACAAGGCCCCCGTTGTAAAAATATTCACGGGAAGTGCTGAGACAGTGCCTGTATTGTAAAGCAGAGGAGGGAGGGAAGCAGCAGAGCTGCCCAGTCCATTCTGAGAGAAAAAGCCCCGCTATTGTTTGTGTGGGCACTGTCAGGGACAGAATGCTGAGGCAGTGATAAACTCGGCGGCTGTGTGATGGAGTGCACCAGCTGGACTCCCCAACTGCAACAGCCAACTGCAAGGTCTTCAGTAACCTCTGAAATTAAACATTTGCCTTCGTTCTTCAATGATGTTCTCTCACATAACGCAGATTTGACCAGCTGCACGCAGCAGCTCCCTATTCCGGAACAAATGGGAGGTTTCTAACGTCGTGTTGCTTCAAATTAACAACATTTGAGATATCAGGCATCACTGGGATGATGCCTATGTGATATGACAAATCGTAAATTGATGCAAAACAACCTAAAACATCCCAGCGTTCTGAGTCTCTTCATGACGTGTTACTGGTGTTACCAGAACAGGGTAGGACCTTCCTGTAAAATCAGGAGAAACGGCCCTTCCCAAAGGATGATTCCACCCAGCAGTAACCAAACAGAGCAGACAAAGAGAAGGAGACACACCTGGCCAGGCAGGAGGAATGGCACTGGCCGGGAAGGTCCCCCACACCAGTAGGGTGTACAGATTATTGGTACACACACACACACACACAAATACTGCACAGTGTTAATTCTATCAAGACTACTGGTTTGCTTCCTCAGTTTTAGTTTCTCCAGTTGAAGTTATTCCCTGACAAAGGGGAGGTGCCACAGAGCTCCCGGTATCTCCCACCCAGGGGAAGAAGGGCTGCAGTTAATATGCGTGACCCATTCTGGTGCCAGGGCCTCTTCCTCACCCCCAGGACCAGGAGAGATCCCTCACCGTAACCCCTGGCAGAAATGTCTCCTTCCCTGGGGCTGTACCCGACTCTCAACAGGAATAAGGGGCACTAGAGGCCTGACAGGGACAGGCACACCTGGGTAGATTCCTGCCCTGTCATTATTTTATTTTCTGTGAAGCTTTGAGAAAATGTTAGGAAAAGCTTTAAATTCCCCCCCAGCCATGGCAGCTCCCTAGAAGGGCCCGCTGAAGCACCCCCTTCCAGCAGCTCCAGACCTCTGGGGGCTGAACCCCTACCAGAAACACAGACACCACGCAAATGCCACTCACCTTTCCCAAAACCAGGCACGGAGTCAGGCTTGTCCCTGCCCCCTGGGACCCTAAACACCTGGGCCAACGCCGGAGGGATGCACTTGTTGAAAAAAATCTTTGAATTACGGAACAGACTTCATAAGCAAACCCAACCATTCAGAGGGGTGAAGTGAGGACCTTCCTCCTGATTTGCTGTGCCTTGAAATAACATGGTCACGTTGTGTTTTATTGGAAGTTCAGAACTTCGAATAAAATCAGACAATTACCTAATTCTTAAGATTTACTAACTAAAACACTTCAGACACAATTGGATGACATAAGCTAAATAAAATGAAATAGTTTGGCAGATATTCAGGGTTGGTTGTGGGAGAGTACTGGAAGATTGGCGAGGAGGAGGGTAAACACGCTCAAGTGCCTCGCATGTGGGGTGCTGGAAAACACATCTATCACACTCATTGTTGCTTAGTTTTGTGTGCTGAACAAGTAGAACATCTGCACTTAGATAACACAGGCCTGGGATGGACTCAGGGGCACCTTATCAAACATGCCTGGGATTCCTGCCCTGCTGCTGATGAGATCAAAGCCCAGCAGAAAACTCTGCCTGCCAGAATCCTTGAAATACAGCCCCAAGCAGCAAGTGGGAGCTCCCTCGCTCCCTCACTCCCTGGCTAACGAGGACTCTCCTGCTAATAAGGACTCTGGCTCCGCGGTGCCTGTGGCCCCTGCTTGCCTGCCTCTGCCCGGGTGCTGCTTCAGAGGTTCCCCCATCCATGAGGTATTGACATTAAATTTGTTCTTTGCCCTTAATCCATGGTTTTGTGGATGTTCCTGCGTCCTGCCTGCATCGGCTCACACAGTTTTTCTTAAAATCAAGTTGATATAAACTATTCTGCTATTTTATCACACACTACAAGAGGGGATCTTGTTCATAGCAAGTCTCACCAACAGAGCAATTCGATGTGTGTTTAAAAAAGGGATTACAGGAGCCACAAAATTAAGGTTTTTAGTAGAAGATAATACAGTTCATAATTCTTCCCTCTTTTTGTGAATTGTTTGAAGTTTGAGATGATTGGTTCAATACATTATAAATTTCCTCTGTAACCCCCCTCCCAAAGGCACCCTCTCTCTCAGGATGTGGTTTGAACAGCTTTGATTGTCAGAAGGAACAAGCGCTCAACAATCTTTTGAAAGCTGCTCCATCTGGAAATGAAGACCAGCTCCACAATATTGTCTTTCATTGCTGCAAAAACAGCAGCTGTTGAAAAACTCAAATTTAAACAGTGATGCAAACAGAATTTAGGGTGAAGAAAAAAAAATAAAACAACAAGGAAGCAGTCATCTTGTGATAAGCAATAGAGTGGGGAAACCACCACACACTGAACAGAAAATAGGGTGCTTAAGGCACTCGAAATTCTCAGTTCCATTTCCAGCTTTGTCAGAGACTTCTTGTTTGGCCTTGTTCAAATGTTAACGTGCTCCAGCTCTGCCTTCCAGCAACGACAGGCTCCTCTTTCCTTTCTTCTGTCCCCTGAGCATCAATGCCTCCGACTATGAGGCAGCAGAGACACACTACGCACCTACAGAGACACCAACATGGGCAACATCCAAGGCAGAGCGGGGTCCAGGCTTCTTCTGAGAACTCCTCACTACCAAAGGCTACCAAAGTCCCTTCACTTGCTGGTGCGGATTTCACCCCCCAGTGTGAATGCGTGAGGGGGTTATTGCACACCAGGGAATGGGATTTACAGCGTTGGTCCAACAGAGACATCGCCTGCTCCGACTTTCAGCCAATACCTCAAAGTCTGCCCAACAGAGCTCTCTCCCAATGACAACTGCAGCAATAATGACAAACCTCTTGGGCTATCAATTTTACCTCTATCCAGATTAAAAGCACACCTAACCATCTAGCTTAATGAACATTGCTGTACCTGCAAAATTAACAAAAGGGCATTGCCTCTGCATTTTCTTTAATGTCTTCCTTTCTGAGAAATGTATTGACATTTCATAACTAAGTATCACAAAGCCCATACTACAAAGATATGCTCCATTTTGGATGTAGTTTTAATTTGGAAAATTTTTTCTACAATAATTAAATGGAAGATTGCAGCCCAAAGTCTCTTAGAGATATTTGAAATAAAGTGTAAACATTGAGAGTTTATTCCCCATCTTAGTGACACGGTTTAGTGATGGTTTTTATCAGTTGATGGTTGGACTAGATGATCTTAAAGGTCCCTTCCAACATAGACAATTCTAAAATTCAGATTCTAGAGCAAGCTAAAAATTGAATGGCATTATTGCTGTATGCAGTAGGTGTTTTAAGAAACCAAAGGAAGGCAATTTTGGGGGGAAAAAGAAAGCTAGGAAAGACTGAGCTTCTGCTTTGTCCTCCCACCACTCTACCAAAATCTCAGAACCAGGAGCATTCCCTATCCCCCACTGACTTTTAACCTGCTGCCTCTGCAATTTTGTCCTTTCTTAACTTTTGTGAAGCAGTGTTCTTGGTCTCTGCCCACTTCTATCAAGGTGCCCTTCAAAGTAGCTTTCTTAACTCCTGTCTTTAGCTTCCCAGAGTTGTGTCCTTACTCTCCTGGTGTTCTTCTATGTCTTCTATATCTTATTTCAACCATGGCTTCATGGCCTCTCTTCAAAAAATTTCTAAAATATCTTTGCATTTTTTTTTCCTATTTTGCCATGCAAATTTGCCATGCAAATCCTATTTAAGTTTTTCTGAATTGCCACAATGTCTTACTTGGCTCTGGCATATGCCCTCCTTGTACAAACCCTGAGCGTTGTTACAACAATGAACTTTCTGCCCCATCCCTTTGACTGCAGAATTCATTTCTGTGCATTCCTCTAGCTCCGTTCCTTACATCAAGCTGCTTTACCCACCAACAGAATGATCTTCACCAGGTGCTGTTCCTTACTCAAGAGCATGAGATCCCCTCTCGCTCCTGTTGTGATTTCACATCCAAAGCTTCTAGGAAGGAGATGGGACACCTTCACAAGCCATCTCATCACCAGATGAGAAGAACAGACTCAACATGCCACATCTAAAAACATGGAAAACCTAAGGCTGACAAGTCAAGCACTAAGAAAACATTATGGCTAATGCCAGAACTGAGTATGCTAGTACCATCTTAATCTCTCCCCTTATGGCATATGCATTATAACAGCATTACATTATTATAAGCTATTTTTCCCACTTGGAAGGATGTTTTCTCTTACAATGTTAGTAATGTATTTTTAAGCCCAGAAAATGCTACTATGGGACTATTTTTCCTGCAAAGTTTAGAAAATGTAAAAGAAGCAGTGAAGCGGGCAGTGGAAAATGAGAAAACCCAAGCGGGTTGCTGTTAAAGCCTTAAGACAATGAGACTCCTTTGTACTAAGACAATGCTGGAAGCTCCAAGGCGGGGGGCGAAGAAGAACCCGTCTGTTCCTACCGGCATCAGGAAGCTACAGCCCGGCTCCACCCCTGCACACACCACGTCTGCCTTCAGCTGGAACAGCGCGTGACACAGGGTAAAACTGGGTCTTTGCATAAAAGTCAAAACATTGTATTAGAGATGCAAGGGCCATAAATTACCACCAGTGTGTTCCACAGGTGCCTGACAATGCTCTACAACTGACGGTCCCTGCCTTGAAAACCTGAGTATCCTGGTCTAAGGAAATACGCAGCCAGCACTAAGAGGGGGATACTGGGAAACACTGGTGGAGGCTGTCTGCACCCGGAGCTGGGTTATTCTAAACTCTTCACAGCCAGATCATACTACTCCAAAATTCCTGTTGCTGAAGATTAGAAACTACTGTACTGAACACAGCATGACCTCTTTGCTTTTTAATTCAGATTATTTTGATAGTGTTATCAAGTAATCCGTCAAAATTTACTTAAATAATTATTCCTTCCCAAATGGTTTGGAAATGATCCCAGACATATATCACTACTTTAAACATATTTTCCTGATGATGGTTTTAGTTATACAATTTGGGAATCGGTGACATTGCAGTTCCTCTTGCAATGTTCTTCATCACCATACTGGGTTTGTGTCACCATACTGCTTCTGAGTCACTGTTTCTGCCATACACACTACACCTCATCGGTACAAACAAGTGAACAAAAGGTATTCATTTACTAAATTTACTTCAAGGCTTATCTGTATGTAACAAGCTATAAAGGCAATGAAATTAGAAAGAAAGAGTAATGAGTTGACACAGTGGCCATGGAGAGACAGCTTAGTCTATTTGCTTTTGAAAAATACCTGCTGAAACAACACTTCCAACACTAACAGTTTTAAGTATTGTTTCCTCTGAGTAGAAAGCCTGTAGCAATTTTTATTTTGTGCATAATTTTATTTGTGGGACCTGAAATGATTTCAGTGTCAGAAGTATCAGACAGACATTAACTTGTTGAGAGGGATAACTAAGTGTTCTTAATTCGCACATTGCGTGTCAAGATCATGAAGACTGTTTTGCTGTCCAGTAGGGATACTGGGATATACTGACTAGGGATACACTTACTGTATTCTCCATGGGAATAGCAAAGTAATGTTCAGTATCTTATGCTGCACTGTTGGTGACATGTGACAGGTGGTTTTTCTGTCATTTTTTGAATGCTTATGTAAATTTTTTGCCCAGATCTGTCATAAAAACTGGCAAAACTTCTTCAGAACTGTTTTCTTCATTATCTTGCTTTCATTTAAACAAGGCTAAAGAAATCCAGAAAAAAACTGTTATCACAGGTGTAAAACTACTTTCAGTGTAAAAATTATTCCTAATATCCAATCTGTACCTCCCCTGAGGTGGTGATGATGATGATGATGTTTGGATCAAGGATTTTCTGGACACCACTGATGTGGTGGGGTGTGTTAGGAGCTGCTGAAGAGCAGCTGCCATGGCTGCCTTTCCCTTGGGCTGGTCAGCAGTGAGTCTGAGCACATTCTCCTGACAGGCACACAGGGTGTGTATGGATACACAAATATATATATAAATATGCACAGGGCCAACCACTCCGATCAACACAGATACAAACACTCAGACAAACACAGATGGCATGGGTGATGCAATCCTGTCCTCCTCTCTGGCACGGGTCCCTGTGACCTGAGGTGTGAGTCTTGTTGCTGGCACTTACACACCCCACACACACACCCCCACAGAGAACAGGGAGTCCTCTCACCCACTAAAAGAGTTAGAAACAGAGTTCAGTGCCACGACAGGAGAGGCTGTGCTGCCCAGGCATGGGGGGTAGCCACACAAGCGTACTGACCACAGCCTGCTCACACAGGACTCCGCACCCCACGGTTCTCCCACGTTCATTCCCGCAGCACCTTGATCCCTTCTATTCCCTGCCTTTGGTTCTTGCCCTAAACAAATAACAAGCCTTGTACAATCCCAAAATGCTCTTCCTATTACGCATCCCACAATGTGTTCTGTAATCCTAGGCAGTAACCCCGTCAATGGGGCCCCACGGGGCTGAAGCTTCCCTGCGAGGGGCTGGGCAGGGGCTCCCTTTCTCTGACCCAGTTATTGGGGGTCCCCTGCCTGCCCACGTGCCCCCGGAGCTCCTCTGTGTGTGTGAAGATGAGCCTTTCATCACCCAACCTAATACAGTGTAAACAGAGATTAGGTGTCACTGCTGACATACTGCCAGCACTGCACGCTCAGCTCTGCAATGCCAATCCACAGGAGAGCTTCAAGGCAGGGAGTAAACAGCAGCAGCCCCAACCTAGTGCAACTGTGGGGCTGCACAGGCACAGGGAACCAAATCAGAGACACTGGCACACTAAAAAGCCTTACCATAACCACTATAAACATAAACAATGAATTTCCAAAACAGAACTCTGGCTCAGAGCCACATGGGGTGAGATGATGAGAAGCTCGATGTGGGACAGCAATGTACACTTGCAGCCAGCAAGCCCCCCGCACCCTGGGTTGTATCCCCAGCAGCGTGGCCAGCAGGGCAAGGGGGGCATTCTGCCCCTCTGCTCCACTCTGGGGAGACCCCCCCACAGTGCTGCCTCCCGCTCTGGGGCCACCAACAGCAGGACATGGACCTGCTGGAGTGGGGCCAGAGGAGGCCACAGAGATGCTGGGAGGGCTGGAGCCCCTCTGCTGTGAGGACAGGCTGAGAGAGTTGGGGGGTTCAGCCTGGAGAAGAGAAGGCTCTGGGGAGACCTTTGAGCCCCTTCCAGTCCCTCCAGGGGCTCAAGGAGAGATGGGGAGGGACTCTGGATCAAGGAGGGGAGCCACAGGACAAGGGGGAAGGGTTTGACACTGAAAGAGGGGAGACTGAGATGAGATCTGGGGAAGAAATTCTTTGGTGTGAGGGTGGTGAGAGCCTGGCCCAGGTTGCCCAGAGAAGCTGTGGCTGCCCCATCCCTGGAGGGGTTCAAGGCCAGGCTGGATGGGGCTTGGAGCAACCTGGTCTGGTGGGAGGTGTCCCTGCCCAGGGCAGGGAGTGGCACTGGGTGGGCTTTAAGGTCCCTTCCAACTCTAACCATTCTATGATTCTATGATCCGTACCTTAATGAGATTCCTATCCCCTTTTCTGCTTTCCTCTACCACGACAGCCACCCTTCCCACGTACACCCAGGCCACTGAAGCAGCTCTTCTGTTTCAGACCTCAGCACCACGGAAAACATCAGCATTTCCAACACAGGTCTACCCCAAATCCTTGCTGAGGCATCACTTGACTACGGGGTCAACAGAGCAGGCACATCACCTTGGCAACGCCTGTACTCACGTTGGTATTTTCCTGGGAGCACATCCAGGAGGACTTTTCTTGACCAGACACATCCCTGCCTCGCTCATGAAATACGAAGAGCTGTTGGACTGCGACGACTTGGTGACAGGCGTTATCTATCCCAACCAGCCTGCCTGCTGTTATTTATGCAGCGCCGCCGCCGCGCTCGTCCTGCGCACGGGATGGGCTCCTGGGATCGTGAACTGTGACAGGAATCCAGCCGCCTTTATGAGCCTGTCAGCTACCCGGTACATGCACAGCGCTCTGTAAGTAACAAAAATAGACATGCTGCCTACTGGTGGATCTTAAAAATACCAGGACGCCCTTGGTAAAGGAGAAGCGTGTCCCGGTGACCTTGAACGCGGTACCTCTCCTCTGCTCTCCCCCCCAAGGCACGGAACAAGGGCCCCGGCAGAGACACCCCCCTCCGCCCCCGGCAGCGCCGCGTTGTGAGGGGCGCAGGCCGCGGAGCGCTGGGGCGCCCTGAGGCCGGCGGGGAGGGAGTGGGCGAGCCGGGCGCCCACACACGGGCAGGAGGGATTGCGGCGGGTCTTCCGCCCACACAGACACGTACAAACCGGGCTCCCCCTCGGCCTAGCACCGCGGCGGGATCCCGCCCTGCCCCGCTCCTCGCCGCCTCAGCCCGGTGCGGCCGGGTTGGGCCGGGAGGGGAGGGGAGGCCTCGGCGCCGGGCGGCGGGGGCGGCGGGTGAGGGCGGCCGTTGGGCGGGAACGCCGCGCGCCCGCCGCGGGGGGACTCCCGTGAGGGGAGGCGGAGCGGACCATCCTGCCGCCGCGCCCGGGGAGGGACCCCCCACCCGCCGCCGCCGCGCCACCGGGGCACCGTGCCGGCCCCGGCCGCCCTCCCGGCACCGGGGTGCGTATGATAACGCCGGGAGCGGTGACCCCGCGGGCGGGGCGGGCGAGGCGCCAGGGCCCCGCGGGGCTGGGGCGGGCGGGCGCAGGGGGCCGTCTCCCCCTCCGCGGCGGGAGCGGAGTGCGGCGGCCCGGGGAAGGGGGCGGGGAGGATGACTTCATGCCGCCGGAGCGCCGTGAATTTAGGAGCAGCAGCTGCCGCCGGCGGCGGCGCGATGTGGGGGTGAGGCGCGAGCGGGAGCCGCTGCCGGCTGAGGGAGGGGCAGCGCCGGGCACCCCCGCTCCGCCGGGCCGAGGGGCTCCGGGCCGCCGCCAGCCGCCGCCGCGGGGAGGGAGGGAGGAAGATGCGCTGAGCCGGTCGCTGGAACGGTGAGCGGGGCCGCGGGAGGGGGCGAGCGGCGGGGGCCGCGGCGCTGCCCGGCGGGGGAGCCGCCACGCTGCCAGCCGCCCGGCTCCAGGGCAGGACCGCGCTGGCGGCCGGCGAGCGGGCTCCGGAGCCGCGCTCGGGCGCGTAGCTTCTCCCGCGGGTGGCTGCGGCGGCGGGAAGGCTGCCCTCCCCCGGGCGCCGCGGCGTTGCGTTGTTATCTCTGCGGGCCGGGCTGCGCGGTGGCCGGTCGCCAGGCGGGCCGTGGGCCCGGGGCGCTGGCGGCGGGCGCTGAGGGGCGGGCGGGGGCGCGGAGCCCCGCGGCAGGTGCCGGGCCGCGCCCCGGGCTGCCCCCGCGCTCCCCGGCCCCTGTGCCGCCCTCCGGCCCCGGGGAACGCCTCCCGGGGCGGGGGGTTCTCCGGGAACAGAAGCGAAAAAACCCAAAAGGCTGTTGTCTCATTTACCTGCCTGGATTTGGAAGCGGCTTCCCGGGAGATGCGGACGGAGCTGGAGAAGCAGCCCTTACGCCAAGATGGATTCCGTTGACTTTCAGGGAGACTTCTGTTTGTGGGTTTTTACCTTTTTCCATTTTGGGCGTCTAGCACAGGGTTCGTGACAAGCAAAATGGCACGATTCAAATGCCTTTTCTTGCTAAATGGCAGCATTGGTGAGCTGCTCTGCCACCGTGTCTCCTTCAGAAGTGACAGACGAGCCCGTGGGGTGGCCATGGGCACCGCACGCCGCGTGTGGCACGGACACAGGTCTCAGCGGTGCAGGAGCGGGCTCTGGAATTGAGCGGAAGGGAGAAATCTGCCCTGGCCTTGGGCTCTGGTTGAGATGTTGGTGATTTTTGGTTTTGTTTTTCCTTTGTTCCGCTTTAGCAAAGGCTGCTGTGAAGCAGGCGTGTGGATACAGGAGGCTTGGGTTGGCGTGCAGAGGCAGATCGTTAGAATGAGTGCTGCCTGCATGTAGGAATGGGTAATGGCTCTGGGCGGTTTGGTTGGGAAGAGAAAACGGTGATTGTGCCGCTGGAAGGAAAAGGACAGTGTATTCATCTGTTATTAGTGAAAAAAAGGAAGTGAGATATTGGCAGCTGAAGGTGATTTATTCAATGTCTATTTACTTATATGTTGATCTTGAAGGATGAAGTTATCCTATGTGTTCACAGAGCGGCTCCCGTGACCAGTTGTGGCAGAAGCCTCTGGTCATGGTGATGGTGTGACAGAAGTCGTACCTGGGGAGGTGGTCCTGGCTTGAGGGCATGACAGGAGGTGACAGGCAGTTCCTTGGTCTGTTGTCATTATTTCTGGGAAGATGTATAACCCCATGTATTTGCCTCAGTGCTGGTGCTGGGTATGCAGAAGGAGAGTGATGGGTACAGAGATGGGAAGTGTGTATAAAAGACAATTGAGGCTTCACAACGCTGAAACAAAGAGTGACTGCTGAATTGCAGGGTCAGAAATCCATTCAACAGACAAATCTATGCTCTGAAGAACAGTTGTTAACTGTGACCCTGTCTAAGCTTGGGCCCTTTAAAGTACTCTGTGGCACATCCAATGTACGCATTTCAAAGTAGTAAAAAAAGCTTATTCTGTCAAACCAGTATCTTCTGTCTACCAAGTGTTTACTTTGTTCCTGTAAAACTCTCGGGAGTCTGAGCAATGACATCTCTACTGTTTTCTCCTTTTCTAGAAAGGTGCATGATTGGCTGTCTCAGCCATTGCAATGCTGTAGTCATTTGCTGATTGCTCCTCTAATTGCCTGTAGCTGGAAAAGGAAGCTAGCTCAAGTAGCTGAATTCTTATTTGAGTTCACCCAGTCTATATAAAGTCAGTTTCTTCACTGAAGAAAGCATCCAGGAATGGTCTTCCATTTAGCTGTTGTAACTACAGGGTAGTAGGAGTACTCACTAGTGCTGACACCGTGTTAGCACAGTAAATCTAGCTGTTTGTGCTTCATGGCAAACCTAAATAACGTTTCAGAAGACTGTTAGTTAACTTTTTTTAAGGATGTGGTGGCAGAGATGAAGGAGCAGTTGACCAAGAGCCATATGTTATCGTAGATGGGAACGTATATCTGATTAGTTTGACACTGAAAACCTGAATCGCTTTTGTTTTTATCTTGTGTGTCCTCCAAAGACAGATGGTGTAATCATGTAAAATGGACACGTGCACTCTTGCAGAGAAAAACTGTATGTCTAATTATCGGTGTGGGTTTAGTTCAGTAGTGTAACTGATGTATATCTACTTCCTACAGACTTATTCTCTCCCAGAACTGCCCTTCCTCCTCCTGTTGCAGTAACTTCCATACCCTGCCAAGGCAAGCAAGGCATCGCTGTTGTGGTGGATGTGGGGCAGCAGCCCCTGGCCGGAGGGCTGCCCGCTGCGTTGATGCCAGACAGCCTGGGCAGCAGCTGAGACCTAGCTACCTTCTCCTCAGAGGCTCTGCTATTTTGGAACTCTTCATCTGGGTTAGTTCCTCACATTTGTGCGAGCGTAATTATCTTTGAGATTTCTAGGCCGTGGTCAGCCTTGGAACCAGCAGGTTCCTTGCACAGGATTTGTGAGCAGGGGCTGGATGGGTCTGTCTGCGTAAGGCTGGGTGCCTGGGGAGAGCAAACTGGGAAACCCAGGAGCCTGGAATGTGCTTGAACCTGCAGAGGTTTGATTCCACCTGAGGTCCTTTCCAGGTGAAATGAAACAGTTCAGTTAAACAGTCTCATAATAACACAAAATACAATAAAGCTGGTGTTTCTAAGTGCTGTGTGAACAGACTGAAATAGCCATGTTCCAGAGCAAGCATGTCACTTTTCAGTTCGGTTGTTACCAGGCCTTCAGTTGGATTATTTTCCCCAAATTAAAAATTCCTTAAAGGGAGGCTTAAGCAGTGTGTGAGCAGACAGATATTATACAGTGAACTTAAGACTATGTGCTTTAGCATGTGCAAACAATCAACAGTATTTTAACAGCAGTGATACCACTTTTTCTTCTGAAAAACGTATTGAGGCTTTTCCCAATGCCTGCCCTTTACATGCAGTAGCTAACATTTCTAGGTGAGAAAAACGTTCCGTCTGGAAGTGAATGCCAGCCATAAACTTAAACTTTGTCTCCAGTATGCAAATAGATTTCTTGTTGGACTCTTTAGTTAATGTCAATAGAAGATCTGCATGCGAGTTGCCAGTCAGCTGCAAAGGAGAACTAGGAGTTTTATACATGTATAATATATTATGGTGGGAACAAGACAGGCGTTAAGTATTATAGTATCTTGAATTAGACCTAATGAAGTAAGTGAGCGCTTCCCAACCCATGGTAGTGGGCCGCTGAGTTTCATATCTGCACTGCAGGGACAGAAGCGTGGGGTCCATGTATGCTTCTCACAAAAGCAAGCCGATGGCAGCCCTTCTTGTGAAGAGACGGCGTGTGAGAGCAACGCACCCCTCAATCCGTTTGTATGTATTGGTTCCGTGATGTGCTGAGAGACTAGTTCTGAGGAAGTTTTCCTATTGAATGCTCTTAGGAAATGACTCTATTAAACCAACATTATAAAAGAAAGGATCTGATTGTACAAGAACTGTATGAACTGTACACTTCAGTGTGTGCCCCTAGCTTTACATGTAAACAGATTGGAGGAGAAAATAACACAAAGTGGATGCTGTCATAGGAGAGCTGGTGCAAATATCCCAGCCAAATGCCACATCAAATAGTTTTCATTTTTCTTCCTTTAATTCTCACGGTAGAACCAGTAAGATATAATAGTGTTTCTTGCCCTCCCTACATACTGGAGATACCCTGGAATCGTTTTACCACCACAGAAATGCAGTGTATCTCTGCCCTTCTTACCTGGGCAAACCACGTATAAAACATGAACTCTGCAGAAAAGCTGCTGTGGAAGAATTTCTGTGTCAGCCAGGGTTCAGTTCCCTCCAGTAGAATTTGTTTTCTAACCTTTATTAAAATGAGTTTTAAAATTGGCTGTGTTGGTGTTCTTTGCCTTTACAGGACTCGTGGTCAGTCTGACCTGCCCTGTGCTCAGAAGTACTTCACAGCCCCTGGCTGGTCTCTGCACAGTTGTGCATCCCTTTCTGCACTGACGTCCCAGTGATTCCTCAGATGCGATAGGCAAATAGATCGAACTCCAACCTAGAATTTCAGTTTCTCCGACTGCTTTTTTTTGTGTTGCATCTTTGTTCTAGCAACTCTTCCAGAAGACCCAAAGGTGCATCAAAGTTGTCTTGGCAGCTGTTAGCCAGCCTGTAAAATGTGCTGCAGCTTTAATGAGATCATATACATCTTATTATATCTATATAATTATATATATTATATAATATATATATTTGCTAACTATTCACTCATTTGCCTTCTACCTCCCACAGAATTTCCACTTACACATATGGTGAGCACATAGCTGTGGAGAAACGATCTCACCACCTGTTGTTTTAAAATAGCACAGATGCTTATTAATGGGCCTTCCGTGATGCTGTTTATAGCACATGCTAAAACTCACTCAAAATACTGCGGATCATCTTGGTAAAGGATATTATTACTTCACCACAGCCTCAGTTTGGGTCCCGTTCAGCATCTCCACTGGCCTGCTGGTTGTTGGTGGGTGGGAGAGGTAAGCATCCCCGCGGGGGGAGCCAGCCATGGGTGACTGCTGTCCCAGGCGCTGGGTGGCCGTGGCTGCGGCTGTGGGGATGGCTGAGCCACCCCAGGGACTGCGGGAAGGACCCGTGCGCAGGTTCTCAGCACTCACAAGTCTTCGGCTCACCCGATGTCAGCTCCTTCGGGCCAAGGCTCAAAAGCAGCGTTTCCACACTTCAAAGCCAGGGAAAATGAGTAATAGCACAACTTGAGCTTTGATCAAGAGTGTCTCCTCGCGTTTTTTTTCTATGGAAAAGCCAGTTCTAAACTGACTGAACTAAATTTAGGTAAGCAAATGTTCCGTCAGTTCCCTGCTTTCTTTGTCCAATCTAATAAGTGACTTGGAATCTCAACTTTGCTTTCAAAGCATTTCTACAGGCTTCTACAAAGCCTGATATTTCTGGTCTGTAACTCTCTAGATTTGTCTTTGAGTTTTGGTTTGGGTTTTTTTTTTTTCTAACCTGGTCAAAGTAGAAATTAGAAGTGTTTCTCCTTGGAAATCACCTGTCCTCAAGTAGACCAAGAAAAATTCTTGTTGCTGGGTGGCAGTTCACTATCATTCTCACTTTACTGAAATATGAATTTAAAAGGGCAATTGGGATAAACAGACTCTGCTACTTTCAGAACTCCCAAGGGGCTTACCTGAGGCACAGAAGGTTCTTGATATCTCCATGTTGCTAGTGAATTCCAAGAAAGCACTATTATACATTACAAAGAACATATTAAAAAAAAAAAAAAAGGAATGAAAGATGTGTATTAAGTTTAGCAAAAACTCTTGGGAACTTAGGCTGAGTGTCTTTTGTGTGTGTGTGTGTGTGTGATTATTTTTTTAATTTTTTTTTTTAATGAAATACATATGGAGTCTTCCCCTCCTCCCCCCTCTGTGGTGCATGACAGATGGCATTGGTTGAGTTTACTATAGCTAGTAAATCAAAAAAAAAGGTGTTCCCACTAGTAAATCAAAAAAAAGGTGTTCCCACTGGAACAGTGTCTGTCAGATGCCTGTTCAAGCTGTATAGGATGGACAAACCCCTCTTCTTATTCAGCAAAGCTGTGTGGCATGTCACGATAGACCTAGCCTGTAAGAATATACACCTGCTATTGACATCAGACCACTGGCAGAATTCCAGTGAAGAACTCTTACAGCTGCAATGCGTGAATTAAAGGCAGAAGTCCCCCAGTGCTGGTCACTCCCCATCCCTGCGGAGCTGGCGAGCAGGAGGTGGTGTCTGTGCGGTGGCGCTCGGTGGCAGCGGGCGCTGTGGCCTCGCCGAATGCACCTGCTGGAGCCCAGGTACAGTCCCCATTCCCACGGTGTCCCTTGTCGTGACGTGAGAGGAGTTAAACAATTGTCACCTTTTCAGTTTCTCAAGAGTCATGATTTCATGGGTCGCTCACATTCCCTTTTTCCTCAAGAACAGAGCCGTCCTGGTCTATTTACTCTTCCTGCATATGTAAACTGTTCCATACCTGAGTCAGTCTTTGTCGCTTTTTTATATACTTCCTGCAAATTTATTTCTGATGTGCAATGGTCAGAACTTACAGAGCTCTAATAGCATGAAAACTTCTGTTTCTGTTCCATTCCTTTCTCAGTTTCTTTACTATGTGTGTTTTTTTCTAGTTACTAATTACATGTTTCACTTGGGCTATCTCTTGTATCATCTTGTGTCAGGTTCATTTTCATTGTAGGATCAGAACAATGATATGTTTGCAGTGGGACTGGGAGGAACTGGTGCCATTAGCAGGAGACAGAAAAGCTGGTAGCTGGAAAGCAAAATGTGTATTTTAAATGTAAGAAAGAACAAACTCTAGTATTTAATGTTATAGAGCAAGAAGATTCAGCTGTAAACCCTTCCTTTGTTTTGTGTTTTAAAACAGTAGGATGATGGCAGCTTCACTGGTTTGGGCTAATGGTTGTGAGCTCAGACATGGCAAGCAGAAAATTGAAAATTTGTTAACACATATAAGAAATGGAGCACGTGAAAATATTTCAGACTCTGAAAGGTCATAATGTGAAATACTTTATTTCTAGGTTGTTTTTTTTTTCTTTTTTCTATGGACTGCTGCATTTTGAGGAACCATTCTTTGTAAGGTCTCCTGGAGTCACGGTGTGGTAAGAGGTGGGAATGAGGTGTGCGTGAACCCGGCGCTGTGGGATGGAGGAAGGGACATGGCTTAGCAGAACAGAGTGCAGCCTAGGGAAGGCACAGCTTTCTGCCCGTGAAGGAGGCCCTTTCTGCCATGTGTGTTCATACACCCACTGCTGATGTTTACATTCAGCTCTTGGACAAACACCAAGACCTTTTCTGAGCAGAATGTACACCCTGGGCAGGGGGTGCTGTAAGTTACCCCCAAGAGCCAGAGGCCTGGCTCAGCGCTGCGTGAGGTGTGCCCGCCTGCAGGAGTTCAGGTGCTGATGTTGGATGGCAGTTGCAGTAGTGTAGGGCAGTAAAGAACTGTGTAATGCCAGTGTCAGTCACCCCGAGGGACTGTGCAAAACCAATGCCACCACCGTTCTGTGTGTGTCCTTCGAGAGGGTACTCATTGTGTCGGTACCTGATGTGGTACCACTAGGGCCTGGCGAGGGCAATGGTAATGTTCTCTTAAATTTTACAAAAGGAAAACCACTGATAAATGGTAAAAACGAGGTGCAAAGCCTTTGCCTGTCTGCAGCACACACACCGGGCGTCCCCAGAAGGAGTACAGTGAGACTGTGTTTGTAGCAGATGACCACGAGAGCCGTACAGCCGCAGGAACAGAGGGACTGTGTCAGAGATGTAAGCCTGTACCCCCACCTCCTCATGACACTTCAGCGCTCATTAGCTGTCATGTAACAACAGGCTTCTAATGTATAGAAAGCTCATAATGGGGAATGATTTCATTAGCACACAAGGAAGGAATTGCATGACGGTATCTTGCAGGGGATGATGCATTAGCGAACTGTCCTTCTGAAGGCAGATACTTCTCAGTTGTGTGCTCTGCCCATCTCTCTAATTGCTCTGCAGACCAACGAGCGAGAGGATGCACTTCTGTTACCCTCTTTTTCTCAGCTACTGGGGAAATGTATTATTTATGTAGTACCTTTCATCGTGGAAGCACTTCCATCTTCAGTGACAACATTTGCAAGTAGGGGATGAAAGCTGTTATTTAAACATTGTTTTCCCACAATTGTATTGCTGCTAAGACTGCGGATCAGGGAGTTATTTATGCTAATCTCCAGAAAAGGTACTGATTCCTGATGACTGCTGCAGCACACTCAACCGTGCTGTTTCCTTCCAAGCAGAAAATTCTCTTTCCTATCACTTTTGTGCCTCAGAAGCAATTTTTGAAGGCCATTCATCCGTTACGGACTGCAGCTCTGCTTCTTAAGCAGTGTTTCTAGTGGGACCACACACTAGGCAAATGCATTCTGTGTAAGTTTACTGGATTCTCCAAGTGCACTCTGTGTTACCATTTCTGTTCCTCCTTCTCCTCTGGCCAAGCCAGGCACCAAGACTCATTTTGCAAGCTTGGCTTTTTTTACTGAAATTTGTTAATAAGTAAAATTTTTGAGTTTATGGTTGGGTCTGTCTTGCTGGCCCAGTATTTTATAAATACATGTTCTTCACTGCTGTCTCATGCGTCTATTTGGAGACAAACAAATTGCAGACCTTAAACACCTGTGACATCCTATGCGAACTACAAGGGAGAATTGTAGAAAGAAGAGAACTTCAGCAGTGTTCTGGGCTCAGCAGCTCTCCTCTCAGGGCTGCTCTTCACCATCTTCCTTCATAATTCTGTCCTTGTATGAATTCTGGTGACAAGTACGGGGTTTTGGGGGTGTGGTTTTTTTTTGTATGGAACAGGTACCAGCGGGATCAGAGTTGCAGTCTGTGCTTTACACTCAGCAGTGTCTGTGAGTACTGCTGAGCACCAGAACAGTTTCATATACAGCTGGTGACTGTTGTCAAGGATTTGGGTACGTTTTTGGCTTGTTTCAACTTGTTCGTCTGAACAAGTCCAAAGCTTGGTCTGGGAGTTGGTGTGGCTTGGAAGCCATTTCCCAGTAGGTAATTTGAATGTTGTTTAGAAAATAAATTACCCTATTAGAAGCCTTGTAGTTTTACCGGACTTTCCCTTGGTGTGGTTGCTGTTGAGGCAGGGCAGATTTTCAGCTAATTTGTCTGGGGTTTCTCTGTTCAGACTGAAAACGGTAGCAGCTTTCCATGCGTCTTGGGAGATCTGTCTTTCAACTGGTGTTCCCTCTGTCACACTCTTCTTGAACACTTGATCAGAGCTGCTGTTTGTTCTGTTGGAGAAATTTCAATTCTCGGTGTCCCTTTCCGACGTATTCTTGTTCTGTTCAGAGAGCAGTAATTCCCGTGCAGTGTTCTAATTTATCTCTATTCTCTGAATACATTTGGAGGCCTTGTCAAGGAAGGCAGATATACAGAAATAATTTGGAGTATCATGGCTTTCATAGTAACAGTTGTAGAGGCTTTCAATAGCTTTACTCTCTACATGTGTTAATTTTGTGTCAAGGCGTGATGTGAAAATCCAAGAAAAGTCACAGTTTAGCACCTCCGTTTTCTTGATTCTCCCCATGTAGTGGTAATTTATAAAAGTAATTACCATTCTCATAACAGTGGTCAGGATACTGGGCTTTTATTTTCAGCAAGGGTTGTCTCTCATAAGAGACTCCTGTGTGTGTAAGGATACAAGTACGGACAGGTTGGAAAGGATAACGTAAACAGGAGTTAACTGTCACCAGAAGCATGGGAGTGTGGATCTAGTGGGGGTCCTTCTGGGTAAGTCAAGTATGGGGCATAAAACTGATTATTTGTATACACTACTGTTGACGTGTCAGTTGTTTGTCCCATGGTTGAGTCTTTCCCTCCTCCTCCACACAAAGCGCCTTCTCTGTGGAACTAGTGAGGGTGAGACCCAATATGAGGGAAGAAGCAGTTCCTTTTATAAACATCACTAGTGGCAAAACGGGAGTAACCGAAAGTAAAGGTGGCTGTGAGTGCCCCCACTCTACACTTTTCCTCTCCTTTTTTTTTTTTTGGTTTGTTTTATTTTTCCTGCGTTTGTATGCATTGGGGTGGTAGTCAGGTGCCTCTATCTTACAGTTTAGGCATAAAGATTTCTTACAAACTAAGGAAAAAAGGCTCCTGGGCTGGGTTGGTTTTTTTTGTTTGTTTTCTTTCAGGTTCCTACTTTTCTCTCCAACTAACCAGCTGATTTAAACCTAAAAATCTTACTCTTGGCGTGGGGGCTGCTTATATTCAACCCAGCTCATGTAACAATAAATGAGAAAGTATTCAGGAAAGCACAAAAAGATTCAGTAGGATTAACAAGCAAAGCATAAGGGTTTTTTCCATGCAGGAACAGCCTTTGAAAGCGAAAAGCAAGCTAAGGGAAGTGGCATTAATTGCAGAAAGTTAACCTGGAAAATGGGAATCAGAAGAGAAGATTCTTCAAATCCTTTCAGCTACTCAAAGCGTGGAATCGGAGGTCTTCTGTTTACAAGTGATCAAGTATAAAGAGAGAGAAAAGAAGCCTATTAAGGATAAAGAAGAATTGTTGAAGTGGCTGTTATGCACATCCCTATAATCAATCGGCTGTCTCTGAAAAGGGTCTCTTTCTCCTGCCTTTGAGTGTGGTTTTAGGCAGGTTTGAGGAGAATTGTTGGTTGTTGAAGGTGGCATGCGTGACATGGGGGAGTGAGGGGCAGCTGAAGTCAGTACCCATGTCTCCTGTAGATAAGAAGACTGCAAGGCCTCGCTGAGTGCTGGCTGGGCTGTGAGCTGGAAGGGCCAGCTAGTCACAGTCTCATTTGGGTCGTCTTCCTTCAAGCACTTAGCTGTTCCAAGCCCACCCAAAGCAGCGCAGAGGTTGCTTTCTCTTTGTGACTTCCCTTCCCTATGTACTTCAAGAGCTTCACTGGGAACTTCATGAAAACACATTTTGGCTTTTTGCTTGGCTTCACCTGGGAAACCTGCACACGACTATCTGACAATTACCAGTTACTCCCGAAGGGTTCTTTCTTGTCCTCTGAAAATCCCTTTGTCTCTGAACACAAGAGGAATAAACCAAGACTGGAATAAGCTCTAAAATGTGGAGCTGAGTGGGTTGGCCACAGCACACCTCCTTGGACTGGGCACAGTGTCCCTTCCATGGAGACACGGATGGTGATGCGGAACATGGGAATGGCTAGGTCTCATCTTGACATTCAACCATCAAAGTCTGCAAAGTACTTATGAAACATGCAACTTTAACAGAACTAGGATCTCTCTTTGGGTCTCCCAGGCTGGCATGTTTCACTGCTTTTTCCACAGACAAGCTTTTTTGGCGTTTCTTCTCCTCTCAAAATGACAGAAGCTACTCTGCTGCCTGCACCGAGCAATACTGCAACCTTTTATTTGCTGGAGCAGCTCCAGCAGCATCTCTCAGACAGTACAGTTTAGCCCTAGCTTTCTGATGAAAATACCTGTTTTGGCAAGCAATTTCTGTTTCCATAATTGCTTAGAAGGGGATGTCCTTGGTGCTTTCTCATTTATCTGAAGCAGAAGGAGAAGTACATACTTACTTGTGAGGCTTGTCTCAACACGCAAATGCTCTCCCAGGTGCTTTGAGGGACCTAAACTGGCTTTACTTCAAATAACCCATGCCAGAAAGAAAGTTGTTTACTGAGTTGTCATTTGTGGTCTTTACTATTTGAAGTGCCTTTCTGACAAGGTAATTCATCTAATAACTGAAATAACTTTGAGTCCTTCCTCAAGCTTCTTAGAAGACATAGGTAAGAAAGAATTTTTATCCCCAAGGAAGACTTTTCTACAAGCCTTTGAAGTCCATTTATTTCTGTGGGACTTCCATGGCATTCCTCTACTCTTCTAATGACATCTGTGACCAATCTGCCAGTCTGTTCCTGTAACTGTATGTACTTAAGCTACCAAAAGGAGTGGAATTTTTGTCTCTCATTTTTGAGTAAAACTTGCTCAAAAAATAATTAGTGCCATCCAAATTCAAGTTAAACTGCCCACCATTCCTTCTTCCATGCTCCTGTTCTCTTCACTTGGGTCTTTTGGAATAGCAAGGAAATTACAGGAGTCAAAAGAAAGCTAATATAAGGCCTTTTATCAAAAAGGATAAATAGAATGATTTGATTACCAAGGTCTATTGATCTGATATGACTCCCGGGCAAAACAGTAGAAAAAGCAATATTCTATTATAGCTTTGAAGGACAGGATTATAATTAATGGAAGTCACTGATGGTTAATGAAAAAAGATCCTGTCAAAGAGCCCTTGACATGCTGGCTTTATATGTGTTGGAGGTTGCAAGTCTGGCTAAAGGAGATAGGCGTAATAGTGCATTTTACTCTGTGAAAGCTGCAGTTGATGCTATTTTGTGTCTGCCAGCTCAGGCCCCTGGTGTGTCCCCTGCCGGCGCGTTGCTGGCTGGTGGCAGCAGCCGGGCAGGACAGCGGTGTGGTTCCGGCAGAGGAGGGGATGTGCTCACGCCACTGTGGTACCCACGGAACTCCTTCCTACCTGCCATACAGGTGTGATGATGAGCCTCTGGGCTCACTCTGAACACATTCTGCGAAGGTGGAATAGCTACCAGTGTGCTCAGAAAATGCCCACCAGTGTCTGCATGGTGACGGATATCTGGGTTTCCCTTTCTTGCTCAGTCTCCGCAATATTTGTGGGTGTTCCCGTACCTTGCTCTCTTCTCCCCGACCTCCCCCCACGCCAAGAAAGAAAAGTAAGAGGGAAGCTTTTCCTAAGGTAGAAACAGGATTGAGAAGTGTTCTAATGGAGCTGTGGATATCTGGAGAGCTACATGATTTCGTGCAGCTGCCATGTTTTACTAGCGGAAAAATCTGTTTCCCTATTGCTAACTTGGACACACAAACATTCAGTCGTTCTCTCAAAATAAAAATAAAACCTGTATGACTGATGCTTTTTTGGCTGTTTATGTACAGTGCATCTGTCATCATGTTTATTGCAAATTTGTGTATTAAATCCACCAAAATGATCACTTTCTTGCTGGAAAGCTATGAAACTGTTGAAACACTAAATCAGGGCCTTTCTGTTGCTTTCCATGTGACTCATCACTTTGCCTCATTTAAATGTTTAACACCTCATTAATTCCTTGTAATTTTGTTGTGTATCTTGGTTCTTTGTACTGGACAATATGAACTGTTTTTTTATTTGTCCTTTTGCATTTTGAACTTTTGGTACGGACTGTTTTCCTTTACAGCTTCTCCGTCCATCTACAGCAGGGCAGGATTCTTCCAGCCAGCCAGCGTGTTGCCTAAAAACCGAGGCGTGCTGCATGTCCCATTATCCTCCTGCTTCTCTTGCAGTAGCTGTAATGAAGACTTGCCCGCCGTGCAGACAGAAGGCTCCCGGCTGTGCCATATGTGTGTTATCTAGTAGCCTGAGGAGAACCTCTGCTGTAAGTTGCAGTCAGAGGATGCTGACTGGGTCTTTCAAATTAATTATTGAAAATGGCATGAGAAACACAACATGAAGAAATTAAAAAAAAAAAAAGTCACCAATTATAATGAAGAAGATCTTTTGAGGAGACTCTGAGAAGCAGCTTTTATCAAACCACTCCAAAACAACCCTCTCCACCCCTAACTTACAGACTAGGTGTTTTCCAGTGCCATGGCTGGAAGTGCCTGTGAGTCGCCTTTGTAGAGTCCTTTGCCTTTTCCAGCTCACCCTGTTCCCGTTCCTCCTGATGCTGTGAGGCTGTTGTCTGAGGACAGGTATGAAGTGCAGCTCTGTACCCTGGGCCGTATGTCTGAGTGATGGCTTCAGACTATATACATCTATGGCTTTTTTCCCTAGCTGCTCCTACAAAATCATATTTTAAAAACAAGCTCGCTTAAAGGCTCTAACAGCTCATAACTGAGATACACCAATGAGGAAACCTCACTGCAAAAAGGCATCCTGAGGTGGTTTTCTCCAAATGCTGCTAACAGACTACTTTTTTATTTTACTACTTCAAAAACTGATTTTAAAATAAGATCTCATGCCGCTGCCTGCTTGCCCTGTGTATTGCCAGGCTTTCCCTTGTGTGGCAGTCTGTGGGAGCTGAGTGTGCCCCCTGCAGCGTGCTGCCCGGCACGCTCCTTAGAGTGCATAGATAGTGCAGCACACGTAGCACCACTGCTAATGCAGCTATTGTCAAGCTGAAGGCCAAAGAATGAGTCTTCTTGCACATTTAGAAGTTAAATATGCAAATCCTCATCTCTTGAGAAATTGAATATTTTTGACTGTATGGGTAGAGTCTGAGAATTCAACCAGTGAAAATGCTCCAGTCAAGTTAATTAAAGCTGGTATCCTGAGAATGCTTTGCATTAATTTTGTATCAGATTATACTTCTACTTTCTGCAACCTTAATTAATCAAATCTTAATGGTTACTCAATCTGTAGCGCTGTTCTGGGCTTAAAAAATATCCAGGGGCATGTTCCTAATTGAATATTGGGATTTGGGGAGGGGATGAGTAGATGTTGGTCCCCTTTTTCCAGAGGGGAAATAGACTCTGGTGTCTGAGCAGGTGGAATAGGAAGAGGCAAAGGGCGGGTTGTCCTTCAGGACAAGGAATGGCAGCAGGAGGCATAGAGCAAAGTAATTAACAGGTCTTTTTCCAGAAGAGAAGGTTGCCCTTACTGTGCCTAATTACACAGCCGGTAATTGAGAACACGCTGCCTTGCCGTGCCCAGTTGGTGCAGGCAACCCGCGGGCAGGTATCTCCGTAGTCTGGGAGCAGGGGTTGCCTCGGGCAGAGCTGGAGCTGGCATCCTTTGGGATTAGTGCTGTAAACGAATGGCTCTGGCCTGTAACGTGGCTGTTTTGAATTGTATCGGGACACAAAGGAGGATCAACTTGGGTCTGAACCTGGGCTGTTACCCTCCAGCAAGCAGAGAGAGGAAATCTGATTTTATAAACTCTGTGCAGAGGTGCAATTAAAAGGAAAATATCTAGTTAATTCTACTATATCTCAGGAACAAGCAAGTCTAGAATAGGCTGAGACTGTATTTCACTTACGGTATGGCGATAGTGACAGCTTTTTAATGTCACTAACCGTGTATTAAACAATGTTTCTGTCAAACAGCACTCTTTCTTCTACAGTGCTTTTAACAAGGCTGGGCTCTTGAGCCGATAAAATGTCTGGGAACTACGTTTACCTTTTAGGAGACTGAATTCAAGACTGGAATTCTTCCTATTTCACATCTAGAGCTGCTGGCCAGACTCCTCCTGTGTGCGTGCCATCTATCTCACCTGCCACTGCTGATGAGCTGCTAACTGGGACTCTCACCCTAAACTCATCACAGTCCGTGGACCCGTGGGTGCAAAAGGGGTGTTGATGTCCCAGTTCAGAGTTTAGTGGGTGCTGTGGAAACCCCTGAGGCCAGAGCACACGGTGTATGAGCAGGGCTGAGGAATGGGGGTTGTTCAGTCTGGAGAAGACACTATGAGGAGATGTAACTGCACTAGCCAAGGAGGGGGTTACGGAGATGATGTAGACTTTTCTTGGAGGCGTACAACAAAGGGTAGGGGGCAATGGTCACAACTTGCAATGACAGAAGTTCCAAACACATGAAAGGAAAATATTTCCCTGCAAGAATGACAGGTTCTCCGAAGTGCCCAGGGAACCTCCATCCGTGGAGATACTCGGAATTCATCGGGAGTGCCTGAGCAACCAGACCAAAGTTTGGAGTTAGCCTGGCTTTGAGCAAGCAGTTGTTCCACTTGATGGCCTCTAGACATCCCTTCCAGCCAGAGCTTTTCTATTATTCAGAGAGATGTCTTGATCTCCTGGGTGTGCCTCTACAGACCTGTCAGTCCTGACCCAGGGGCTGAATCTCACTTAGTATTTCTGTGTGGGGGTAGGGAATAGGATAGTCTCAGTGCTCATCTTCCATATAATAACCTCATGTTCTCATAGCCTGAGAACAGACTATTCTCACCTTCAAGGAACTTGAACCCATGTGCAAGCAGAGGACAGAACCCCCAGTATAAACTGGTCAAAACTGGTTTGTTGTGTACAAGCACAACTGCTTCCCTTCTGCTCCGGTGCTTTTGCAGACGAGAGGGTGCCTGACTCTAGTCTCATCATTTGTGTGCTGAAAAAGAAGCAGCCTCCGCTTCTGGATCATGCTCCTTAGATTATTGTTGTTGTTTCTAATTGACTCTGGAGTAAAATACTTGAGAGGTTCTGGAAGTCCTTCTAGCTCTAGGTATTATGCACAAGACAGGCTGTTCTGTCACTCAGAAGTTTTTTCACAGGAATTATTATTTCACAGGAATAAGCTGATCTGAGATCATGCTAGAGGCAGGGCTTCAGCTGGACCTGCCCCACAGCAGGTGTCCAAATGCAGCAGAACAACACTCCAGTGCCCGGATGGCGTGGTCCTCAAACTTCTGCCTGAGGAGCAGAGCTCTGGCAAGCTGGGGTTCCTAGTCTGCCAGACATGGCCACAGTGGTCCTTGTGAAGAGGTCGCTTCTGTTTTCCTTCTGCTCGTGCACCGAGTGAAAGTCTCACTGACACGATGAGATACAAACTAAATAAGCAATTCCACATTTAGGTGTTAATGAGCTTGTCATTGTTTAATGTACCTCGCTCTGTGCAGAAAAACACAGATATGTGACACCGCAAACTAAACTTATCTTTCCATCAGATCCACCCACACAGAAGATACTCAAGAAAAGCTCCATCACATGCTGAAATCTGTGAAAGTTAAAGCAACCCCGGGAGGTAAATGAATTTAAATGAATAACTGCATTTCATACAAATGGCACTGGTGCGGGACAAGAAACAACAGAAATCAGGCAAAGAGGGGAGAAGTTCATGACACTTGTTGGGGATTTTTTTATTGTGTTGGGTTTTTTTACCGTGAGAGTTGCCAGTTGTTCTAGGAGACCTTGCAGCTTCCTCTCCCGAAGTGCGTTCACTTCCAACACTTGCCAAAGTCTTTCTGCAGAGCCCTGTCAGGCACAGCTAGTGGCAAATGCTTGTTCTGGGTAAAGGAAAAACTTTTTTTTTTTTCCAAAGAATCAGAAAAGACGATGTATTTGCCAGTATTGTTCCTGGTGTAATAATATGAACTGATCACTTTATATAGATCACAGGTTATTTTGTCCAGTTGTCCTGCACTATTATAGTTTATACTTTGCCTTCACCTATTCATAATTCTTGCTTTCTTATAACAAAACTAGCATAGGATTATAGCTACAAAATTCTGTGCTGATCTATTTGATGTTAACTATGATCAACAGAGTATTTTCGAGGCTTCTTCCCAGCAAATAGAAATAGCCTTGCAACAGGCATGGTTTGTCTCTGGGTGTTTTAAGGAAAAAAATACTCAGTCTTATAATAGTATATTAAGAGTAATTTTTTTAATGAAGCACATGAGCTGACTTAAAGCTACTTATTCTTGTAGATGTGCCTACTCAGTCCTGTGCTAAGGAAGAACCTTCTCTCTCTCTGGTGTCTGTCTCGAGCTCCTCTGCCCCGTTGCTGGGTTAGAGCGCCCAGGCTTGACAGGAATGCAGGAGAAGGAGCCTAATGGGAAGTTGAACAGAGCAAAAATTGTCTGAGTGGTAAGGTTTAACTCTGAAATACTTGATTCCTGCTGTTGAGGCATCTGGAAGACACAATGCTGTGCAGCTTCATGAAACCTTTATGTGGTAGCACTGGAGCTCACTGCAGTGTTTGATTACACGCTTAATAATCAGGCTGAGCCAGTTTGCCCTTGTTGGCAACCTAATCACCATCTCTGCTTAATCAAGTTAGAGGTGCTGCTTTGTGGTGGTGAGCTTGTCTGGTTTTGGAGGGGGTTTGTGGTGGTCTTTTTGGTTTTGTTTCTTTTTTCTTAAGTTACCGCTTCACTGGAAAGTCCACTGGAAAGTCCACTGGAAATGCTTCAGATGAGCTTGGCTGGGTGAGAAGCGTTTGCCTGGTGCTGTGTGGGCAGAGTGGGACAGGGGTGGGTTCCTTGGTTTGTTTTTAAAACTAAACAACCCCCCTTCTTTCCGCTTGTATCCCTAAAGTGCGTATGGTCCCTGTCTGTTTCTGTCATGAGGATGGCATAGCTCTTCATTTTAGTCCTCTCTTCAAATAATACTCTCTTGTAGTTGTCAGACTCGGAGAATCTGCACACCTTTGCACACTTTCTGCAATCCAGTTGTATGGGGTTTTTTTAAGAAAAAAGCAAAAATCCTTCTGTATTTGTTATTTCATGGGGAAAAATTGATTAAGTTTAACTTTCTGTTGAACCCAGTAGTTTTGGTAGCCTATTAAATGGTATAGCGAGGTATGCCATACAGGAGAATAATTTACTTAAAAATAGCTTTAATGGACCCAAGAATCCCCACGTGATCCAGGGAAGGAGTTGTCCAGTGCAATCAGCCTTCCAGGCGCTTCAGTATTTTTTTTCCTTTCACTGTTTTGCATGTAAAAGTTTAATAATTAACAAGTTAATTAAATCTGTAACATTTGCATTGATTTCAATATTTGAATAATATTCAGTACTTGAATAATCCCTGTAGGGAGTTAAGCAAGAAGAGTAGCAAAATAAAAAAGGGGGAAAATAGTGCTTGATTCTGGAAGTCACACTTAAAGATATTCCTGACAAAGCGTTAAGGAGCAAATTGCTTGGAGAAGGAGCATTTTGGGAAGAAAGATTTAAAAGAGGAAGACCCTGAGGCTGAGCAGGGTATACTTAATGTCTCTCCCATCCGAATGGTATTTCACTTGGACTGTGCTGAAAAGCTTCTCTGAAATGAAGGCACGTCTCGTCTCCCCATGTTTAGTTCAGCTCTGGTTCCACTGGAGTCTGGGATGGGAACAAACACGGGCTGTTGTCTGTCACCCAAACGTCAGCAGGATTTGTCTGTTCCTGTTGAACCCTGCGGAGACTGTAGGTACAAAGTAGCAATGGAAAACTTTGTTCAAGGGAAGGGTGGAAAGGATCATTTTTGGTGGTTGGGATGGCAAATTTTGAAGCCATGACACTAAAAGTTAAAGCATCCTGCAGTGTTGCCTGTGAAGCACATGTTCAGTGAAGCCTTTAGCCCAGTGCAAACAGTTCTGTTAGAAAATGCAGGCATTAGTTGCCAAGTAGTAGAAAGAAAAATGTCTTTTCTTCCCCACAACCCCCCCCCTTTCTTCCCTCAATGTTTTTTTCCAGTATGGGTGAATTTCTGACTCGCCTGAAATCAAAGTGGTTTTTTCATCAGTTTCGGTGAAGTTTGCACCGTATCTTCAGATTTCGTGGGGGTGTCCTTCATTTCAACAGCCCATGAAGTCACATTTTCAGCAGTGAGAGGATGGGTTCACTAGTTTATTTCACTCCTTATTCCAAGATGGTTTTTAAGAAGTTTGGTTCTTACTAATTTCTGAAGCATCAGGTCCTTTGTAGTATCTGGTGTTGGTCATCTGAAACTGAAAGTAGGAGTCTCTACAGACCGTGCTCACTCACCCCAGTCCGGCGTGTCCCTTGCACATGGGACAGTGTCCTCTTTTTACCTGGGGTTCTTGTGGAGCAGTTACTTTTTAGACAACCTAATCAATGCTTCAAGTTAACCTACAAGCAAACGTGTCACCTCTTGCAGCGTGCCTGCAGCTTTGATGCTTCTTGGTCTTCTGAGAGGCATTGATTCAGCTGAACGATGCGGTGGGATCTGGAGAAAACTCGGAACTGTGTTTCTATGGTGAATGCTTTCTTGGAAGTAACCTAAAGGTTACTGTTCCGTCCCCTCTCCATTTGCTTTTCGAGGTACCTTCGCCAGCCCTTACAGTATATACTCTTCCTCTACCCTTCTTGGTACAGAAACCCAAAAATGTCAAAGCTAATCTCTTATTTAAGTTATTTTAAATAAGAGAGAAAAGATTCCTCATCCTCTCTTATGTAAAACAAGGACTTTAGTCTTGGGGACAAACACACTGCTGCTGGTGTCTATAAACACCATGTCTACACTGAATCATGATCTTGTAGGGCACTGGGATTTTCTTGGTCTCTGAGGGTACGGACTGGCAAGTAGAGGACAGAGGTTTATTATCTCTCTCTTACGGTACTTGCCATGTGGCTTGGGAAGGGACTGCCTCCTGCCAGCAGTGAGACACCAGGAGGTGAGATGGGTGAGATCATTGCTGGCCTCTGGTTTCCCAGCCTGAAGTGACAGTCCCAGTCTCAGCGGTTGGAGAAGTTGGAGGCAGACACTGGAAACACAGCAAGTGCTTCTCATGGCCATTTATATCCACTCAGGACTTAGGACAGGGAGTGGGAGAGCAGCTGGGGGGGCACCTAGTAGTCAGCCAAGGTCAGCCCACCCCAGGTGGGGCTCTACAGCTAATTATTGTAGGTACTAAAAAATAATATTTTAAAATAGACAAACATTTGGAATATGAGGCAGTTCGTGTACAGCTTACAGAAAATCTGCTAGGCTCACACAGACCCTACTGGTAAGTCCATCTAGATATAAGTACTTGTGCCAATGGCATGAGCATTTGCCAGTCCCTGTCCCGGCAGGTACATCTAGGTATATTTACATGGATAGATGAGGTCATTTTCAAAGTTCCCTGAACACTCAAACTGCTGTATAGGAAACATTCCTGGTATCTACAATTCTCTCTGATGTTATGGTCCTTCCCATGTTCATCTAAGCCCAAAGATGACAGGCTCACAGCTAGTTGTCAGCATCCCAAGGCCTTTGCCAAGAGGAATAATGGCTGTAGAGGTGTCTTCCTCCCCTTTGCCAGGAGGCACTCGATGTTGATTGTTTCTTCCTGCTCAGTGTTAGAGTCCGCTTGGGTTTATTTTTATGCACTTTCTTACCATGGTCTTCCTATATGTCTCTTCTCTTCATTGCTTCTCAGTTACTCAATCTTTCGTTCTCTTTATTTCCAAAGTATAGTTTTTACTGAAACTAAACCTTGCTGTAGATTTGGAGCAACATCTTTATACAGTTATCTTCTTCCTCTTTGAAGTCTTACCTGCAGCTGCCTTTTATGGAGAAAATGATATCCAGAAACTCACATATGTGGGTGATTCTTACTCTTTCAGCATTTTTTTCCCTTTCTGGGGGTTTCAGGAGTGGAGGTCTTAGGGAAGACTCTGCCCACATAGGCACTCCCACTGTAAGCAGAGAGCTGGGGCTTCCCTTCGCTGCCGGCAGAGGAAGGGAGTGGAAGGGACTGGGGGCTCTGCCCGGCCCCTCGGGGCTCAGGTGGCCCTCCTGGTGGGGTCTCACACCGGGAATGCCCCTTGGGAACTGGGCACAGCTCCTCTCTTTCTGTTCATACCTGCGTGGTCACGCTCGTATCCAGAGAACACGGCTTGTACTTGATTGCATTTTGGTTTTAGGTGTGTAGGAAGGACTGTACGTTCAGCTGAGTCTCGGGCTCTCTACCCTTTTGCCAGTGCTCAGAGCTGCTGTGAGAGCTGTGACTCGAGGGAAGAGCCTGGGCTGCAGGAGGTGGGGGAGTCTGGTTGGGTGACTTTTCCTGGTGTGGGTATAAAATGCCCACTGTATGCGTTTGGAATAGGCATCTCTTGAAGTGATGGAGCAATTGGTTATGGTTGGCTGAAACCAATGAGCTCTGCCAGAGGAAATGCTGCTGTCTTTACATGCTCCACCTCCCCTCTCGTGAGTGATCTTAGGGAAGATAGGAACGGGAAAATACCCCATTATCTTCCTCTGTTTAGCCCTTTCTTTTAGAGGAATAATTCAGACATTAGAGGGATAAGAATTAAGTATTTGAGCTTTAGTTTGGCTTGAAATTGGGGATTCAAGGCTGTAACTCGTGCTGATGTTAAGTAGCTGAGATGTGCAGGGCCTGGGTTGCTGCTGGTTATCATATTCCTCAGGGTCCCTGGGTCTGCAGCTAGAAATGCATCTTAAAGCTGGCTCGCACACATTGTGTAATGCAGCACAACTGCTAATTAAATATGGGTATATGCAAGCCATTTTGTAGTTTCCATCTGGTACCAGCACATGGACACTTGTCAGCATTGCCAAGGACAGCTTTGTGAAGTGCTGTCCTTGTGTTCAGAATGATCCTAGGTCACAAAGGATTATTCGGGAAGAAGGGCTGATGTTTGTTTTACTTTTTTCCTCCTTGCTTAATTAGATTCTTTTTTAAATGTGGACATGCAAAAGAGGTGGGTAAGGTTCCTGTCTTCAAACTGATAGCAAACATGAAGGCTCTCTTTTCTTTCTTTTATGTTAGAAATTATTTGACCTGTATTTTAAATGCCCATAAATGCAATGTGTAAAATGCAAACTGATCATACTGAAGGGTTTCCCATTATAAAGGATTTCCTTATTCTGCTTTTCTCTCCTCCAGCGGTTCGTGCATCACGTCCAGGTCTCAGGCTGGTTGGTTACCGTCCCAGTTTGAGGTGAAACAGAACCAATTCTCTGGTAATTTTACTTCCCGGCCAGGGCTCCTGTAACTCTCTGACACGAGCAGCGTGTTGTGGAGACAGCGGTTTGCTTTCGGGGCGGTGAGGGCCGTGTGTGTAGTTGGCAGGGAAGGGTGTGCAGAGAGGCCCTTGCCGTGAGGTGCTGCTGTGCCAGCCGGGGTCAGGGCACCCCCTCTGCCCCACGGCGGGGCTGGGCACGGAAAGGCTGAGGGGTCCCACCGGCGGGAGGAGGGGACAGGAGAGGGGACCCCACGCTGACCAGCGGGGTGTTCCGTCCCCTCTGTCCCACGCTCAGTGCAAAAGCCGAAGGATCAAAGGGGCAGCCTCTTTGCTCTGAAGCCAGTATTGATACTGGTTTGAGACTAAGCTGGGCTTTTTAGGTGATGTTAAAGAAGAGGGACTTGAAGTGCATCGCTCTGGGAGAATCCACTCGCTGAACCTTGATAAGGCTTCTTCTGGGCCAGCTTGGCTGCTCTGCGTGTATATGGCTGTGTGGCTGGAGGTAGAAAATGAACCCGTTGTACCACCTCACGTGGTTGGGTTTGGGAACCCATTCCTGTGTCTGCCACAGCCTGCTCTTGTTAAGAAAAGGCCATCTTTAAGACTTCAGATCTTGTAAACAGTATGAAATCGCTACCCTCTCCCTCTCTCCCATTAGAAGACTGCAGGTCTCCACAAGGACCTTCATTTAAACCTGGTCCCTATTTCCCCTGGGTCTGGGAGACATTCTTCGTCTCTCTCCCTCAGTTCTGGGCTGACACACTGCTGCTCTCCATAGACGTAGCTGCTGCTGAGCATGTCCAGGGAGCAAGGAAAAGAATGAGGTAAAACCTTTCCTTTCATTAAAATCTCTTTTGTACGATTAGAGGTCCTTCCTTTGGTCCCCCAGCCTGGTGCAGGGTAAGGCATTTGGCCTCTGGAGTTGATTGATGCTGTAACAAGAGAACAGTGTTTATATTGCTCTACCTATTGTTAAAGAAATGAATTAACTTATGATTCCCAAATAAGCCAGTGATAAGGAAACAGGAGACTTTTGCCCAGCCTTGCAGCAGCAGCACTGCAGGGCTGCAACAAGAAGAACACAGTGTGAGGCTGGAAATGGTGAGTGTGTCACTGGACAGGTCCTCCAGGGCTGGCGAAGGTACCTCGAAAAGCAAATGGAGCCCCAGTTCATGGCATCTGTAACGGGATTCTTAAATCTTGGAACTTTGTCTTAAAAGAGTTCTGAAATCAACTTATTTTATTATGAATTGCAACATGGAATATTTGCATATGTGTTCCTTCTGTTGAGTTGATTAAACTTATAATACACTTCATAGAAAGAGGGGTTGGGTTTTTTCTGACTGGTGGCTTATTTTACATTAATAGAGAACTTTTTTTTTTCTTCCATGAATAAATAAAGGCAAACGACAACTAAGATTTATTTTTATTCCTTATAAATATATGGCTTTCACACACCTGGAGAAGATAGGGCAAGCACACAGCAAGATGCGAGGCATTTCCCTCGCTGTGCCAGCACAGGAGGGGTGCTGGGTTTGGTAAGGAATACCATTGGGGTTTTGTCATCCTAGAGAGCTGCCAGAGCTTCCCAGGTGACCACTGCCTCGTATTGTGGCAATAACATCAGTGGTCCGTTATAAAGAACCAGTACAGTATTCCTGCTGGAAACCAGTCTAAAAAAAGCTCGTTTGCGAGGATTATTTCGGGAAGGGCTAAGTAGGCTGAGCTGTTGCCTGGCGACAGAGCCGGAGCCCTTCCCTGCAGCCTGCTCATGGGGACGGGATGCAGAAGGGATGGGAACCTCCAGAGATGTGAGGCTGGGACTAAGGGGAAACCATATGAAATGACAGGCGATATAAAACCTGAATTTATCACCTGAGATGTAATAAATGGAACTGCTTTTAAGTTGCAAAAGCTGAAATGCTGTCAGCCCCATTGTGCCTTTTTTGTGTAGCTTCTAGATAGTAATTAAAAGAACGGCAGAATGTCTGGTGGCTGGGAAAACTGATTCAAATGTAAAGTAGATGTTAAATGCCTGCCACAGGAAAAAAAATTGCATGGAAAAGTTAATTTATTATTGATGAGCCAAAAAGTTGCCCAAATATGCCATGAATGAAATACAGATGAATGTATCGTGGCACAACGAGGTTCCAATACTTGCACTATTTAAAAGCTGCCTGTGTCGTGTTTGCGGGTCGGCAGGCTGGCCCAGTGGTATTTATCTCTGCAGATCCTGAAAAGGATGGTGTCATTGGGTAGATTCTTGGCAAGCTCCAAGTTTGCATGTGAAATGTGAGATCTTGGCAGAAGCAGATTATGCTACAGCAGCGTTGTTTTTGCAAGAGGTAATCTGATTTTATTCTAATCAAACACAGGAGCCAGTAGTTAATCTTTGGCAACATAGAGTTGTGGACGATCTTGCTATCAAAAAAGGCAGATCCCTTCCTTCTAGTGCTGTGCGTGCGGCTGCCCAGGCAGCAGCAGTGATAAGGTCCATCTCTTCTGTTGTGGATGCTGCAGCACACACGTCTGTGGTGAGTCCCTGGGTGTCACAGGGCAGTTACACACAGAGGGCTGTTACACCAGGGCCTGCTGAGACGGGTCGGGGTACAGCAAATGCTGCATCTCCCTTGGAGCTTACAACGTCCTAGAGGTGTGAGGAGGGTGCCTTGGAGGGGGACAGTTGTGTGTTAAGTACTAAGGAAGAGTTCAAGGATTGGTAAACGGTGGAGCGTTGAAGTATTTTGAACACTTGGTCGCTAGAGCTCACGTTGCAGTGAAACACTGAAGAACCCTAGCAGATAGGTCTGGAAGCAATCTTAGGGAAGTGCTGGTGCATCCTCCTGTCCGCTCAGGATAACCAATAGCCTGAGTTTCAAATGCTGTCACGGTACTGTTACCTAGACATTTCCCTCTTGCTGTTCTGCCTGCACACTTTCCCTTCGACACGCTGTTGTTACGCGCACGCTGCCGCTGGAGATGCTGTCAACACATCCATCGGATGGGCAGAAGGGCACAAAGTGCAGGCGTCAGTCAGCTGGGAAGGGGAGCAGCGTAATCGGAAGGATAACTGTTCAGCCAGATCTCTTGCACTGAGATAAGAAGAAAGAAGGTCTTCTAAGACAACCTCAGCTACTGCAACTTCAGGGGAAAATGGGTATTATGATATGAGTATTGCCTGGAAAATAAGAATGCACCGTAATTGTATTAGGTCTTGGTCCAGCAGTGAGTGGTGGAAATACTGTGCGTTCCAAGGACAAAAAATTAAAATATTTAAGATGGAATCCTCCATAAAGAGGAAAGTGACATCTATGTTCTTAGTAAATAGGATCTACGATGTTAAAAGCAGTCTTTTTGGTGATGGTAAATATAAGGATGCCATACAGAGAAGTAGTAGAAATATTGAGCAACCTGGTCTGGTGGGAGGTCCTTGCCCAGGGCAGGGGGTTGGAACTGGATGATCTTTAAGGTCCCTTCCAAGCCAAACCGTTCTATGATTCTGTGATTGTTACACACCTGGCCAGGTTATCTGCCTATTGGAAAATGTCAGAGGCTTTCCTTACCTCCCATGAATGTCTTTTCAGTGATCCCAACCCCTCACTCCAATCCGTGGCCCTGTGTGAGGTCCTTGGGTCAGGTTAGCCCAGGGGCACCTCTTGGCAGAGCAGCCGGAGGGTCCTCTGCAGCAGGAGCTGCCTGTCTGGTCCTACAGGCGGAACTGGTAACTCCGCTCCCAGTTCTCTGGCAATTCCTGCTTCCTCCCTGTTCCCAGCTGCTTTGTTTCCTTCCTGGTCTTGTCCTCTAGACAGAGTACCTAGTTGGATATGTCCCCACCTCGACTCGGATTCTTCACCCCACGCTGTGGTTGAGCAGTTGCACGGCTCTACCCCAGCACGTGGGCAGATGAGCCTGGGCTCCTGCCCTCCAGCCAGCCATCGCTTTACTGACCCAGGGAAGAGCAGGGCTCACGTCAGCCCTCGCCCCAGCACAACAAAGCCATGGCTTACCAGGTGGGGTCTACTTTCATGTGGAAGGGATGGTCTAGGTTTCTTGGCTTGTAACTGGCTAAAGATCATTAATCTTGGCAGTTTCATGGTTCATTATTAGGAACCGCAGCAGCTGTACTCAACTCCTTAGAGCTGCTGAGCCATGCCCGTCTGTAGCACAGCTGCCTCTTTCAGCCCTTAGACATGAATGGAGGTTGCCTTGCACCATGGAGCTATTTCTTAGGAAACACAGCTGGTTCCCATTGAACTGGAGAAGTACACAGCAATGTACTGCATGTTGGCTGTCTGCCGCTTCTTGTGTGTTCTGCTTTCATTTTAATGACAATTAAGTCTGTCTTGTCTTTTTTTTTTTTAGCTTTGACCTCGAAAGCATTAGTGCTAGTAAAGAAATATCTAGCAAGATGTGTATCTGCAGGGGAAAAAAGATAGGTCTTACGTGGATAATCATTTTATAGATGCTGAATTTAAAAATGTAATGGACCAGAATCTTTTTAGGCTATCTAGAGTATGATTAATGTCACCCAACTCAACGTATGGATAATGAAGATCTCTGCTCACCTTCTGACTTCTTTTTTTCTTCTTCAGTAGGAAGAGATAAGCACAGTGAAGGTGTGAGCTGTATTCATTCTAAAACAGATCCTTCGTATGGATCAGATGAATCACCTCATGTAGGTTCCTACCTACATGTGTGTACACAGGCATTTAAAATCGGTCCAATGAATCCCATTCTCAGCCGCTTCCACAGCATCAAGCTTCTGCCTGGAACTGGAAATCTGTTTGATAGAAAATCCTTTATCTGAGTGGGTTCCACATTATGGCCTTTGCAGTACTGACACAGCATGAGAGGGCTCACACCGCTCCGCGGGTAGATCACACAACTATTTTGGTATCAGGTGAAAGTGGCTAAACCTGTCACTTTCTCCGTTGAAAGTTGCCTGCAGGGATTAGAGAGGCTGGCAGCAGCTTGGCCCGGCACACAGGCAGGCTGACTGCTGCTCCTTCTGTGCAGTGGGTTGTGCTCTCTGCTGGGGTGGTTTGCCCCGTAAAGCCATACACAGGCTGGTGCACACGCAGTGAATAGAGGAGCCGTGGCTGCTGCAGAAACAGTCCCTGTAGTGCCTGTGACACGTTCTCTAAAGAACAGACCTTGGAGACTCAGCTGGGTTGCCCAATGAGAAGCTTTCTGGTGAGGAGGTGCTGTAGCAATGGTTTGGTTGTCCACAGAGACTGTGGGAGCATCCTGAGCAGTGATGCTGTACCGGCCCCTTCCCGTCGGGAGCCGAGGGGTCCATTCACCAGCTGCAAGGGCCAGTCCCACGGCAAGAGGTGCCCTTTTCCCAAACACCTTCTGTTGGCCATCCAGAGTTCTCCTCAGGTGGGGAAGGGACTAGTGATGGTAGATGGCAGCTCGCCCGTTCCCATTCCCGTGTAGAGTCCCCGTGTGGATACTGAAATGTTGGGATTTGTTTGCTGCGTGGGGGGTGACTTTCAAAATACCAAACCATTTCTTGTTATTTATAAGTACTTCCTATAACCTCAGTAGTGGTCTGTGGGACTGACAGCTCCTGTACTGCATTCCCCCATAGAGCCAGTGTCTCTGCAGTATTGCTTCACTCATTATATTGGGGGGTTTATTTGCTGCTGTTACTTAACTGCCCGATTTATGGAATAGTGCAAGATAAAGCTGAATCTGTACGCTGAAATAAAGTGGTAGATGAGAGACCAAGTCCTTATGGTCACAGGCATCAGGAAATTTGCCTGAGAAAGGACATAGTAAGAATTTAACTAGTTTTTAGTTCTGTAGATCTCTTTAGGTAAAATATAACTTAGATAAGGCAGAAGGAAAACCCATTAACTGTCTAAGTGAATGATCTCTTTGTATAGGTTACGAGCTGCAGGATATCCGACTCCATAGTGTTCCTTAATGCAGATTTAGAACAGCTTCTTCATTTTTTTTCTGGTTGTTGCCTTTCATTGGCTTTCCAGAGTTAGTGCTATTTTCTTGCTCACCTCTGTCTGTGCAAAAGCAATCCTACTGAATAGCATGACAGACCCAATCTCTTGTGGAAGAAGTGTGCTTTTGTGAGATTGTCCCTCTGTTTCTGCTTCCAGCACAGCAACCCAGGGGCAAAGTGGGAATCTGTGTCCAGGTTCCTGGGGAACAGAGCTGTCTCCTCGCTCGAAGGAGCCCTGCCTCTAAGCTAAGGCTGGATTTGGAACCAAAATTTATTTTAAAAGCATAATTATACACCTTCTTTAAAACAGACAAGCTATTAAATGACAAGTTATCTCTCTTTTTCTTTCTTTTTTTTTTGTTCCCTCTTGAAAGCTGAATATAGATAATTATATTTAAATAATGTGCTGCTCGTGATACAACATTTAGCAGCCAAAGCCTGGGAGAGTTTTATTTGAAAAACCCTTATTCAGGGCCATCATTAAGCATATCTGAAGGAAGAGGGGGATTAACCGCTGAAGGGTCATACACACACACACACATATATGTATGTATATCTATAGGGTCTCTAGTGCAGGGTCTCGGTGTTAGACAGTGCTGGTTTGCCAGGAGCACAGCAGCTCCGTGTGCCAGCCCCCAGCCTGGGCCTGATCCCATGGGCAAGCCCTGCCCCAAGTGCCCCTTCTTACTCTATCTGCCTTTCAACATGGTAATAAATACAAATTAGTGAAGGTGCTTTAAATGTGTTTGGGCTTCTTGTAGGTAGCTAGTCCCTTGGGCAGGCTAAATTCAACAGCCCTGGGGACTTCTAGACCTGAACTGTACAGACAGAGTATTTAATTCATGCTGGTGTGCCCCGTAACTCCTGTGTTTTCCCCTCCAGCCTCCCGAGAGCAGCGGCTCCGCACAGCACGTGCTTTCCCTGGATGGTTATGGAACGCCGACAGGTTGGGATTTCATTTGTGAAGCCATCGCCAACTTTTTAGGGATCTTTTTAGAGAATTATTTCAATAAAACCAAAGCGCGTACAAGAAGAAAAACAGTTGTAGAAATTTGACAGTTACCTTCAGAAACTTGGAGGATAAGATTCGTTATATATAGCACGGGGATGGAAAATTTAACACAGAATTGGGTTGTGGAGATCAAGAAGTATTCTGGAAACCTCCTGAAAACACAAACGCTGATTCTTTCTGTACCTATTAAATGACACTGCTCTTGTCGCCTTTCTTTTCTCCCCCTGCGTTCTCTGGGTACTGGTCCTGCTCTTTATGGTGCTTTCCCCTAAAACCTCCACGGGCAGAGGGTCCAAGTGTAACCGTGTGCGAGTGCAGCAGTGTGTGTGAGCCAGAACGTTCGTTATAGCACTGAGATGTCTTGGTACTCTGGCGAAAGCTCCAGGAGAGCAGCTCTGCCCACCTGCCTTCCTCAGCCTCCGCAATTCCTTAAGGACCTTCCACTGATTTTCAGCACACCTTTCTTTGGGAGGGGGAAGAGACAGAAGTCTCAGCCACGTTTTTAAAGTTTTATGGAAGGAAGAAGCCGAGGAAAGGAACTCTGCCACGTGAACCCCCGGGGCTGTACTGCAAGCTCTAACCCCTGATGGGGCAAAGTGACTCGGGGGGGCGGGGGGGAGACAAAGCAGAGCTGGGGGGCTTCAGATGGGATCTATCTTACCAGCTGCCGAGGGACCCATCCTGCCCCAGCCTTGTGCTCGCGGAAGGGCCTGCGTTGGTTGGAAGAAGTGAGGTGTGCAGCCTTGTTTCAGTCCCGTGCCCTGTAGCGGAGCACGACCTTTGCTGCAACTCGAAAATAAATAAAAAAAAAAATAAAAAATACTACAACTAGTGGGACTGTGACCACAACCTTTAATGCAGGCATGTCTGTTAATGCGATTAGTTAGGAAATTCAAATTATGCTTCACAGAATTATTAGCAAATTCCACTCCTTCCACAGAGACTGAGGGAAAAAAGAGAGGTTTTTTGGAGTGAATGGTAATTCCTTAATGAGTGGTTCAGTGAATAATTGCAGAGTGCTGGGCATTGAGCCATTCACTGGAAGGGGAGCTCTTGGGTGATGTGAGTGCCATATTTATACAGGAATGTCTCAAGATAATGCCAATACAAAACAGAATGGTGTTTGACATTTAGGAGAAGACACAGGCAGGAAAACTTGGACGTGTTAATAAGTGTGTTTGGTAACATTCTTTTTTGATCAGAATGTTGTTAGCAATGCCATATTGAGCCTATAGAAAATATACCTTTAAAATCAAGTTCTCCTCGAGCACATTTTCCTTTATAGTTTGTTTCACAGCTAAAATAAAACAAACTTGAGATTTGCCCCAGTGCTGTCTGTGGCTTATGGGATGTTTGACGAAGAATACAGTCTTAGAGAAGGGCGCTCCGTGGAGCGGGGTTTGTGGGGAGCAGCCCTGCCGCCCCCTCCCGTGTCCTTCTCTGCCCCCCTCTCCCCAGGCACTGCGAGGCAGCTTCCACGGCCCCACCAGGAGATGCCTTCCCCTGGTGTTTGTTCTACGCTAAAATGAGATGAGTGTGGTGGCAGGAGTGATGGCTTTGGGGCCACACTAGTGACAGAACCCAAGGCTCTAGGTTCCTGGCGTGCAGGCTTTGCTCTCCCTTCCCGCAGGCAGGAACAGACATCGCTCGTGTAGGTTACACTTAGAGTCTTTTATCTCCTGACCTTCTGGGTGATACTCTGCAGTGAACAGCTCTGCTGAGGCTGGAAATGTTTGCCATTTTCTTACCTTATCACAGCTGTCCTGGCTGCTTCTCTTCCCTTTGCACCTTACCTGCTTTGTTACTTCGTGGTAGTATTGTTTTTTTGGTTAGTTTCGGTTTTGGGGGCTTTTTTGTTTGGTTGGCGGGTTGGTTTGGGGTTTGGTTTGGGGGTTTTTTTAAGCAGTTTCCTGTTTCTCAGTGGTTGATCACGGGAGTAAAATTACCCTGCCAGCCCTTCAGTGTTTGGCAGGGGACACCAAAGCCCGATAGCAACGGGCTTCTGTTGAAGTCAGTCCCTCCTGCGGTGGCACTCGATAGATAAGTCAAACAGGGTGTGAAGCCAGTTGTGGCCGTGCAGAGCCGTGGTGTGTGCCCCCGCAGCGCTGGCTGGGACGGGGGGGACAGGGGGGACCTCTGCGGTTATTGGGAGCGGAGGGTGGGCAGGGGTCGGCCGACGGCTTCTCTGGATCTACTTTTAAAATGGAAAGTGTTTATGAAAATGAGGTTTTTCCTTTTTATTTAAGGAGAGAAAGCTGAGTCTGGTGCTGCTGTCGGTGCTGCTGTCAGGGGTTCTCCAGCCCCCAGCGCCTGGGTGGGCACTGGTCATGGAGACGTGTGCCCTCTGCGGAGGTGGCACCGGGGATCCCTTGGTGTCCGGAGACCGAGCTGTCCCCGTGCAGGGACGGTGCTGCCGTGTCCCCTCCACGCAAACACCCCTCGGAAATGAAGCTGCAGTGGGGGGGGGTGGTGGTGCTGGGTCTGGCTGGTGGTTCTTTCCTCTGGACCACTGCTCCGGCAGAAACCGGCCCCAGTTCCCATAGAAGCCACGCTTGAAGCACAGCAGCCCAGCTCTGCAGAAAACCTTAGAGGTTGCAAGTGGGAGCTCTCTCTGTGATTAGCTACAAAGTGCCTTCTCCACCCCCCTCCCCAGGCTCTGCTCTCCATTAGTTTGTTGGGGTTTTTTACAACGTATAGAACTGTAAGAGTTAGGGTCTGTAGCAGGTAGAGCAGGTTCTCCACCAGGGGTGCAGATCTCTGTCTCACTGCGGTTGAACTGGGAGTTCCCTTGTGTCTTTGGCAGATCTTACAGTGACACACATCATCACAGTCTTCCGTAAGAACACGAGAAGTAATTCTTGTGAAAGAAAGGGAGTTTCTGGGTGTATCTCTGGGTTCCAGAGCGTAGTTTCTAAGGTGCGTGTTAGAGTGTAGCTCTTCTCCTTGCTCCGTTGGCGTGTCCCCACTCCTTTTGGGGACTCTCTGGTGATACGCTCCCTGTGCTGCCGCTGCCCCATGGAGTAGATGGGGTGAGCTGGGGAGGTCTGTGCACGGTGCCCAAACCCACCCTGCTGCAGGGGACAGCACACACCAGGGCTGGGCCTGGGCCTCAGCCCGGGGCTCTGCACGCACCAGCACCAGCCGTTTGTTACTCCTTACACTCTGCATGCTGTGCAGAAAAGAGCTTTCTTCCACCCCCTACCTACCTCCTACTTCCCAGCTAATATTAAAAGCAGAGACAGATCTATAAAGAAATTATGTTGCTGAGGTCATTGCTTTTATAAAGTACTTACTAGCACTTTATGAAGTATGAAAAATGAGGTTGTTTAAAATACTGTTGAATAGAGATTGCATATAATCCATACACCTTTCTCACTTTCTCTTTCTTTGCCAATTTCTCCAAATTTTGAGATTGAAGCGTCTCCTTTTGCTGCTTACTGTGTAGCCAATCTGCTCCATAAGGAGAACCCTGCGGTTCTTCCCATCCCATAACATCATCTGGTTTTCTGGTGGTGTAAGCATTGTTCTTGTTCCTCCCCTCCAGGTACTGCTATGTGGATATTTGTTAGCAATGACTGATGTGGAATCTACATATGCAGACTTTATTGCTTCGGGAAGAACGGGTAGAAGAAATGCGTTACATGACATCCTCGTGTCCTCTCCGGGTGGGAACTCCAGTGAACTCGCCTTAAAGTTATCAGAGCTCGACATCAACAAAGCGGGTGAGTACCTCTGGGGCTTTTAGTATCAGTATTTAAAGGCAAGGGTAGCACACCAAACACACGGAACATGGTGTATGTGTGTGCATTATTCCCTTGGCCCAGCAACAAAATAAGAGCGGGGTTGCCTGCAATAAGAAGCCCCGATTTCCTCAATGGGCAGGGCGGTTATTGGCAAGTGCAGCAGGTTACTGGAAAAGGGAAAATCTTTCTGCAGCGAGCACCCAGTGACAGGGTCCGTGTCACGATGAATTTTGCAGAAAATTGAGCATAAGGAAGAAAATAAGGAAGTCTTTATTGAAATCTAACTCTTAATAGTATGCTCCACAGGAGACCTTTCTCCTTTGTAGGAGAAGCCATGTGGCTGCTGGAAAGGTCATTGTGGAGACTGGTTTTTATTTCAGCTGCCGAGGCACAGAGTACCAGCAGTGCCTTGCTGGTTGCTGCACCCAGGTCCCTCTCTCCGGGCAACTTGTCCCTTTCCCCTCCCTGCGGATGCTTTGTCTTTCTTGTGAGGGGATCAGTGCTGATGCAGCCCCCAGCCTCACCTCACCACTAACCTCACCAGCCTTTTCATCCGGGTGTGCGCCCGCGGCCGAGAGGCCGGAGGGACCGTGTGCGGGGAAGGCCTCACATAAATAAATGGAGTGACCTGGCTGGGGCATTATCGGCGTGTTACGTGGCTGGGGGTTAGCGAATGGAGCTTGCAGGTACTTGAAAGCCCTTTTCAGATGTTAGGAAAGAGGCCTCGTGCTTACTTTAATAACAGTTTGTCACGTGTTTCTCTGCGAGACGCCGGCCAGGGCTCTGGGGGCAGCCTCGTCCCTGGGAAAGGGGACGTGGCAGCTTGTCCTCTGGGGGGGCGGTGCTGTTTGGAGTGGGGGAGGCTTTTCTCGGCTTTCAGACTGATGTACATCTTTAGTCATTCCTTCTGCAGCTGCCAGTCTGGGGCCTGTAGCTTCTAGATGCATGCAGTTCTAGCTGGGCAGGGCCTTTTGGATTTTTTCTATTTGAAAAGCCAGGCTTGATTAGTCTGTGTGTAGGTGTGTCTACTTATTTTAATGTGGGGATACGTGCAAAATGTTGGAAAAATAGAAAGTAGGTGGCATTCGAAATGCATAATACCAGCCTTCCTGCTTGCTTTAATTTTTTTTTTGGTCTTAAATTTACATTTATCAAAATTGTCTTTGGTCTTGTCCATTTAGAAGATAGAAGTGATCCCTGTTGTGAGGTGCAGCTGCGGGAGTGCTGGGGAGGCAGAGCTGGGCTCCTGGGGGGGTTACAGCAACACGGCGTTGTGCCCGTAACGTTGCTGGTGTGCACGTTGTACGAGCAGTGAGCTCTGTAGTGATGAGAACGGTTTCAATAACCGTTAGCCTAAATTTTAATACAAAATTCAGCAGTCTGGTTTTTCTTGGAGGCTTTTTTTGCAGCTTCGGTTACTTAATCATTGCAGAGAAGCGTGTGCAGCTGCTGAGGACCCTGCCGGAGGGAGCAGATGCAGAGCTGCCTGCAGGCTTCTGCAGCAATCCTGCACTGTGAATTGCATACAATGAAAATAAAATTAAACTTAGTATTATTAGTACACCTAGGTGCCGTAAAAGCTTCCAAACCACAAATATTGGAAAATGCACTGTATTCTCATTCGTACAAGTATTGGTGTGTCATCCCAGCATGTCTTTCCAAACCAAGGAGAGGCTCCAAAACACATTGCTCCCCACGTCCCAGCTCAGACTGTCCCAGTGCTCACCGGGGGCATGTGCATCCCACCGGACAGGATTCGGGGAAAAACCCAGGCGGGGGGGTTTACATCTGATTGCTGTCAAGGTGCACGTCAAACCAGTTCTGCCAAGTCTCACCTGGTTATACGAATACAGACACACAGGTTTGATTCTTTTATGACAGCGAAGGCCTTTGCTTGCAGTGGAGCAATCTGTGTGCTCTCAGCTGCAGGGAGTAATGGCAGAGTAGGGTAATGCAGGTTAAAAAGACCAGGTTTATTATAAACCCTGGGTAAATGAAGCCCCCCAAGCATATGTAGTGCATTCACTTTGCAAAGCCTGTAGATGCAGTTCTAGGACCAGCTTTGGGCAGCACGAGGCAGGAGGCCTCGGTCAAGCCCACAACAGACAACCAAGGGTTTGCTGCATAGTTCTTTATACTGCATACAATTTCTGTGTAGTGCTCTCCCTTGGAAACAACTGTCGCAGTGCTCCGTGTCCAGGATAAGCTAACAACCTGCAAAGGGCTGTGGGATGGGCACCTTTGCCAGATTTCCAAAGAGAGGTTTCCAGCACTGTGTGGCAAGGCGTTCCGTCTCCGTCCGGTGCAGGCAAACCGCCACCTGCGGTGAGCAGAGAGGTGCCACACACATCCCGGAGGGGAGGCAGGAGGAAGCTGCTGGCAGGGAAAGGGGCAGGTCGCTCACCCCTCAGCGCTCCATCAAGGGGACCTGCGCAATTCCGAAAAGATTTATGGCCAGTCCCTCTTACAGGAGAACACCAATAAGAAGGAGGAGCAGTCTCTGCAAATCCCATCTCTAAACCAAAGAGCTGGGTGTACAGGGGTCTGCGGATGCGCCACGGAACACAGATGCAGGGCAGAAGCGGAGAGGAGACTTCTTGTGAAAGTGGCGGTGTCCGACCATCCCGGCCACCCGCAGCAGAGTGACAGGGAGCTGGGAACGCTGCTGGGTCTGTGCTCTGAGGAGTCGGTAGCCGTCGCGTTCCCGAGGAGGAGCGGTTCCCGAGGAGCATCCCTGGGACCCCGGCACGGTCACCCCCTGCCCGGGTTGGAGGGCCCTGGGCAGAGAGCGCTGCCGGCAGCCACCGCGCTACCAGGCAGCTCCTTACAGACCACACGGAGTCAGGCCGGTCAGGTTTTAGAGTGAGCTGAGAAAAATCTTTTAAAAAGTGGTATTTTAGAACCTTCGTGCTCTTTCTCTGACTCTGTGCTCTATGTTTAACACTTAGCTAGTGAAGTGTTGGGCCTTCATGTCTGGGATGATTTTTCTTGGAGGAGTTCTCCCGCTTAGGAAAATGAATGGTGATGGAAGCATAATTAACACTGATTAGAGAGAAGAAAAAGCAGAGAGGTGGGGGTTGGCCTCTTCTCCCAAGGGGATAATGACAGGCCCAGAGGAAATGGTCTGAAGTTGGGGCAGGGGAGGTTTAGATTAGATCTGAGGAAGAATGACTTTCCTGAGAGGGTGGTCAGGCACTGGAACAGCCTGCCCAGGGAGGTGGTGGAGTCACCATCCCTGGAGGGATTTAAGAAACGTGTAGACGTGGCTCTTCAGGGCATGCTCTAGTGCCCGGGATTGTTGGGTTGTGGGTGGGTGTGATGTGGTGGGGCGGTGTGTTTTGTTTTAGTTTGGTTTGGTTTGGGTTTTTTAAGGTTGGACTCGATGATCTCAGAGGTCCCTTCCAACCATGGTGATTCTGTGAAGTGCGGCTCTCTTCATAGTGAAAGGTTTCCCGTTTAATGCAAGATTGCAGTTCCAGTTTCTTTTTCCTTTGCTTGTGACACGGGTGGAAGCACAGTTGGGGTTGTGGGAGCGAACCCCCTGTGTTCCAGGGCGGACCCACTCACCCTGCCCTCGTCTGTTGCAGAGGGAGAAGGAGATGCGCAGCGCCAGCCCAGCGAGCAGAGCGGGGAGGCGCAGGGGGAGGCAGCCAAGCAGGAGAGCTGACGGCCGGCCCTGAGCCCCAGCTCCCGGCCCACGCGGCCCCCGGGGACCCCTCCGTGTCCCCGAGCCAGCCGGGGGCAGCACCCCAGGTGTCCTCGCCGCCCGAACCCCGACGCAGCGCTGGGCATGGGGGTGGCAGCCGCGGCCGGAGCCGGGATGCCCCCTGCCTCTGTCATCAGCAACGGCTGAGCACGGAGAGACCCTGCGGGATGGCGTCACGGATCCCCTCCTGATGGCTGCTGGATGGAACGCTTTTAGAAAGCACAACAGGTAAATCTTGTAGCAAATGGCCTGTGAGACGCCAGAGGATGTAGTTGTGTATCTTAAGAGAGGGCTTGTGTGATCCTCAGAGTTTCAGGTTCTCCGGCCAGAGTGTTGTCCCATGACAGGACCGTAAGGAAAGCACCGTTTGCAGAACTCTGCCTGTTTTACAGCTCTGTTCTTGACGATGGGGTTTGTATCGTACGACTCCAGCGCTCCACACTGCCCCTTCTCGACGGCTTCTGAAGAATAGTTCTGTTACTGTGAATTTTTCTACCACGCGTTTTGAAAGGGCTGGTTTTTTGCATAATGTGGTGATGTGCACACGATAGATTTACAGCGTCAGCCGCTAGATTGGTTATGCCTGAACCTAAATGACTCAGCAACACCCTAATTTGTTACTAGATGAGCCTTCAAAACGATCTGTTAATGTGAATACTTGGGCGTGTTTTGTGTCCTTGGTACGGTTTTGCCACTTGCCTGTAGTTAGTTGCATATCAGAGACTCAAACTGAATCTTTTATGTTATTCTTCCCCATTTTTCTAATTTTGCTCCCAATTTCTTAATCTTTCTCTGAGATATTTTTTTAAAATGTTAGTCCAAGTATTTTATTGTTACGGTAGTTTTAAGAAAGCATTTATAACCTTACATGGGTTGAAATTCAGACAAATCCCGCGGTGCTAGAGGTGTTGCTGGCTCCCGTTGTTGGGGACAGGCCTTGTTTTCCCCCGGCGGGGCAGCTGGTGTCACCCAGTGCCAGGAGCGTGCCCTGGGAGGGGGTTTGGGTGGCGGGAGGGTCCCGCTGGTGGGTCCAGCCGGGGGGGCTGGGTTTCCTGTGTCTCGCCGTGTCCCAGCGGCTGGCACAGCCAGGAGCCCGTTGGTGGTGCCACAGCCTGGTGCCTCCTGGCGGGACGTGGGGAGGGACGTGGGACTTGGCACCTCGCACCTGAAGGACGGGGCTTCTTCCAAACCAGCCGCCCCACCCGGGCCCTCACTGGACGGCGGGATGGCTCGTGCAGCCATTAGTCACCGGTAGCCCTGCCGGGCGAGTCCCTTGCCCCATCCCGCCCCACACGCCAGGCTGGACCCTGCAGAGCCCCCTGTGCCCGCGGGGGGCGAGTGGCCCCGGCCCACGGCAATCACGTCAGCACCCATCACACAGTCAGGAGAGCCCTTTGCTTTTATTAACGGGAGGTGAGGTCACTTTCTTTATATATAGTATATATAGTATATATATTTTTGTGTTGTTGTTGGTTTCCAATGTTATGCACTTTTTAATGTTTGTAAACTTTTACTAATGAATAGTGTGATTGCTTCCTGGATATATTAATCATCAGTTAAGGAAACATCCTTGTGGCCACAGCTGTTTGTTTCTACCACGTGTATCATAGTACTTGTCACCTGGAATTTTTTTGTGAGATGTGTGGAGAAAAAACCACCCCACTTCTGATCAGTATTATGAGCTCATTTATTAGTGTTAATAAAACCCAAGGCGGCAGTTTGCTTGTGGCTCCTTAGTGGAATATTAACTCACCCTTCATTGTCTGGAAGCGGAATGCCTTGCTGTCTCACTGGCTGTCAGAAGCCCTGTCCTACTGGTAACAGAGGTATCCATTTGCTTTGAAAATACTATTATCCTTAAACTAATTATTTATTCATTTGTTTCACCCAGTGTTCCTTTCACAGTTAACACCGTATTACTGATCTGTTTGTAGTTTTCCCCCCTTGCTCTTCCATCAGGTCTTCAAGCTGAAATGGGTGCCCCTTTGCCATGGCCTAGTTACTGTCAACGCAGCACAACCACCAGAAGGGAAGCAGGTTCTAGGGCTTTTTACAGTGTTACTTTATTGATGATCCACGGAGCATCATCAGTAAAATGCTGCGGAAAAAGGCAATAGTGGAATAAGTAATCACAGTACATTAAAGTGTTGGGTTTCCTTATTTTCCTTCAGAGCTTTTCTTTATTTCGGTACATTTTCCTCCTCCTTGATTCTTCTGTGTTGTGAAATAAAATTCATTTCAGCCTTTCCTCTCTATTTTGTACCCGTTTCTTCTATTGCTCCTCTTGTTTTTAAAGCAATTCCGGAGGGCTCTGCTGGCCTCTGAGCCCCGTCTCTCAGTGGTGGAGCACGGCGCTGCTCCCTGCAGCCGGGTGAGGGGCTGCCGTGGGCGCTGCCGTCTCCCCCGCGCTGCGGGGCTGGGGTCTCTGTCGCCTCTCGCAGCAGCCTGGCCTCAGGTGAAGAGGGGGTTCCTCTGTGCCGCGGGCGCTGCTCCTGCCCGGGCAGCTCCAGCAGAGCTGGGTCAGGTCTCCTCACACCTTCCTTCCTGTGTAGTCACGTCCCCTGAGAGGGACAGGCGGCAGAGCCGTGGAACACACCTGAGCCGGGCCCTCTATCACCCGGCATCACCAGGGCTGGCCGTGTTTTACCAACTAATTATTCCTTCCTTCTGGTGTTCAAATGAAATCAGGTTCCCTCTTCGCTCTGACACGTGTGCCCGAGTCCCCCGGTGGCAATAAACAGGGCAGCGCAAGGGGCGTCTTGTAGCCCTTCCTCATGTCCTGCGGGTCCCCGTGAGCCCGGGCGTACTTTATACCCACATTGACACTGAAAATACACCAGATATTTTCCAGCTAAATATCACGCTCCAAATGGGAATATGCAGCATAGACATACGGTGGGATATTTAGCTTTCGGTAGGCTGCGCTCGTCTCTTCCTGCTGATCCTGGGAGTTACACCCGAGTGCAAATAGGACACGACGGTGCGTTCCAGCAGAGGATCTGGGCTTCTGCAGCTCCTGCCTGCTCCTGCAGTGCGGGCACAACGCAGCCCTGGAACACCTCCTCACGGTCCTCAGGAACACCTCCTCACGGTCCTCAGGAACACCTCCTCACGGTCCTCATTTCCCTGGCAACAGCCTGCTGTCCCCGGGCATTACCCTGTGCTGCCGAGCTGCAGGGGGGGCCGCTGGGGGGATTCACGGGTCTGTGCCGTCCGTGATTCTTCTCATCCAGGGAGAGAATGAGGAACTCTCCTGGACACACGCACAACGTCCTCACGTGCTGGGAAAGGCAAACCCCAACGCGCTGCGATGCTGCTGCAGTAACTGCCTGGCTGTGGGGATGGTGTGGAGCCCTCCCCCAGAAATCCAGACATGCAAAGTAAGGGATTGATAGCACAGGGACACCTCCTGGTGGCACCTCCTGGTGGCATCCTTTTAAAGGGAAGGATTAGAGATGTAACCGGCCTGTAGAGACAAAGGTCCAAGGAGCAGCAGTGGGTTGGGGTCGTTGAGGTGATGAGAAATGCCCTTGGAAATGGTGAGGCAAAGGATCGTCGGTGCCTCATGTGCCTGACTGAATGTAGCCTTGGCTCTTCTCCTGTGTCTCATACGTGTCAGAAAGCTTTTCTCCTGCAGGTTTCCGACACCGTGCAGCAGCTGGAGCCCTGCCACCCCTTCCACCTCATCCCCAGACCGTGCCCTGCTGCTGATGCCACCACACTGAGGCTTTGGATTGCGCTTTCTTCAAAGAAATACAACTTTTCAACATGTTTTTACCAAAGGTCAGAAGAGTCCTGAGGCAGGATGTTAATCTCGGGTGCCGAAAACATATCAGACACTTAAAAAATCTCAGGGAGAACCTTCTTCACCAGCACTGGTGCCTGGTTAGGTACATACAGCTCAAAAGACACAAGTTTTCTGCTGTCTCCCGTCCAACATGGCTCTCTGGGGCAGCACTCAATCCACTGCTTCTTACTGCTTCTCTCTCTGCTGCAGCGTTCCTTCTGCCACCTGTCGAGAGGGTTTGGCAGGTGTTAGAAGCTCTGGAAAAGTCCACAATCAAAACCACTTGCCTTTCTAAAGGCAGCACTTGCCAACATAAAGGTTTGCCCGCTCCCCCGTGCCCCGTACCCTGAGGGTCGCACAGCCCCGGGGGGGGGAGCCCGGAGGGTGCCCCAGTGCCGCAGCGGGTTCACATCAGCAAACGCCTCGTTGCTCCGTCTGTCGTGTTCTCTTCCTTCTCCAAAGTCGAGTCTCTGGGTTCGGAGCAGGCGTTTTTAGGATTGAGAAACAGTTCTGCCCGAGACACAGCCACGGAGAAATCTTCCTACCTGCAGAGTAGCCGGCCTGCCCTTCCAGCAACGGAGGGCCCCCGGAGAGCTGTAATACTGTGAGTTATGCCAGGGATGGTAAGTTCGGCTGCAGTGCTGCTCCCAAACATGGCAAAAACGTTATGCCTCTGTCGCTGAAACCCCAGAAATTGCTATTTAACCATTGCAGCCCCAGCGCTGCCGGTGCCCAGCTCCTCCCTGGTGCTGTTCCTGAGGCGCCGCAGGGGATGGAGCTGCTGCGCACCGTGTCCTCTGCGGTTCTGCTGGGAACACCTTCCCTAAACCTCCCCTGGTGCTGGAAGCTGAAAATGATAAATCTCCCTGATGAAAGCTGTGTATGTTCCGGATATATATATACACATATATATGCATGTGGATGTTCGAGTGCTGGAAGAAAACAGGCAGCCATTGCTGCCTTTGGCGTGCCTTGTGCTGGTTACTGGCCTGTGAGAGTCAGAGCAAAGCAAGTTCCCATGTTTAACGTTACAGAAAAATCCACACCCTTTACTAAATAGCATTCTTTCCTTGCTGAATTTTGCCCATCCAGTACCTGGTGTTTATGTCAGCTCCTTGTATTGTCACCCGATTGCCCTGCAAGCGCCGTTGTTTGGAACAACAAAGTACCTCGTTTATTCTGCCGAGGTGGTTTTACCACCAGCGCTGCCCATGCGCAGCCCGAGCCCCGACGCCTCAACACCCTGTTTCCATCGGTGTTTGGGGCGCAGGAGCCCCCTCTCCGTCAGCTCCCTGCACTTCCCAAAGTGCTACTCGCCCGCTGGGGAGCCAGGGAATACTTAGGACTTAATACTTTTATCTCCCATGCTAAAACCAATTGTTATTTTTTCTCTGCTGTTTTTATTTCTATTTTATGTTATTTTATTAGTGAGACTATGCAGTGTTTTATTCCGGTTTTCTAACCGTTTTCACAGTGACAGTGAATGTAAGTGAACATAAAGAACCGAGCAGTTAATTCCAGGCTAGAATCCCAGTCCCAGACTGACTGGGGCTTGGAAGGACCTCTGGAGATCATCCAACCCCCTGCCAGAGCAGGAAAGAAGTGAGTAACTACTTTGAGTTTTACACCACGCTACCTCTGTGCGAATTGTAAGTACTCTGTGCTCCATACATTCTGAGAAAAAAAAAAGTTTTAAAAAGAGGGATATGATTTATACAGATTAGAGAGCAACCTCATAAAAACTCCCTTCTCTGAAGAGAACAGACTCGGGCGAGTGTCGAGCTCGTACACTCCGACTGCCAGAAACGGGTCCAGCCGATACATTTTTGGTGAGGGTTTCGGTTCCAGGGAGAATTAATGGAGTATTTTTTTCCCCGAGGTTTCACTGAATAAATTGCCCCAATTTAAAACCAATGATTATCCCTCATGTGACCGAGCGCACGGGGTTGGGCTGAGCCGCAGGTAATTTTCTACGCGCAGAGTCAGCAGAGAGAGAAGCTTCTCCAGGGGGTGATTAAGGAGCACAATCCCGTTCAGGTGCTTTGCCTTGCCCCCTCCCTGAAGCGTCTGGGGGCGCCCCCCGGCTGGGTGACACAGAGCTCCCTTCGGTTCTGGAGGGAGCGGTTCCTCGCACCGTGCTCCGCACAGTCGGGGCTCACAGACTCCTCTTCCCATCTTCATTTCCTGCTCCTTTTGCCCCTTCTCATGGGCCGAGAGAGCGAGGGCTCGTAGCCGCTGGGGAACAGCTCCTCCAGGAACACGCACCCCTTTCACCGCCGTCATCCTTACCTTGGGGGAACCACTTTAACTCATTAAATATTGAAAGTGGGGCTTCTGTATTTTCTCCCTGGGTGAGGGAGAAGTTTCTTGTATTGCATATAGAAGTGCGTGACTGAGCTGACAATGTAGTGCCTTCAGTGGGAGCAGACAACCACAGGTCCCCACTTTGAACCCTCAGTGATTTGAAAATTGTTCTCACGCAAGAACTTGAAAAGGTTTTCATACCTGAAAAAGCCGTGGCTTGGGTTGTGATTTGCTTGTGAAGGGACAGAATGAGACTGTGCTTCATATTGTGCTATTTCTTTGCACTTAACGGCAGGAGGAGGAGGGAGATACGTGTCACTTCCAAACATATTTCTTTCCATCTACTACCATGTTCTTTTCTATTTTAAGATTTGAGTAGTGCCGCACAGTGACTGTGACAGAGGAACTGCCATAAGGAATTACACCAGTGGTGGTGTCCGAACTGAACACGCTGTTTAATAGAATCGAGTATCATTCCATAGAAACTACTGCTTTGTGACAAATTCATGGTGTGTTCCTGGTAGTGACCTGATCTCGTATTAGTGAACTCCCTCCCTTCTGCACTGGTCACGTAGCACCTACTGACATGTCTCTGCTCTGCTTTGCCACTTCCTGAGCACTGGATACAATCCTTCTTTGAGCCTGAGACATCTACTCCTAATACTTTAAAGATTAGCCCATTTTGGTCCCTTTGAGTAAAATAAAAAGGCTTTTAAAGCATTTTTCCGTAGGAAACGTGCAGGCTCAGAGAAGCGTGTGCCCTCTGACAGCTTCAAGGTGAACAGTCAGGGTTTGTTATTTTGCTGTTTTGTCTACAGCCCAAAGAACATTTAGGAAGGTTTCAGAAAGATCCTGATGAGTTTTGTTCATAATTTGGAGATGAACCAACTAAGGAAATCAGCCTCTTCTACTGCTCATCCAGGAGTGAGAGATTTTCCCCACCCAAGATGTGAGTTCAGATCAGTGAAAGATCCCTCCCTTACCACTTGGTTCTTGACCCACATGGTTCATCAGTAAAATATCTGTATCTATGTCTATATATCTTTGTATCTCCATCAAATCATACAGATGAGATATAGCTATGTGGAGGCAGTCTGTGTTTATATAGATATAATCATGTAGATACTATATGATCTATAATGAGTAGAACAGTACCATTTCTTCAAGCAGAGAAATTGCTTTTCTCACCAACTGCAATCACGTGAGGATTAGAATCATAGAATCACAGAATCATTGAGGTTGGAAGAGACCCTTGGGATCATCGAGTCCAACCATCTACCCTACTCTACAAAGTCCTCCCCTACACCATATCCCTCAGTACCGCATCTAAACGTCCCTTAAACACATCCAGGGACGGTGACTCAACCCCCTCCCTGGGCAGCCTATTCCAATGCCCGACCACTCTTTCAGTGAAAAATTCCTTCCTGATGTTCAGTCTAAACCTTTTTATTCTTTGAAAAAAGCACCTCAAGCGTATTTGAAACGAAACAAGGGCGGGATGACCACGGCAGTACCCTGTGTCTCAGCCTGACATCCTGTGGTCAGGAATACCGGTTTTCCTAGGACACCAGTTTATCCACGGATGGAGCAGCAGTTCCTGTTTCCCCATCCTTTCCTCAACAGACCAAAGCTTTGATCCGTGACATCAAAGGTTCAGAATAAATCCCATCCTTTGTCTGAGGCTTTGAATCTCCACCATCTACCTTCTGGGCAAGAAAGGATTCCTGCGCTGGCGCTCCCAGGCCTTCCCTTCAGCGCCTTTCCCGCTGCGCAGACAGCACGGGCCTTGCCTTCTCCCGGGCGGGTGCTCCAGCCACTACCTGACAGTGGCCCCAGACTTCACTGATTGTCCTCAAGGAACGGGAGCAGGACTGATACACTCACCTTCAAAGGGAACTCTCAAGGGAATTTACAGGCTTAATAAGAGCAGTCGAGCCAAAGAGGAGAAAAGCAGCCCCGAGCCCAAAGGCAGAGATTTGTGTCCCTGACAAGTGGGTCTTGAANGTGCTCCAGCCACTACCTGACAGTGGCCCCAGACTTCACTGATTGTCCTCAAGGAACGGGAGCAGGACTGATACACTCACCTTCAAAGGGAACTCTCAAGGGAATTTACAGGCTTAATAAGAGCAGTCGAGCCAAAGAGGAGAAAAGCAGCCCCGAGCCCAAAGGCAGAGATTTGTGTCCCTGACAAGTGGGTCTTGAAGAGCACCTTCTGCTCTTCCCCACAGGCTTGTGGAGCTCAGTCCCCAGCACAGGACCTCCACAGACCCCATCACCCAGACCCAGCCCAGGCTTCCCCAGAAGAGGGAGAACTTTGGTAGCTGCATCCTCCTGGTGAGCATGAACCCTTCAGCTCCTGGAGGCAAGGTCACCATCCACGGCTGATCTGAGACCTGGACACAACCAGCATCTCCTGTCCAGCAACAGCAGTGATAAAACCTCCTTCACCACAACACTTCAACCCGTCCCAGCAGCGTCTCGGGGCAGGTTTCGTCCTGGCATTAACATTCCAGCCTGATCTTGGGAGAGGCCAGTGACAAACAGATGCCTTTGAAGTTGTCACATGCCATGTTTCTGGTTCCATTCCAGGTTTACAGCAGTATTCTTAAAAGCAGAGTGGGACACTTAATTCTTTTTTGGCCAGGACTTGTCTTATTCACTGCTTCTGTGAGTGCCTTTACACTGCTTCCCCAGCCCGTTTCTGCTCTTTGGAGTCTTTTGCTGTAGAACTCCAGTGGTGGAAACCACGAGAAGTTCAGCGGGGCCAGGCCCCCCTGACAGCAGCCGGGCTTTGGGCTTTCCGCTGCAGCCCCACGGTATTCTGAGAGCTGCAGGGTCCAGCTGGACTGGGCTTTCCCAAATAATCACAGGTGACTTTGCCTTTTTCACACGTCACCTGGTCCTGTGTCCTGCCCGGAGCCCTGCACGGCCCGGCCGCCCGGCCAGGCACCCTCCTCGGGGGCTCGGAAAGACACCTGGGGTCATGGCTTGTGTGCTCACACTGCAGGTGGGTGCAGCGTAGCATCCACAGTGCAGCATCTGGAGCATGGCATAGCATCTGCGGCACAGCGTCACATCTATAGCACAGCATCTATAGGATAGCATCTATAGCACAGCATAGCATTTATAGCATAGCATAGCATCTATAGCACAGCATCTATAGGATAGCATCTATAGCACAGCATAGCATTTATAGCCTAGCATAGCATTNCACAGCATCTATAGGATAGCATCTATAGCACAGCATAGCATTTATAGCATAGCATAGCATCTATAGCACAGCATCTATAGCACAGCATCTATAGCACAGCATAGCATTTATAGCCTAGCATAGCATCTATAGCACAGCATCTATAGGATAGCATCTATAGCACAGCATAGCATTTATAGCCTAGCATAGCATCTATAGCACAGCATCTATAGCACAGCATCTGTAAGATAGCACGCCATGAAGTGACGGAGCAGGCGGGTTCCTACTGGGGCAGTCACAGACCGTGCCAGTCTCTTCCTCTTTCCCAAGCCAAACCGTTCTTTCCCGGGTTTTCCATCCCGTTGGCTGAGACTGACCCGGCTGCCCCCGAGCAGCGCCCTGCACCCAGCGCCATGGCCCGGCCGCTGGTGGGCCCTGCGGGGCCGGCCGAGGCTCTCGGGCTCCTCTGTCTCTGTGCCAGCACTGGCCCTGCTGCCCTCACTTGGGCCAAGTGTCCCTGGATGCAGCAGAGAGGTCTGAGCTCCACACGCTCCTGAGAGCTCAGGGGCCAATGGATTTGGGAGGACGGCATCATGGAGAAGCTGTCACAACTTGATTCCAGTTATAATACTTGTGATACACGCCTTCAAGCACCCTGTAGTGAGATTTTGATAGAGAATGATAAACCTTAGTAAGTAATTAAGTCTTACTGGTTAATTAAACCCTGTAGAAAGAGGAGAAGGTCCCGTCCTGCATTGCTGAGGAGCTGTGGGAGCGACCCCGTTGCTGTTTCACAGGACAGCACAGTAGCTCGCAGAAGGCCCTGCCGTCCTGTATCCCTCGCAGCTTCAGGAGGGCCGTCAGGAACACAACATTGGCATTTTTTAGAAAGGCATTTGACCACATCCCTGCGTCTCGCCCTGCTCCTACTCGCAAGATTCCTAACCCAGCTGAACCTGCACAGCTTCAGGAACTAACCTGTGAATAAAGCACAGGGACATTTTTGTACAACTCCTTCAGGCAAAGTCCTCTTTGAAACGCAGGAGAGGTTTGCACAGTAACTGGTAGAAGAAAGAATAATGTGAGAAACTTTAAGAATGTGGGGTCAGGTCTCAGGCTGGTGGTTTTGGAAGCACACACTGAACACACGGAAGGATAAAAAAGAGCTTTAGCATCTACTGATAATAAAGGGTCACATTTTTTCTACACCAGTTCTGGGGGTGTAACCTCCTTCAGGCGGGAAGTCAAGCACTGAGGCCAACACCTTTCAGAAACCAACCCGCTCCTTCAGGTATTATTAAGAAAGGAAAAAACATCACGTCTTGCAAAATGAAACGCAGAGCCAAATAATAGATCAGTGCTCTCATTCACCTCTTTAGAAAGGGAAATAAATAAAATTAACGCTAACTATGCATTTAGCAAACTCCACAGCATTTCTGCGAGTCACAATATGTATATTATATACATCACATTATGTATATATACATATATGTATGCCACAATATGTATATTATATACATATACATGTATATATGTAACATATTTGGTTCTTTTCTACAGAGCTAACGTAATGCCATTAAAAGAGAGAGCCATCTTCATGAAAATAAAGATTCCAGGCTGTGTTCCTGCGCGGTAGCAGGCAGGTGAATGGCCATAAGCAGAGTCATCCAAACACACTGAACTGGTGTTTCTCACCAACGCTGCAGCCTGGCGGTACTGCTGGCCCTGGCCCGGGGGCACTGCTGTGAGAAAAGGGCCCAGTCGGTCTGGTTCATTGTCCTGCTGCTCGGTGACGGTGCCCACACCGAGCCTCCTGCTTCTGCCTCCTGGCTGGACAGGACTTTCCAGTCTTTGTCATGTAGCATCCAGCCGGAGCAGGAAGTTTTTCCTTACCTTTAAGGATGTCCCAGTCCCAAAAAGGCTTTCTGCTGGTCATTTCAGAGAACTGTAGCTAAAAATGAGTCCTGGCAGAGGAAGAATGAAGCTGAAGTAGTTTCCTGGCCAGGCCCAGCAATCACTTCCATGGTTCCTGTGCTGGCAGAATCCTTCCTCCTGCCAGAGTCCTCCCCAAAGAGGTAAGGGTAAGGCAGGGTAAGGCCATCAGTTGTCTGTGCCACAGCAGCACACAGTCCCACCTCTCTGCTCTCTTCTGGTGTTTCAATGATCCACAGGAGTAACGGGGATGTTTCATAACAAAGTTTTCTATTAGAATGGTGTTTCCTCAAACTGGGGACGGCTGGTGTTTCAGAGCTGCAGCCACAAACCATGGGATGGGACCTGGGAATAAATACTTTCTTCTAAGCAAGCAAAGAGGGGGAGGATTTGCCTTGGGGTGGGGGTGTGCTGTCCTGGCAGCAAGCGCAGGGGTCTGCATCCCCAGCGCGAAGAGGAGCAGCGCAGAGCTCCTGTACATCCCCCTGGGATTCTGCCCCCTGGGCCATGGCTCCTCCGATACGAGACGGGAACCACAGCCCTTCTACTGGAACTGGGAACTCTGTTATACACAGAAATAGCTACACAGAGTTCTGTGTCGTTGGCAAGAGAAAACCAATTACCTCAGAGAATGACAGAGACAGCATTTGCTTCTAATTTTTGTTTCTGTTTAACGGCAAAAATAATAATCATTTTGTTAGCAATTACCACATGTTTGTGCATGGAGAGCATTAACTGAACTGGCACAGACAGCGACAGGGTAACACACACAAATGAGGGCTGATTGAGATAATGGCTGATTAAACACATCGGCTGATGGGAATGACAGTTGAGATTTCGGTGGAGGAAAGTGCAGATCAGGGAAGAACTGAAGTAGTAGCTCAGATCCAAGGTCCCAAAAGCCTGGGGTAGGGAAGCAGAGTGACCAAGGAGAAACCTGCTCATCCATGACACATTGGAAGGGCAAATGCACCAAGGCCTGAGGCGGGTGATGCTGCAGGACTGCTCAGCAGGGAGGGCACGGCGAGAGAAGCTGTGGCTGCTCCATCCCTGGGGGGGTTCAAGGCCAGGCTGGACGGGGCTTGGAGCAACCTGCTGCTTTGCCTTGCTTCACAGCGACTCGGCCACGAGGCCCCAAGCAAAACCACGTTTCTCTGATGCGTTGCGTGCACTTCAAAGCCCGGTTCGTCCCATGTCCATCCGAAGTGCAAACAGCCTTAGCTCCCAAGGCCTGGCCAAACAGCCACCCTCTGTCCCAGCTGCCTGTGGGGACTTTGTGTCTGGCACCGGAGGGACATGAGAAGTTGGGGTGCTCTGAGGTGCCCAGGAATCTCCCTTTACAAGGTTAAATCACATTTGAATGCAACTTCAGCTGGAGTTAGCTTGCAGGGGAAAGTAGGTACAGGTAGTCAAGTCTCTTCTGACTCAGCTCTCCCACATTTTGTTTCTGGTGTATGAATTGTCTGCAAGCGCTAACACAGACACAGCCCTCAGGGTGAGAGCAGAGAGGGAAATGAGGAGCTGGCTCCTTTCGCTCTGCAGTGCAGAAACCAGCGAAGGGGACAGGAACCGGAGGGAAACCACAACCAGGGAGAGAGACGAAGGGGGCAGGAGAAATTCTTCTGGTAAGCACAGCTTTGGAGAGAAAAGCCTGAATGTTCAGACAGAGGAGGAAAGAAATGGCAGTCTGAAAGATTCAGAGTCGTGCCAAGAAAGAAACACACGTGACTGACTGTAAGTTATTCCGAGGAGTAATAGAATCCAGTGGGGTTTGTACCTGAACCGCTGGCTGCAAGGCACCGCTGAGCAGTGTCGTGCTGTTCTACTCCAATGAATTTAGGTCCACAAAAAGCAGGAATGTCGTACTGGTGGAAAGTGGGTGATGTGGTCCCTGGAACAGCTGGGGCTGCAGGAAAGAGGATATTGCACTGTGAATTTTTCAGGAGCTATAAGAGTCGGTGTATCAGAGCTGGACAAGATCTGGGCTGGCCTAGTGGCAGTGGGATGCACACAAAGAGCATATACCAAAAATGTACATTTGGGCTTGAAGCTCAGTTTTACTTCCTTGTTTCTGCTCTCCAGATTTAACCAGACCTTTCAAAGAATCAGTTCTCCAAAAGTGTTTAAAGAAAAATGAAAGGAACGAATCAATAAGGAGGGGGAAACGAACAGTGCTCAACAGCAACACACCCATTTGTTTTCTCTCCTTACTGCCTCCGGCTGACCTCAGGAACTCCTTTGCATTCTAACTGACAATATTTGGCACCATCTGATACATTTAAGATCTAAATGGCCTTCCCAAATGGATATAAAAATCTACTAAACAGAGCATTTAAAACACGTTCATAAAGGCTAAGAAGAGACACGTGAGAGATGGGGATGTACATGCACACAAAATTAAAAACTATTCATTTGAGGAATTTTGCCATGCCTATTTTATCTTAAACTTATTTTATATATTACAGAATCACAGAATCACAGAATCTCGGTGGTTGGAAGGGACCTCTGAGATCATCGAGTCCAACCACACAGCAAAAAAAATATTGTCTATTGAGAAAATAAAATTGAATCCCGTTTAAAATCAACAAACTTCTCAAGAATAACATTAAAGTGGCATAAGGAAAACAAAACAAAAAAGCCCTGCTGCAGTCATGACCAGTGTTATAATCAAGGTGGGATATTGTCTTCTTAACATCTGCCTTGGCACCCAGTATGAAAAAAAAGCCAAACTCACGTATTTAATTTTTCATTTTGCAAGTATTTGACTCTTCCTGCAAAGGAAAGGTGGTTGTGAGTAGGGTCAGGGGACATAATTTCAACCCTTCATTCTGCGTGTGGTGTTTTGTGTGATTTCCCTTCCCCCTCCCACGCCCCACACGGCCGGCACCAGGAACACACCACAGACTCCCTTAGTTACTGGCCATCGTCTTCATAACTAATAGCTTCTGTAGCCAAACAGGTTTGGTTAGTCTGAGTATCTTAGAGCAAAGATCAGCTTAATTCAGGTTCTGAGTTCAAAGTGTGTCTCAAAGAACTGGATAAAAATGGAAACCTTCACTCAATTTCAGGTTTGAGACCAATGTAGGCAGAGCTTTTCAATCAAAATGAAACTTCCCGGTTAAGCACAGAAGAGGAACATTCAGCTATGTCTAATCAAATGCTCTCCAGAGAATCACATAAAATTTTTGAACTTCCAAATTCTACAGTTTGATCAAATAATACAAATAATTTAAGAATATATTATGAAAATAACCCTGTGCCAGCATGTGTCCCCCATCTCTGATTTGTGTGATTAAAATGGTACGGTAGCACGCCACAGTCTGAACGAGGTCAGTGGGATGCCAGCAGGGACGGGCTCCCTGCCCAACATGAAAGCACTGACTGATACTTCTGTGCTTCTTGTTGGATCCTGTGTATATTTGGTGGCTTTTTATACAGATGCGGAAAAGAAAACTTCATGCCAGATGGTAAATCCACATTGAAGTGGAACATTGTACGAGTTCTTTGTATTAGAACTTGCAGTAATTATAAAGTCACTCAGGAGCAACTGCTCACCCTCATGAGCAATGTTTTACAATCTCATCTCTGCCAAGTGTGTCAAGACTCTTCAGGGAGTGTTCTCATGAGTCTGGAAGCAGCAGTGGAGTTGTACCATATGGTGAAAGGATATTTCTATCCACCATCTAACGGCATAGCAAAGAGAGACACAGAGACAGCTCTCCCAGAGTAGCTCTGACCGAGAGCCACCCCATTTACCACAATAACCTGTTGTTTGTGGGTAACTTTCAGTACATTGATCTATACCTAAAAACCCATACATTGCAGTACTCTGTTGAGTTGGGTGTTACAGAGGCGGAAGAGCCAATTTTCAACCTCCACCATAAGTAGATATAATCCCTGATATCTCTTAATTCTAGAAAACAACACGGGGCATGCAGATAGCTGACATTTGGGAAAAAACAATAACAAATCACTATTAAGCAGAGGGAATTCTCCCCATGGCCATGCACCAAATGCTACTGGTAAGAGGAGACAGAGGGAGAAAGGGAAAAGACACATCTGGAGTGAGGTTGTGGCTCTGAAAGGAAAAACACTCTGAGACAATCTCTGGGAGATCCACTGCGCTAACACAGGCCCAGAGAGCGCACTGGTGGGGCTCCTTTTGCATAACTTAAGGAAAGCCTATGCGATTTAATGGCACATTAGATGAATTAGATGAAACTTTAATGCTTTCCTTCCTTGCTATGTAAAATCTGCACTGCACTATGTAAAAATGCTTTGTTTTTAAGAAGGCTTTTACCACCATATCCATGGCTAGCTATTCCTAAAGAGAAGGACTGCAGATGTGCAACTTTAGTCACATAGAGCAAGGGGATAAGGGATGACATGCACTGCATAAGCTGTCTAGGGTTTTGTCTGAGAATAGAAGAATCATGAGATCACGTTGTGGGACAGAAAATGGCAAGAAGCTGAGTATCTCAAGTGGTAAATAAAAAAAGAAACCAGTATGTCAACATATCCTACTCTGAAACAAAATCTAAGTTCAGTCAATAAACTCTACTCTGACTACAATATATCATAGAATCATAGAATGGTCCAGGCTGGAAGGGACCTCCAAAGGCCATCTAGTCCCACCCCCCCCCAGTCAGCAGGGACACCCCCAACTAGACCAGGTTGCCCAGGGCCTCATCGAGCCTCACCTTGAATATCTCCAGGGATGGGGCCTCAACCACCTCCCTGGGCAACCTGTTCCAGTGCTCCACCACCCTCACAGTGAAGAACTTTCTCCTCATCTCCAATCTAAATCTGCTCCCCTCCAGCTTAAAGCCATTGCCCCTCATCCTGTCACTACAGGCCTTTGGAAACAGGCTCTCCCCAGCCTTCCTGTAGCCCCCCTCAGGTACTGGAAGGCCGCTATTAGGTCTCCCCGGAGCCTCCTCTTCTTCAGGCTGAACAACCCCAGCTCCCTCAGCCTGTCCTTGTAGCAGAGGTGCTCCAACCCCCTGATCATCCTAATGGCCCTCCTCTGGACCCGCTCCATCAGGTCTTTCCTATACTGAGGGCTCCAGACCTGCACACAATACTCCAGGTGAGGTCTCACCAGAGCAGAGTAAAGAGGAAGAATCACCTCTCTGGACCTGCTGGCAATGCATCTTTTGATGCAGCCCAGGATGGGATTGGCCTTCTGGGCTGCAACTGCACACTGCCTGCTCATGTCCAGCTTCTCGTCCACCAGCACCCCAAGTCCCTTTCCTCAGGGATGCTTTCCAATACCTCATCCCCCAGTCTGTACTGATGGCGAGGATTGTTCTGGCCCAGGTGCAGAACCCTGCACTTGCTCTTGTTGAACCTCGTGAGGTTCACCTGGGCCCACCTCTCCAGCCTGTCCAGGTCCTTCTGGATGACATCCCATCATCGATGTGATGGGTATGTATCGACATGGTGTATCAACAACACCACACAGCTTGGTGTCATCTGCAAACTTGCTGACGGTGCCTTTAATCCCTCTGTCTATATCATTGATAAAAATGTTAAACAGTATTGGTCCCAGCACGGACCCTTGAGGGACACCACTTGTCACTGCTCTCCATCTGGACTTCGAGCCATTGAGTACCACCCTCTGGATGTGAGTTCCATCCAGCCAGTTCCTTATCCACTGAACAGTCCACTCATCAAATCCATACCCCTCCAGTTTGGCAAGCAGGATGTTGTGGGGGACCGTGTCAAAGGCCTTACAGAAATCCAGACAGATCACATCCATAGGTTGTCCCTTATCTACTGACCTAGTCACTTTATCAGAGAAGGCCACTAGGTTAGTCAGGCAGGACCTGCCCCTAGTAAAGCCATGTTGGCTGTCCTGGATCACCTCCCTGTCCTTCACGTGCCCAAGCATGGCATCTAGAAGGATCTGTTCCATGATCTTCCCAGGCACAGAGGTGAGACTGACGGGTCGGTAGTTCCCAGGGTCCTCCTTTCTACCCTTTTTAAAAATGGGTGTGATGTTCCCCTTCTTCCAGTCTGCAGGGACTTCACCTGACTGCCATGATTTTTCAAATATCATGGAAAGTGGTTTGGCAACTACGTCAGCCAGTTCCTTCAGGACTCTGGGATGTATCTCATCAGGTCCCACGAACTTGCATATCTTCAGGCTCCTGAGTTGATCACGTACCTTGTCTTCACTTACAGTTGGAGGGACTTTGTATAATGTATATGTATATTAGTATTATATGTATAATACTAATATATATGACTACCATATATGTATTGTAGACTACAATATATAGGACCTTTTCCTCTGAATAGTAAAGAAAAACACTATAAAATTACAAGTTACTATAAATACAGATTAAATTGTAGTGCCATTTTAATTTCTCAATTAAAGAAAGTATCTCCTCACCCCATCCACAGGAGCACAGGACACACGTATAATTTTAATTGCCAGTAGAATATCTCACCAGCTGCATGGTCTGTTTGTACAATCCATAGACGCAGCAGATTTCTGCATGGCTACCCAGCAAAGTCTGTCCTCTGAGCAAGTCCTTAGGGAACAGGAACATATAAAGTGCTTTGTGGAACTCCCTCACACAACACTGCTTTGCCAAATCAGCTTTGCAGCGCTGCTTTGCTCCTCAGTAATCTCTGAGCTCTGCTTTGTGCTCTGCCTCGGGGAACAAGCGGGTGCCCCACACACCAGGCTGGGGAGTGGAAGCGTGCTGGAAAGGGAGCACAACCAGTGCAGGGGGTTTACTAGAAGTCAATCTGTTTGGCTTACACAGAGTGTACCCTCATTTCCCCACTCAGCTGTTAAGAGCTACCCTGCTAGTAGAACTGTGAGGACTAACCCCCCAACATCTGGAGGCTGTTAGGCAGGTTGCAAATGGCAATGCGTGGCAATAAGGAAAGAGCAGAGGTACTACAAGGCATAACATTGTGACCGCGTCTCTAATCAGGATGGACTTGGAAGCACATTATATAGAAAAGTTGTGTGTATCGTGTAATTTGAACGCTCAGTATAAAAACACAGAGTCATGAAAGACCAGGATTTTATGCTCAAATGCATAAATTTGGAATTACGGAATTGGTCTTGCAGAGTAAATAAAGCTCCTCGGGACAGAAAGGTGCAGCGGGGGCTGCAAGGGGGTGGTATGTAGGCAATCCTGCCTTAAAAGAGAAAATGTAAGCAAATATGTAAAATGTAAGGAACATGTAAGCAAAGAACTTCATAATCCTCCTGTTTTTCAATCCTGAAACTTCAGCTTCTCAGCCCCAGCTTTGCAGACACCCCAAGGATACCTTGGCAGCAGAAGAGAGCCCTTATCCTAATTAGAGGAGACACCGTGCCCTGGCCGAGACAGGTTTGGTCTTCTGGAGCTCTGGTTCCTCCCTTTGCTCCGGGCACCACGGGGCACTTTGAGGAGTGGAGAAAGGCCGAAGGCAGAAGCACACACAATTGGGGAAACCAGCTTCTCCAGAAGTTCCTACTGCTCTAACAGTGCAGCGTTTCCCACAGCTGCTATTTTGGTCCGGTCTCTAAATAGTCATTTATTTCCGGGAGCAAAATGTCAGAATTTCTTGAAAAGACAAGGAAAAAGAAACTTGCAACAGTTCACATTTCAGCCCCAAGCAGGAATGCCTGCTCTCCACAGTTTGTCCCTTCTGCTTTTGAAATGGCTGATACAAAGCCATGCCAGGATTTGAGCTCATTTAAATAATGGAACAAAAATAGCTCCTGTGAGACTTGTCTAATGGGTCCGTTAGGGTTCCATATAGCACCTTAGGGACAGCACAGCCCAGTCCTTCACACAAGGCTGCATTTTAAGGGCTCAGGGGTTTGTGCTTCTGGAACAGAAAAAACATTTTAATGGGCATGGGATATTAAAAAAAAACCGACCAACCAGCCAAACAACAAAACCAGAGCTCAGGAAGGATACTTAACATCAGAGACACAAGTCCCCAAACCGCCCAAGCACAAGAACATCTTCTGGGCCAGCGCAACCAAGAGGAGAGGGATGTCAGAGTGAAGAGCTAAGAACTGGTGGTGGTCAGGGAAGGACAGCCAGTTCTGTGGCAATGATGCTTTACTGGCCAAGAAGGTAGAGTAGTACTCCAGTGGGAGAGTGACCCATGGAAAAAAATGTCTGTATTTTGTTGTTTGCTGTTCTACTGCAGAACCACAGCCCTGGATCAAGTCACAGCCCCTGGCCTCCTCCTGTTACTGGCTGCTCAGCTTGAAATAACCTATCTATCAGTATGGCATCCTAGAATTTCAGCTACCCCTTTATTTGCTCTAATACCAGTTTATACTCAAGTTTATCAATTCAGCAATTCCTGTTTGGAGAGAACAAACCCGCTCACTCCAGCACTGCTCACCAGTTTTCATTGTGGCCTCTGGTCTTGTTCTGTCTAATCCGGGAGTCCCACAGCAAACAAAACTAGAGAAGTGCACCGAAAAAACCCTGGGCTGCTGAAAAGATTGCTAGCAAACTCACAATACTCCAATCCTCAATATAAATCGAGATTATAACCCACAAAAGAACAAAAGGCACTCTTGTAGTAATTCAATTGAGGAATTATTTTAGTAGGAGAGTAATCATTCTTGTCTATAGTCCTCAATTAGGGTTAATTGTAAGAAAAAGCTTATTAGGAATATTTAAATTTTAAAGTCTCCCTGTGCAAGCACATCTGAATTCCCAGAAGGTAGTTACAGTGCAAAGTGTATTAATTAAAATGCCACTGTGGGAAATCCTTCTTTATCCAATGTTCATTACTAACATGAAAGATAGTGAAGAGGTTTTGATTTTCTGTAAGGACTTTAGTCATTGTGACAGGAACTCAAATGGTGAAAAGCATTTGAAATGTTAATGAAATTCTGATCATTTTACAGGACTTGGTCCTTCCCTGACACTTCTGCCCCAAATGCAGGATTTGCACAGCTTTGCAAAGATCCAGAGCAACGTACTGTCAAACTCCAGATCCCAGAGTCCCTTCCTAGAGTGGCTCAAGATTTGGAGCAGGTCAGTTTAGGGATTTTTGTACGCCGATATATCCAGTAAGCCATATTCATCCCACAGCCCCACTGTTCCTAGGACTCAGCCCGCTTCCCGCAGCAGCCCTCCCTGCCCAGCGTGCCTGCCATGGCTATACGTGCATTTCTAAATGCCAGTCCTCTCCCCCTTGCCTTTCACACATATCCTGTGATCAATACCTGCCTTTCAGAGGATCCAGGTGTGGCTGTCACACGAGGAGCTGGGTGACAAGCAGGGCCTACAGGTGGGAGATGGCTGGAGTTTGTTGTGTGACCAGGCAGGATCTGCCGGTCACGAGCATCACACCCAGGGAAAGAGACAACCCATAACTCACAAACTCATCACTCATCCCTGGGCAGACTCCTCTTTCTCACCAACTGTAAGAGAGAAACCGCCTCCTTGCTGGCCAGCAGAGAGGGACTTGAGTCTTTCTGGAAACTGTCTGAACCTGAGGTGGCACCTCTACACTCCTGCTAATGCCTGAGCTTACTGCAGATTGCCTTTTGCCTCTCTCCTCTGGAATTCCCTCGGGAATCTGGTCACGGTCGTGCCTGTGTTAGTTCTGTGTTTCAATTCTTTAAAATAAGTGTGAATAAGGAAGATGTGACTTTTGCATTTAGGGCCATATTTACTTGGCCTCAGAGTTACTGAAGATTCTGAACAGAAGGTGTTCAGATTGTATTACTCTTTAGAGGCAAAAATTCCTATCGTCGTTGCTGCCTCTGCGAAACAACTGATATGGAAAAGGAGCTAAATATATACGTGGTGCCTACAAGCCCCCCATAGCATACCAGAGGTAACCTAAGAGGCAGCAGCAGAAATAGTCCCAGCAGAGGCAAAGGACTCCAAGCAATGCAGCGAGATCCCATCGGAGGGGCAGTTTCAGATTTGGGCCATGTATGAAATATGAACTGAGGAGGATAAGGCGCAAAGGGTGCCACGGGGACTATGGAAATGGGCAGCGGAGTTTCTGAGGGCAGTTTAGAAGAGCTCTGCTTTGTTTAGACTAACAAGTCAACTACTGAGACAGAATGCGTGCTAATTGCCTGAAATACATCAGAGAGAGAAACACTAAGGACAATATTGAAGCCATAAACCAATGTTGGCACAAACTAGTAATTCATAAATTTAGCATAGAACTGGGGGGGGGGGAATCCCAAATGCTATAGGACTGTCATTGCAGAACAGACTTGTGCTTGGAGCAGTAGGTGACAGCAAAATGAAAACAAGTATGGAGATCAGGTAAGTTTATAAAGGGATTCACGTGGCACGGTGGCTGTGGTAACAGAGGGGTAGTCCTCTGTTCCCCACGTGGAAACCACAATTAAAAGACAGATACTTTTCAGCACTGGGACTCTTTTAAGGCATGCTGTCCATATGCACAGTCACACAAGGAGCGTTCATCCACCAGAGCCAGGAGAACCTTCTATCTTGGCAGCAGACTGGCCACTTGCCCATTCATTCTATCAGCCAGTTCTTCTTTCTTTCACTTCTCAGATGACTAATGGGGTGCCCAAAGCCAATCAGTGGCACTTTTGCAGAGCAGAACTAAGCATTAAGTCTGTTTTCAGTACAAGATCCAGTCTGAGGGAACCTAGAGCAGGATCTGACTGCTCCAATGGGGGTGCTGACTATTTCCTGGTCTAATCCACTTGGCAGCAGATCGCCCCCTCAGTCCCGCAGACTGTACTACCTGCAGACAAGGCTCTGTAGGGGACACTTGATGGGTAGCTCAAGGGTGAGCACCACATCGTAGACACCTAAAGACGGGTGAGCTGAAGGTATCTCCTGCCCCTGTTCTTAACAAAAATAACCACTAATTTCAAAGAGAAACAGCAAACTGAAAAACAACAAAAAATTGCTCCTCTAATGTGAAACCCTTCACTAAATTGAGAACACAAGATAAGAATTCTGTTTATGTTCTCATTATAAAGGATCTGCCTGCTGAGAGGTGAAATTACCCTAGGCCTCTGTTGCTGAGTTCACAGTCCAAGAGCAGAAATAGCACACAAAGAAGTGCATGTCTGACACGCTGCCCTAATGGCCAGTTCCCCAGCAAATGCTTGCAAGCTACAGGCTCCTTTGGGTTTTACCTCAAAGATTTAATGGATAATTTGCAAAGCCCAGGACTCTGCAACATAGTGGAAAACTGGTTCCTTCTGGCATGGCCTGTAATTTTATAAGCATAAGCTCTATAGAACAAAGGAAAACCTGAAACGTATTTTTAGTATGGTTCTAAACTACCTAGAAAAATTGCAGTTAAAATTACCATATATATTCAAGCATTTGGTCTCAAAGGATCATTTTAATCATATATTAATCCTGGTTTGCATGCAGCTGTTTGGCATGCAGCATCTGGGTGTATTTGTCCCGTGCGAAGGGAATGCAGAGAAGACAGCATAATAGAATCATAGAATCATTCAGGTTGGAAAAGACCCTTGGGATCATCGAGTCCAACCATCAACCCTACTCTACAAAGTTTTCCCCAACACCATATCCCCCAACACCACGTCTAAATGACTCTTAAACACATTCAGGGATGGTGACTCAACCCCCTCCCTGGGCAGCCTATTCCAGTGTCTGACCACTCTTTCTGTGAAGAATTTTTTCCTAATATCCAGTCTAAACCTACCCTGTTGCAGCTTGAAGCCGTTCCCTCTTGTTCTAAGAGGGAATTGCTTGATCATAACCTCTGATTTAATGAGGTTTTATGTACTGGGTTTGCTTTCTTTGCGTTGCATTCCCAGATGTACCATGGTTGGGACAGTAACTGTGATTCTACAGACAAGCAACTCTGTATCAACTTGTCTAGAATAAGAAGAGAAATGACTTGCATGTGTCTTTAAAGACAGTGGTAATTTCTATGACATTGTAGTTTACACAGAAAAGCTGTAGTAGTTGCTTATAGAATCTTGCCACAAGAAAGATAAAGAAAAGATCTTAAGAATTCTAAAAGGCCTTGAAGAAAAAAATCTTGAAATGCTTTTGTTGCTAAAAATGTGAAGAGCTCTTGTAAAAGGAACAGAAGAATTTCAATACTTATCAAGCATTATTCACATTCATTAGTCAGCAGCAATTTAGTAGTACTGCTTTCCAAACACACCCATTCCTCAAATGTTATCCTGTAGCAGGAGATACCCTCACATCTTCATTTAGTATTAGCAACTCTCTCATTTAAGAAAATAGCAGGAGGGGAAAGCAGGGGTAGGAATCCATTGCCTGCAATTATTTTCAGGACACGAACCTGAAAACCAATTTTTGTGTTTTTCCTGTGGCTGTCCATACACCCCCGCAAGCAAGGGGGGCTCTTCCAGCCTCCCACGGCTGCACCCCAGCAGCCCTCGGTTGGGCTTGTGGGTGCTGGGGGCAACGGGCCCCGGCACCACCTCGGCTGCTGCTCGTGTCTCCCTGGGGCTGAGCCTCTGTTGCTCTTTCAACAGCAGGGTTGTTTCCACTTAATTGCTTTACTTTGGCCTTCATACACAAGTGGAGAGGGGGACCTGGAGCTCCTGGTGGACAGCAAGCTGCCCGTGAGCCACCAATGTGTCCTGCTGGCCAAGGTGGCCAATGGTCTCCCGTGGGGCATTAAGAAGAGCGTGGCCACAAGCCGAGGGAGGTTGTCCTCCCCCTGGTGAGGCCACATCTGGAGTCCTGTGTCCAGTTCTGAGCCTTCCAGTTCCAGAAGGACAGGGAACTGCTGGAAAGGGGACAGAGGAGACTACGGGGATGATCACAGAATCATAGAATCATAGAATGGTCCAGGCCGGAAGGGACCTCCAAAGGCCATCTAGTCCCACCTCCCCACAGTCAGCAGGGACACCCCCAACTAGACCAGGTTGCCCAGGGCTTCATCAAGCCTCACCTGGAATATCTCCAGGGATGGGGCCTCAACCACCTCCCTGGGCAACCTGTTCCAGTGCTCCACCACCCTCACAGTGAAGAACTTTCTCCTCATCTCCAATCTAAATCTGCCCTTTCCCAACTTAAAGCCATTTCCCCTCGTCCTGTCACTGCAGGCCTTTGTAAACAGGCTCTCCCCAGCCTTCCTGTAGCCCCTCTCAGGTACTGGAAGGCTGCCTCCGGAGCCTCCTCTTCTCCAGGATGATGAGGGACTGGAGCATCTCTTTGCTGAGGACAGGCTGAGGGACCTGGGGCTGTTCAGCCGGAGAAGAGCAGACTGAGAGGGGATCTCACTGATGCCGAGCAATAGCTACAGGGCAGGGGGCAAGAGGATGAGGCTGTACCCTTCTCAGTGGTGCCTGGGGACAGGACAAGGGGCGACGGGCACAAACCAGAACAGGCGAAATTCCATCTCAACATGAGGAAAACCTTCTTTGCCCTGAGGGTGGCAGAGCCCTGGCAGAGGCTGCCCAGAGAGGTGGTGGGGTCTCCTTCTCTGGAGACATTCAAACCCGCCTGGACACGTTCCTGTGGGACCTGCTCTGGGTGGACCTGCTCTGGCAGGGGGTTGGACTGGGGGGTCCCCACAGGTCTCTTCCAACCCCATATCGGCCTGTGACTCTGCTGCTCTTGGAAGAAGAAGATCCTGATCATCGATAAGGTCAGCGTACGGACTCTAAGACACGCCAGATTGTCCCGGAGTCGGGCTAAGGCCGTTTTTTTCCAGGAAAGATGCTCAGATGCGGTGTCCCACACCCTCAGGAAACAAACGGAGGGGAGGGAAGGCGGGCGGCACCACACGGGCCTGGCCTAGGGGTCGGTGTCGAGCCGGGGGTCGTGGCTCTGAGGCCGATGGGGCCGGTAGGCAGGCGGGGAGCGGCGCGGCAGGAGGCGTCCCCGGGGGTAGGCCCCTCCGCCCGCCCCGGGGCTGTGGCCGTGAGGGGCTGTGGCCGTGAGGGACCCGCCCGCTCGCACCGCCCAGCCAATGGGAGCGGCCGTTATTGGCGGGGCGGGAGGTGGCGGCGTTGCCACAGCAGCGGCGGCGGGGCCGGTGGTCGGGGAGCGCCATGGAGGGGCTGGAAGGTGAGGGGCGGCGGCGGTGGGGCCTTTCCCTTCACCGGGGGGGGAAGCTTCGCTTTACCGGGGGAGGGCTTCCCTTTACCGGGGGCGAGCTTCCCTTTACCGGGGGCGAGCCTTTGTGCTGTGGCGGGGGCTCGCTGCGGGCCGGGCGCCGCCTATCCCCGCTCTCGGAGCCCCCTGAGGCGCCGGGCCTTGGGAGTGCCGCCGAGGAGGTGGCGGGGCCCGGCGGGGCTCGGGGAGGCAGGGCAGGGCAGGACGGGCTGGGCTTTGTCTGTGGCCGTGCCCCGGGCGGTTCGGTGTCGAGTCATAGAATTACAGAATGGTTAGAATTGGAAGGGACCTTAAAGATCATCGAGTTCCAACCCCCCTGCCCTGGGCAGGGACACCTCCCACCAGCCCAGGTTGCTCCAAGCCCCATCCAGCCTGGCCTTGAACCCCTCCAGGGATGGGGCAGCCACAGCTTCTCTGGACAACCGGTTGCAGGGTCTCAATACCCTCACACTAAAGAATTTCTTTCTGGTATCTAATCTAAATTTCCTCTCTTCCAATTTAAAACCATTGCCCCTTGTCCTGTCACTGCACTCCCTGACAAAGAGTCCCTCCCCAGCTCTCCTGGAGCTCTCTTCAGATATTGGAAGGCTGCTATAAGGTCTCCCTGGAGCCTTCTCTTCTTCAATAAGGTTGAGCACAAAATAGCCTTTGTTCTTTATCCCTCCTATCGCAGTTGGGGAAGGGAAGTGATTCTCACCGCATACCTGTCTGCAGTTGGGGAAGGGAAGTGATTCTCACCGCATACCTGTCTTCGGTCTTTAGTAGATTTTTACAGTCATCAGGCTGTTATTGTGCCTAGTGACTCTAGGCCATCGAGACTCTAAATTCAGACAATGTGGTTTGGCATTAAAATCCCAAGAGATTCTCTTTTATTTGAATTACTCTTTATGCTTTGCTGACTATTTAAATAGTCACCACCCTTTAAATTTGAGAGGTGGTGTCCAGTGGTTTATCCAATAATGCTTTGTCAGGCACTCCATCTCTGACAATCCCGTGACAATCGTATGTCTCCTGTCCAGAAGGGGAAAGCTTGCTGTAATTGTGAGTGGACGATGCGTTTGACTGCAGTTGGGACTGCATATCATCTGCAGCCTGTCCGTCCGTTGACTTGGCTGGGAGCTGGCTGAGCAAGGCCAGCGATGCCAGCTGTGTTGTACAAGCTCTAGCACCTTCGTAGCAGAAGGTGGGAAGAAAGCAGAAGCCTGAAAAACCATGTCATTCTTGCAGTAGAGTTTGTCCAACTTCTGACCTTGCTGGGAACTGTTTACATTTTGTTTGTATTTCAGTAGGCACTGGGAGTGGTGGGGGGAAGAATTGCTAAATGTCATGTTTACTCTGTGAACCGTTTCTTGAAAGTGCTTTTAAAAGCTAGAGCTTATAAAAGTGTTTTTCCATTATGTTAAATATTCCCTCTGAACACATGTGATTAATTTGAGAATAGCACAGGTAATAATCTGTTTCTAAAACTTCGGATGCCCTTTCATTGTGAACACTCACATCTCACACACTTATCCAGTATCCTTCGATGCTAAAGTTCTTGAAACTGAAGAATGTAGTATCGTGCATTTTTGTGGGTCACTTTGTGCTATGTTTTTCTTGCTCTAAACAAATTGCCTCAACGTAAAATACATATTTTTTTTTTTTTTTGCTTCAAAACATTTGAAGCAAGTGCTTATGCTTTTATTTACAGTTTTTCAGTTTAAGCTGTCTCTCTCAATGCATGTTAGGTTAGGCTCATGTGAAGTTTCTGTAGAAAGGTGGCCCTACGACAGGAAAAAGGTAGGCGAACCCAGTAACAAATTATATCACTGGGTATCAATCCTTTTTGCAGTTACTGAGCCACTGGCAACTCAGAAGAACGTTTCTAGTTGCCATTTTAGATGGAAGCTGTCTTTGGAAGCACATTTGCAGAGTCATATCCATCTGACGGGGAAGTATGGCTGCTTTTGAGCTCTGGCTTGGCTCCCTCTCTCCGTGAGAGACCAGCGAGGTCAGGTCTCAGCTCTGGGGGGAGAGGACCTTGTCCCTTGGCAGCGCACTGCTGGTGTGACTGCAGGAGACCCCCCACTTGCCCAGGACACTTGGCCTGGGCTTTCCGCCCTCAGAACCTGGTGCTTTGCTTTGCTGAAGCTCAGAGTTATAGATGGGAGATCTGGTCTGTTTCTGTTTACTTAAGTATGCTATTAATGAGAAAGAACTCTACCCAGCTTATGATTCCTTCCATAATGTGGAGAGCTGAATGTGTATTAATTGGCTTATGGAGCTGTGTTAGTGACATTTAAAAAGCTAAATCTTATTTCCACTATTGTGGTTGCATTTTCTTACTGTGTGCAAGTTTAAACGTTCAGTGAAATGGCAAAGTAGGTTTCTGTGTGACTTAAATGTTTCTTCTGAAATTTACTTTTGTTGCTATAAGACTGTTGCTTTATTACTTTATTTGTATATCAGTATTGTTGTATTAGTAGATTGATACTGGAAGTCAAATTTGTAACTTCCAAGCTGTGCAGGAGGAATCAGTGCCCACTTGTCGCTACAGGTGATGAATTTAATGTGAAATCCAAAGCCCTGAGCTCAGCGTTGTTACTCTGTGCCCTGGGGGCACTTTGGCTCTTTCTCAATTTTCGTTTAACTTACTGGAGAAAATACTTGGAGCAATGGACTGTGCCTGAAAGCGCAGTGATCTCCAAGATGAGTTTTTACAAGTCCTTTCCTGAGCAGCCCACCATGTGCGGAATGCCAGGGCTATTTTCAGTGGATTAATGTGTGCTTATTGCTTTTCCTGCTGGGTGGCAAGAGCAGAGCTGGCACCTTGGCAGTTCGTTGCTCTCTTTTGCTTGAAGGAGATGGAGGAGGGATCCAAGCGCTGTGTTCCTGACTCTGTTTCAGCCAGCGCAGCCTGATGGTGGCATTTGGTTGGCGTCTCCCCAGTCTGTTGTTTGCTCTGGGAGGATGCTGGCAGCAGCTGCCTGAGCCCAGCAAATGGCACTTCCCACACTGGTTCCCAGCCTGTCCCAGTGGGTCAGGGCTGCCACTGCCCGGGGAGTGAAGGGCAGGGGGGTGGCTGTGTCTGAGGGCAGAGGTCCGGCTCTCGGTGGCAGGTACCGGCAGCGCTTGCCCAGCCCCATGCTCCTGCAGCCGGGAAGGCTGGCTGTGGCTGGAAGGGACGGGTGGCTGCTTGCCCGGGAGCCAGCCTGCAGTGTCACACCCAGAGCTGTCCCTCGAGATGCCAAGGAGGGACGGCTGTGAGTGAGCGTTCAGCCTCTGGGCAGCCTGGCCGTGTCCGCGAGGTCTCACAGGAACAGGGCTCGCTGCGTGGCATCTTCTGCCCACAGCCGAGGTCTGTGCTGTGACAGCGTGTGTTCCTACGCCCTCCCATGCCCTGATGGCGTGGGACATGCCCGGTCCACCCAGACAGCGCCAGCGTCCCAGTTTGGGGTTTTATATCCCTAACGTGACTGGTGAAAGCAACTGCTCAGGCTTGCTTGGATAGAATTGCTGAATAAGCTAATGCCAAGCCTTGTTTTTTTTTCCCTGGTAGTGTAGAAAATGATTTCTGTTTTGCCAGCAAAAACCTTGTATTAATGTGAGTCTTTTCCCTTTGGTGTTCCTCGCTGTGCTGCCTGCCGGGCTGCCTGCAGCAGCTCCCTTACCTTGGCAGCCATTTCCTCAAGCCTGTCTGAGAGCGGCTCCTGCCTCTTTAGGACACTAAAGCTTTTTTATATTTTTCTTACATATCTTATCAGCTCAACAGAAGGAAGAATTAATTTCATGGTACTGAAACTATTAAAGATCGAAATGGAAAACTAATACTAATATATATTGTTTCTAAGAATTCGCTTGTCTCCGGTAGCCATTAAAGCACAAGGGTAACTGTGACTGCGTAGAGCTGCTGTGTGTCACCAGGCGAGCTTGTGCTTCTGTGGGGTGATCTAATTTTGACATTGAATACACTGTATAATTGCAGTCAATATATTTACTTTTTCTAAGGCAATTATGTCTTTATTTTTTGACTAATGTTTAAGTTTTGGGGAAGAAATTGACAAAAAATGTTTTACTTGAAGAAGAGTTCTGAAAGCAAAGTTCAGGCCTGTACACTGGGGGAAGTGCGCTATCAGAGAGTGTTTCTTCTTAAAGGAGGGGAAGTAAGAAAATCCTGTAGCCAGAGGTCAATGTTCACAAAGGAGATGCCTGCAAAGACTTTATTCCAATAAAGGGAGAGTCCGCTGGGGCATTCCCCTGTGGGGTCTCTCCGTTTTCCAGAGGACGCAGCCTCCACTTTATCTTAATTCCCCGGCCACATGTAACCTTCTTCCTTTCCCCATGGACTGAGGTACTTGGAAGGTACAGACTTCTCGATCCACCTGTGACATAAAAGTTTAACTTTTGCAGTTTTATAATTGTCTAACTTTTGCATTTTCAGTTAATTCCCCAATTTTTGGGTTATCTCGGTCCTGCTGCTTCAATTAACTCTCCTACTCCTGTGGCTATCTCACTCTGGTAATTTCATTTAACTTACCTGTCTGTGGAGACACTCTTATCCATATTTTATTTTATCAGAACTAATAGATTTTACACCCTTTGCTATAGTTTTTGTAGAATTCTTGCATTTTTAACTTAAATTGCAGAAATGAGATTGATCAAGTAATGGAATTCCATGGGTTGAATGTAGTGGGCGGATGGATGTATTTTACCTGCACAGGGACGTGGTGGGGTTGTTATCCCAAGCAGTGGGGTGGTGGGGTTGTTATCCCAAGCAGTGGGGTGGTGGGGTTGTTATCCCAAGCAGTGGTTGCATTTCAGTAAGATGTAGTTCCTGGGGTACGTTAGACAGTTGGCTGCAGGGGGTGAGCAGTGGGCTTGCTTTGTAAAGAAATTTCAGGGGGCAAGCAAACTAGGAATCAATATATTATAAATGAACTTTTTTATCTAAATATTTTTTTTAAGACATTATTTTATTGCTAGCCAAGTAATACCCTGGTAAGCAAGCCCTGCTCTGCGCAGACACATGCGGGCAGCAGAGTCTGAGTGCAGAATCGCTGTGGGGGTGACTGCTTTACGGCTGACCTGAGAAGCTGGTCGTCCCTTGGCTGCTCACAGTCACCCTGGTGCTGGTGGCCTCGCACAGGAGAGTGTGGAATTTCTGGTGCCAAACCAGAATTGTTTAATGGACATAGATTTTGCAGGTCACATGCTTTCGAGTGGCTTTAGTCGATCTTGGAGCTCATTATTAGAAGACCAGATAGTGTATCTGGAAATCGGATTGATCGAATAGTGCTGCTTATTTGCTTTTGGTTCTCTTGTGTTTCCGTACGCATTACAGGGAAAGCTCTCATGGATTTTTCCAGATAATCATCACACCCGAGCGCCTCCCTGAAGCGCCTGTACCTGAACACTTACAGTATGGGAACAAATGGGAGGAATGGGAGATGTGCGTGCCGTGTCAGGGCTAGGATCCTGTTGGGATGACGCGTGGGTGGCAGGACGGGTGGCGGGTCGGCGGTGTCCTGGTGGATGAGCACAGGCTCTGAATACAGGAAGAACCAGCTGGACAGCAAGGGGAGAGAGCTGTGGGAATGCACGGAGCTCTGCTGCGGGGCCTCCTGGAGCTTATGGATCGTGGCAGACCGATGGGGGAAATGTTGCTGTGGGTATGCTATAAGCCACCTGATGAGGAAGAAGATGAAGCCTACTTCAGATAATTAGGAAGAGCCTTGTATTTGCAGGCCCTTGTCCTTGTAAGGAACTTTAACCATCTGATATGTGCTGGAAGGACAAATCAGCACAGCTCAAGCAATCTGGGAGGCTTCTGGTTCGGAAGAAATTCCATGACATGTGGCCTTAGAGAAGAGTCCAGGAGAGCTGGTTATTTTTAAGGATGTGTAGTGTGACACTAGCATGTTTTCCCATTAAAAGTTATGCCTCATATGGGGAAGGTCAGAAGGAAGGACAGACACTTACAGAGAAGGGGAGGACACCGTGGTGTGAGCTGTGTGTGCGCTGCTGTTACAGCCATTCTCGACTGCATGCAAGTCATTTCTCAGTCATAAAAAAAACAAACTTCATAGAATCCTCCTCCAGGTTTTCCCTTTGAGGCAATGGGACTCTCCTTAAGATGTTATTTTCAAGGAAGCGGTACCAAACTCACCATGATCACTCGCGTTCAATGCAGTAACAGTAATCGTGACAACTACAATGCACGTGCATTGTCAGGCTGAAGAGCTGATATAAAAACATGCAGAGGTACTATGAAAGTCTTACTCAGGCTTTTCAGCTTGGAGGAATGAAAGTTACACTGCTTTTTGTTATCTTTTGGAAGCAGAAGTGACAGGTTTATACAAGATCAGACTGCATTGTCAATACAAAAGTAGAAGAGAATTCATGAGGCTTTCCTCTAAAATTAGGGGTAGATAGATAAAAGTAGGTGGGTTTGCTATTTGTTACGCAGTTGTGAATAAGCTAATTGCATAAAAATGTCAAAGTATGTGAGCAGTTGAATATTAAGAGCCAGAGCTTACTGTGATTTCCTCTCCCTTTCTCTAACTGTCCCCACAACCCGCCGAGCAGCACGGGCAGGCAGGGGTTGCTTGGTGGGGCCATCCCACACGCCCAAGAAGCAGGGAGGGCCTCCTGTCCCGCAGTGCTGGGCTTGCCTGCCTTTCTTTGCCATTTCACAGTGCTTACTTGCAAAATTGACACCAGTATTGGTGTACTTTTTTTCTACTTTGGTACATTGATCTTTTCATTATTTTATTTAATGCTCTTTAAAAACTAATGCTCTAAGTTGTGTTTGGCTGTTCAGAGGAGTGTTCCCTACCTATGTCACTGCATTTAGGTGACTCTTGGTTGTAGTATTTGTCATTAGTCTTTTCAGACTGTTGTTAATTAGTGTGTTGATTACAAAACTATAACTCGGTCAGTACTGATTAGCAGACATATGCTGGAGACTGACGGTCCCTGAAGAACTAGCTGCTGTGGCTTGATGATAGAGATTCCAATTAATGTGGGGAATGCGCTGTGGGTTTTTTTCGTACCTGAAGCATATGGAACTCTTAACTGGAAGCTACCTTGCTTTTGGAGATGAGAGGAGAGTTATGCTAAAAGCAATACATACAATTTTGCAGAAGAATTTGGCAAGCACTCTTCCAGTAGTAATTCTTAACAGCTGTAGTTGAATCGCTGGTTTCAGATAGGTGCCTGGTCTCAAAGCTGGAGCTCGTACCCGAGTGCTGCTGCACGTGTGAATTCAGTGAGGCTTGATGACTCTGATTAGCACAGCTGTCTGCCTCAGTCATTTGGCACTGTCACTGCTGCAGAGAAATGAAAAGGGTTTGAAGGGCAGTCGGACAGATTTTACAACGTGACAACATACCGTTAGTGAGACTAAGGGCAGTCTTCTTTCTTTGAAGCCTTCTGCACTCTATCTCTGAGAGCAGGCACATACTTGGGTATAGAAAGCTCATCAAAAGAGAAAACTGTAATAAAACGTTAATTGATAGCTGGTAAGCAATACTGAAGACTTCTCCTGTCTCTAGGTGTGGAGTCTTTTCACACAACTGCGTGATCTGTGAACACAACAGCAAGAGTGTGGTGCCTGTGGCCGTGTCAGATCCTGATGGGCCCACACCTTGTCCTGGGAAAGAACAACCTCAGAACTGGCAGCTTGTGTTTTCCACTGTGAATCACTTGCTGTGTTAGAACATGAGAAGAGAGGAAGGAAAAGCCAGTCATTCCCTGGCAGTGTAGGTTTCCAGGAGGTGTAGCCCCAGGGGTGAGAGCACGGGAAGCGCTGTGCTGGGTCTGAGGGACTGACCGTACCGCCCCAGGGGGGCTCTGTCAGACTGCCCAGCTGAACTCCCACCACCAGGTGGGAAAGCCTGGGTAACTGGGCTGTGACCGTGTTCAACAAGGGTGTGTGCAACAACTTATGTGCAGGTAGGGCAAAAAATAATTTGGAAGGTGGTTGTACTCTGGAAGTAGCTGGAGGGGGGGCAGTTCTGACAGGGACAGTGTAGAAACAGCGCTGAGGTTATTGCAGCGCTGCTAATAAACCTTCCGGTCTGGTGCTTCAATTCAGAAACCCGATGTCTCATTAGATTGAACTCTGTGGTTTTCATTTGAGACCTGCTCTCTGGCAGACAGTAGGAGAATGGGGTGTAAAGCTGTATATCATAGTCTTGGCATCACTTCAACTGAAATACTGTTTTATTTGGTATTCACATAACCATTTTGAATGTATTTCTCTTTTCCCTAAGTGTGTTTAGATTAGATAAACAGTAATAATTATGTCTGTCCTTTTCCAAGTTAACTATGTTCATGTTTAAACACATTCATGTTTAATGCAAGGATGTAAACTGATGGTGATTAGTGGTATTAAAGATAGCAAAAGAAAAAAGAAGTGTAGCTGCTGGATCTTGGGAGTTCTGTGGTTGTGTAACTGGAATGATGGTAATCCCGGCATTGTTCCTAGACGTAAAGAAAACTGAAGACAATTGCTGTGACGCTATCTTACTGCTGACTGCAATTCATAGAATCATAGAATCATATGGGGTTGGAAGGGACCTCTGGAGAGCCTCTCCTCTTAGGAAATATGCTCCAGGCCCTTAATCATCTTTGTTGCCCTTTGCTGTACCCTCTCCAGCAGTTCCCTGTCCTTCTTGAACTGGGGAGCCCAGAACTGGTCCCAGTGCTCCAGATGGGGTCTCACCAGGGCAGAGTCGAGGGGCAGAATGACCTCCTTCCACCTGCTGGCCACACTCTTCTTGATGCACCCCAGGATGCCATTTGCCTTCTTGGCCACCAGGGCCCATTGCTGGCTCGTGGTCATCCTGTTGTCCACCAGGACTCCCAGGTCTTTCTCCTCAGAGCTGCTCTCCAGCAGGTCACCCCCAACCTGTCCTGGTGCAGGGGGTTATTCCTCCCCAGGTGCAGCACCCTGCACTTGCCCTTGTTAAGTTTCATTAGGTTTCTCTCTGCCTGAGGCTGCAATTCTCAGACTCATTTGCCAAACATATCCTTCACCTCTTCTTTTGAGTGTTCCCTTTTTTTTTTTTAACATCCCTCTCTCCCTCCGTCCCCCAATACATCACAATTTAACAACTGTTTCTGTGAACTTTTGTTCAGGAAACAAATTCAGTCAGTCCATGAGTGGCGGCATTAGATCATAGAACCATGGAATGGTTAGAGTTGGAAGGGACCTTAAAGCCCACCCAGTGCCACCCCTTGCCCTGGGCAGGGACACCTCCCACCAGACCAGGTTGCTCCAAGCCCCATCCAGCCTGGCCTTGAACCCCTCCAGGGATGGGGCAGCCACAGCTTCTCTGGGCAACCTGGGCCAGGCTCTCACCACCTTCACACCAAAGAATTTCTTCCTGAGATCTCATCTCAATCTCCCCTCTTTCAGTGTCAAGCCCTTCCCCCTTGTCCTGTGGCTCCCCTCCTTGATCCAGAGTCCCTCCCCATCTCTCCTTGAGCCCCTTGAGGGACTGGAAGGGGCTTGAAGGTCTCCCCAGAGCCTTCTCTTCTCCAGGCTGAACTCTCTCAACTCTCTCCCCCAACTCTCTCCCCCAACTCTCTCAGCCTCTCACAGCAGAGGGGCTCCAGCCCTCCCAGCATCTCCATGGCTTCCTCTGGCCCCATTCCAATAGGTCCATGTCCTTCCTGTGCTGAGGGCTCCAGAGCTGGAGGCAGTGCTCCAGGTGGGGTAGATATCATGCATGAATGCCTGAATAAATAAAAAAATATTAAAAGAAACCCAACCACAACAATGATAAAAACCACCTTTTTATCTAACTTTCACAATTTTTCCTATGTTTTATTTTTAAATGACCAGATTTCATGTTGATGGTGTTCCTCCTAGAGAGAAATGTTAAGGCTTTGTGGTTTTGTGGTGGTGTTTTTTTGCTTTGTTTTGTTTTTTATTAACTACAAAGGTGAGGAATGATTAAAAAATGGAAGAGATAAGTGTGCAGGTCTGAAGGACTGCATGCTTTCCATTTCCAACAAAACTTTAGGAGCTTTCAAGTTTTGAAATACCTTCCCGTTGTGTTTTGGGTCAGTGATGTGTGTGATGGGGAGGTGCTGGCAGCAGTAGCTGTCAGCAGAAGTGGCCGAGTTCCTGCCAGCAGCGGAGGGGGCAGGAATGCTGCAGGGAAATCAGCTTGGGACCTGTAGCTGCAGTGAGCGCTCCTTGGCATTCCTTACTCATCGGTATGTTGTGTGCAAATACTGCTCCAGCAGGTGAACTTCTATCAACTCTACTTCTTTGAATGGGGAATTCAAACACAGGCTCAAATTCCAGAATTCAGCGAATAGGAGAAAAAGCTGGAAACTGTAGCTTTTCTTCTTTTACAAAGGCAGATATTTGAAAGAATTATTCTCTCAGTCAAATCCTTAATCTTATACTTTACACCTGATTTCAAGATCACTAATTTTGGTTTCTTTCGACTAATTTCTTAAAGCTGGTGTCACTTTGTATTTCCATGAAATGCCTCTCTCACTTATTTCTGCAAAGCTGTTAAAGGTGTATAGTTTTGCACTGTAAATTATCAGAATTGATGGGGACGTGTTGCCGGCCCTGACTGCTTCCCAAAGGAGATAAGGACTTGAATATCATCTCTGCCTTTCTGATCCACATCGTCTTGTCGTGGACGGATTAACTTCTCAGAGAGGAGTTTGTGTGCGGCTGGATCCAATCCTAGTCCCAGACTTGGTCAACGGTTTATGTCTAAAGGACTATATATGCGCAGTCAATCCTTTACATTACTTAGCTAAGATTTCAAAGTTTAGCACGCTATTAGTCACTTACTGAGAATCTGTTGGGGCAAGGAATCTCTCAGCCTCAAGGAGTAGAACCTGAAGCGAGTGTCCTCACCAAAGGGGAGACCCTGGTGTGCAGCCGCTGCCGTACAGGAGAGCTCCAAGGGCTCTGGGGCTGCCCACTATTTATACAGTAAGATAATTCACCTATAGTCATATTCTCATGGGAACAAAATTTCTAGGTCCCCACTCCAGACAGTATTTTGACTCTGCTGCCAGCCATCCCCCAAAGTCCGGGTGCAAGTTATCACAGCTGCTGCTGGGATGGCCATGGTGGCCAAGGCCCGAGCAGGAGCCGGGGGGGCCAGGGGGAAGCAAAACAGGGAGAGCACTCCGCCCCAAGTCTGCACGGTTCCCAGAATATACCCTTGTACAGCAACGACTGTTGTTATTGCTAAGTATGGGGTTAGCAATCTAGGAAGAAACTTTTATCACAAATTTAAACAAAACTCGCTTACAGAAGTTTTTTGGTTTTTTGTTTTTTTTTAAGGTGAGGTTGCAGTGCAGACTGGAGACCTGTTGCCATGTAAGATTTGTGGGAGGACGTTCTTTCCAGCAGCACTGGTAAGTTGTATGACCACGTGTTGGCTTTTAGCTCTGACAAGTTAGGATGAGAGTTAAGCGATGGTCACTATAGCTAAATAAAGTAGATGTAGATACTTGATTTTGGTGGGGTTGTTAAAGTTTGTTTTTTTCCCAAATAATTATTGATTTGAAGCTCCTTAGGAGGAGGTTAATTTTATTTCAGCATCCCATCACTTTCTGAAGATATATGCTTGTAAAAGCATATTCTCTCAGGTCAGAGAATCCTTTCTTGCCTCTGCAGATGGAAGCCCTAGTGTTAAGCATTCTCAGCTAGTAAATGAAGGACTTTGGCCATCTTCAACATACTGTGCTCTCCAGTCTTAATAGACATTGGTCTGTCCTTAAATATGAATATGGATTTCTGACACCTCTGATCTGTCTTTCCACTCAGTGAAAATGCTGCGTGTCTTCCATCAATTTTTTTATTTGCAAGGAGCAAGTACAGATGCCTCCTGTTTTTATTCTTCATCGCCCAAGTTCTGGTGACCATGTGTATGCATTTGTGAATTCCTGTAGTTCTGTTTTAAAAGTAATGGCTGGCATAACTGTTTGAGTGAAAGCAGTCTTATCTTAGTCATCGAGAGCTGGGCCTCGATTGCTGATTGGCATATTGGGAAAGAGGGAAATAACATGTTAATACTCTGTGTTTTCAGAACTAAGTTCTATATTCTCCTTTTGTTTTTCTACTTGTAGAAAAAGCATGGACCCATTTGCCAAAAAACTTCTGCCAAGAAAAGGAAGACATTCGATTCCAGCCGACAGAGAGCAGAAGGAACTGACATTCCCACAGTCAAACCTCTGAAGCCACGGGTATGTTAGTGTTTACTCTGCAGAGGAACAGTCTAGGCAAACTGTGTATGCATTAGAATAAGGCTTCTTTCTGCTGGCAATTTGTGATAATTAGATCAGCCAGGATCTGGAAGAAATCTAACTATAATGTTCTTTACTGAAATAAGGCACGTACTTAGCTTGAAGTAAAAGCTTCGAACTTACAAAGCTCTTTCTCTTTTGGCTCCTTAGCCAGAGCCACCCAAAAAACCATCCAACTGGAGGCGAAAGCACGAGGAGTTTATCGCAACTATACGAGCAGCCAAAGGACTTAATCTTAAAGACGGTGGAAAACTCCCGCCACCACCTCCGCCGTCATATGACCCTGGTATGTAAAACAAACATTTTTTTAGAGATTTTTTTTTTTTTTAGCTTAATTTGTAAAAATTTGAGTTGGGGAGGGATTTGTTGGAATACAGTATTCACAAGTTGTCGAGGATGACTATCTGATGATCCCTGTGCAGATGCTGGTTTGTGGTTGGGGCTGGCTGGCTAGCCTCCTCTGTAGCTTTCCAAGCCCTCAGCTTTGTTTTTAACACATGGCAAGGCAGTTGTGGTGACCTTGCGCCTTGTTACTGTCTTAGAAACCACGGGCTGGACAGGCTGTTCCCACACCTGGTTTCTGTGTGGTTTGGGTCTGTGAGATGTGTGGGTTTGCATTCACAAGGGAGTGACAGTGCGCGGGTGCCCTTCCAGCTGAGGCTGGGGAAAGCATTGAAGCAGCCTGACGCGAGGGAGCAGGAAACAGGCTTGTCAGTTAACTTCTGTGAGGTGATAATAGGTTGGAGAATGTATTCCTTCCTCTTGTCCTAAAAGCTAGACCATTTGATCCAGCTCAGTGGCTATTTTCAGAAAGACTGGGAAAAACAGAAAAAATCATGTTTGCTTCTGCCTGTCTGTGGTTAAGTGGGGATATGAGCATTCCCTACCTCGTTTCTGTAGGGGAAATGTGTTAGTCCAGTACTAGGATTGTGAGTGTAAGAGGTGAGGTTGTGTTATTCAGCAGTCAGTACACACCCTCCTCAAATGCCATATGCATTTTAGAGTAAACCACAGCTAATGCTGTGGACAAGAGACATAGTGCTCAATCATGGAAAGGATCGTTAATAATCTAGTTGTATAATTCTGAGTTACGAGCAGAAGAGCCCAAACTTAATCGAGCTTGGAAAAACTACTTAAATGGTGCTCCCATGGTTCCAGAGGCCGCAAATGCGGTTCAAGCAAAGGAGGTGACTATTCAGCTCACTTGGAAGCAGACAGGAGGTGAAGGGGAGAGAAAGCCATTACGCTTCTGTTTCTCTTCTGCCTGTTTTTCACTTTTCCAAGCTGAATCTTACTCTCCATAGTCTCCTGGCTTCATCCTCTGCAGTGTGTGAGACTTAGGAGGAGGGAACCAGGAATGAAGATAAGATGTACAAATTGATCAGTGGGTTCTGTTCTCTCAAACAGAACAGAACAAAAACAGAGCAGGTGCGGCTTTTCCATGTCCATGTCGGAGAGAGGGAGAATTCTGCATGGTGTCATGGGGTGTATCTGTCCCCTCCTACTCAGCTCTCTCTTTGGCATGTCTAGTTCTAACTAGCTGCTATTCTTCCTTTAAAGAAAAAGAGTTCTCTATTAATATTTCCTACTTAATTGCATGCTTTGGGTTTGTAAACAAGCAGTGTACCTGGTTCTTCCACCTTCTGTTCCACTTCTCCTTAGGAGTGCAGAATAGCCTCATGGTATTAAGGAGAACCTTAAGTCACTCTGTTAGCGTTGAAGTGGGTGCCACATGTGTACTGCCACCTACTGTGGTTAGTTTGTGTTCTATAAAGCTTACATGGAGTCCTTGCAGTTCTTTGGGGCGGTGTGAGCAAGTGCTTCCAGACAGCCAGGTGGCTGAGGGGTGCCAAGCGTTTTACAGAAGGATGAAGGGACAATCCCTCGTTCTGAAAAGAGTGTACATTAATCCTCTGCAATCTGGTCCTTTTACTTCAGCGGGCTCGGAAAGTCTTCTGTGGGAGCTGAGCTGTGCTCCAGCTAGAAATGTCTATTATCTAGGGGCTTCCAGAGCTGTTTTATTAATCTACTTAGCTTTTTATCTTTTTTTTTTTCTTTTTTTTCCTAACTTTGTTTGGGCCTATGTTGCCTTGACCATCCAGGTATTATAGTCCTTTTTCTTCCGAGTTTGTATCTGCTACGGTATAGTTTATGTTTGAGTATTATGACAGTGGTGGAGCTTATGTAAAATAAATAAAACTCTATTGCTGTTATCACATGAGATTCCCACGCTGTCACTTCTCAGAGGGATTCCTGTGCTGCTCTTGTGTCCTTTGTTCACACTTCTTGGGTCACAGTTCATGCTTTGGTGGCCACTACATCATTTGACTTACTCAAAATTGTTTGTTAATTTAAAGGGATAACCATTTAAGACAGATCTGCTGCATTTGGAGTAACATGTAATCCAGATCTTGCTGTGATTGTATAATATCTAATGGGAGTCTTGGAGGCAGTGATTGTTGAATCTCTCCTCATTTTCTTCAAAACATTTCTAAAATCACCCAGGAACACACTAATATAACCTGCTTTGCCAGGGCCCAGCCCTTCAGAAGTCGGTATTTACATGGCTTTGAATACTGCAATCTGAGGAATTCAGCATGCAGACACAAAATGTCTGTCTGAAACTGCAATCAAACACTTTACTTCCCAAGGGCAGTGGATTTTATGGAGTATATTTCCAGCATGCAGATGAGGGATCTCTTAGTATTCTGAACACCTCCATAGCCTTTCTGGGTTGTCCCCAATGTTAGTAGTAATATTTTCTGTGAGTAGTACTGTTTGTAATGTGACTAAATTCATCTTGAAAAATAATACAGCTACCAATTATCCTGTTTTGCATGTCTCTAAAATTTGGCTGGATTTCCTCTGATTTTTTTCTTTGTTAAATTTTCAATTTATTTTTTTTTTAATTTTTTTTTTCAATGATCAGTTGTGTTTAGTATTTCCCAGTCCTTTCAAAATTGCCAGAGGAAACAGGTTGTGGTGTATTTTGCTATTTGTATGGGGAAAGGGTTTAATGCATTTTCATATCCTGAACAAAGTGAACTGTGTTTGTAACTTCTGTTTAGCCTCTTTTCTGCATCCTCCCAGCTGTCACATCATACACCTCTTTGGCCATCTTCTCTGCTGAACAGCACCTCTCAAAGTGTTCCTGGTTGCACTTAGGTTACTTCTGATCCTCAACCACTCTTCTCTTTCTTAGCCATCAAACAAGAAATGTCTTTTGCCCTACATGTGGACAAGGTTCTTTTCCCCAGAAATCTGTATTTCATTTTCAGATTCAAGAGGCCTTAATTTTCTCTAAGGGTGGGGCTAGTCTTTAAAAGACTTTAAAACACTTTATTTTTTAAAACCCATTATTAATGTTAGGTTTTTATGTTTTTAAGATTACATTCAGTGTCCCTATTGTCAGAGGAGGTTCAATGAGAACGCAGCGGACAGACACATCAATTTCTGTAAGGAGCAAGCAGCCCGTATCACCAACAAGGGGAAGTTGGCAGCTGATACCAAAGGGAAGCTTCCTACTCGAACACAGGTGAACTACTAATGGTTTTCTTAACTTGGAACTTGCATTTGACATCAAACCAAGCTTGTTAACTAGTGTGTTGCCCTTAAATGGATTTAACTATTTTATTCTGTAATTGTGTTATTTGTGCTAGCCTGAAGTCAGACACAGGAGAGGGTTTTCCTCTCTTAGGAGAGTAGCTGAGATCTGTAGGTCGGATGGCAGCAGCTGCAGAGCCAGAACCAGTCCTAAATGTCATTCAGAGATTTGTGAAAATGCCAAGTAAAGGTAGCAGCAGGAAACAGAGATGCAGTGTTTGTAAAGAAGGTTGACTTTCTGTTGTCCAAGCCTTCTGAATCCAATTCAAAGCTGTTCCTTAGGTGGTCAAATAAAGGTGATGACCACAGGAGAACTGACAGCAATATTTTGGCTAGTTATAGGAATTCAGGCATGTTAAAGTAAGAGCTGCAGCAGTTAACTTATGATGGAAATGAATTATTAAAGTCTATGTAGGTTTGGTTTTTTTTTTTGTTTGGTGGTAATGCTTTTTCTTTCTGGAAGCTGTGAAGAGTTAAACAGCCCAAAGCAGTTCCTCAGTGATTCTTGCGCTGTGTTCTGGCTCAGTGCTGGGACTGGGCTAGAGCACACAGGTGAAAGTAAGATTTGAAAGACAAAAATGATTCGGTCCTTGAAGATTCTTTTTAAAATTAGCTGGTAATGAGGTGATCATGTTAATCTCATGAGACAGCTATGGGAAATGATGAGAAAAGCTGTAGAAAAGTGGAAAACACACCAAGACATACAGTTAAACACAAAAAACAAATCCACTGAGTAAAGTTAGAGAATCTTTCTTCCTGGTATGGTCTGTGTGTGCGAGAAAGCAGACTGGGGGAAACCGTCTGCCTGAGCCCATACTGGGAACAGTTTCCCTCCTCGGTAATCACAGGCTGTTCTCCCACAAGCCTGAGTTAACTACCTACCGTGTTATAGAGATAGTTTGATTTAATTGCTTAAATTTCTAGGTTGTATTTTGTTACAGTACAAACCTGCTGCAGTTAAGAAGATGCCTTCTGTAGGATCAACACCACCATCATCATCATCACGCTTACCCCAGCCAAGTGGTGTTACCAAAACTGTTGTAGGTAGGAAATGAATGTTATGAATTTGCCATTTCCTTTCTAAATATTAGATCTCAAACTATTCAGTAAAAGCAGTATAATTTTAATAGCTGAAAGAAATTCTACATCATTGTCCAGTGATCTAAGCTGACAAAGTACGAATATCCACAGGAGGAGCTCAGTGTTACATGAGTGGATAAGACGGGGTCTGGTTTTCATAATACAACTTTTTTTAGTCAGTGTTTTCGTGACCTGATTGCTTCGGACCTACATGTATGATGGCTATATACTTTATTGTTGAAATTGATATAGTGGTTTGTAAGAATTTATTTAAAGTAAAGTTGGAAGGGGAATTGATTAGCATTTATCCAGCAAGACTCTTGAGCACATAGGAGACTTCTGTTTTTTATGTCCTGTCAAACTAGTTTTTTTCTGAACTGAACCTGCAAAATCATTCTGTAGCAATACATAATGGTACCCAATATTGGTTTCTTACCTGAGATTTTTCTGTTGCTTAATTCTGTAACTAATTTGTATGCTGAACATGATCATGAATTGGTGAAAATACATAGTTAAGCCATGTATATTGTAATTATGCAAACACCAGTCTTACTCTGATTTCAGATGTCAAACATGTTCTATTTGTACATACTTTGACACTCTAGACTTCTTTCCTGTTTCTTTCTGAAGGAAAAGGAAAAAATTGAGATCCAACATTTTTTATTAGAATACAACATTATGTCTTAATTGCATATTTTCTGTAAATTTCTGGAAATGTACTTCCTTTTTCCTGTTATCTTGACACTTGTTCACATCTTGATATTTCTAAAAGTCTTGTTTTGAATTTTACAATTACAACGTGTATAATGAATTGTATCATTCTGGCAGCAAAATCTTACATTTTCTCATATTTCTATGTTTGCTTTCTCCTGCAAGGTGCCTCTTCAGGTAAAGCCCTCTCTTCCTCTGGATCCGGTGGCAGCAAAATTCAGACGTTGTCACCAGCTCATAAGAACTCCCTGGGAATGGTGAACCCACAAACAGGGTAAGTTTCCATTTCCTGGTGTCATTTATGCTTTATTTCGTATTTGTGTTGTGCTAGTTCTAGAAATGTCTGTGGTCTGTTTCACTGGTGTTTTTCTTTTCCTGTGAACCTAGGAAGTACAGTGTTTGGAATTTATCCTTTATTTATAAGCACAATTAATGTTTAAGGAACATTGGAGTAGGCAAAGATGCATTTTCTAATGTTAAAATAACAGCAAGGGGGTCAAGAGATAAAGATAGATACAAGGCAGATTAAAATGTTATAGAATATGCAGAAGTGGTTGGAGCTATAATTTTATTTTCCTTTGTAAGAGTGAAGAGACTTTAAAAACTAGAAAACATTAGGCATAATTTCCTGCAATTTGTGGGAATAAAAGAGAGAGACCTCTGTCACAGGTCCCAAGCCTGTTGTGAGAGAATCTTCCCTCTTACCACAAAAGGGTGGATACTTTCCCTCCTGTCTTTCCTGTCTTAAAATACGCAAGAGACAAGAAATTAACGAGCACGAATAAGGCAATGGAGACCAGTGCTCTCCACCAGCAGCACCAGTGGTAAATGTAGATTGCTGGAGTTCAGTGGAAGTGCTGGTGGGATAATGCTGCTACTGATGTTTTGCTGGGGGCACTCAGCACACACTGTCTCAGAAGAAATGTATGGAAGGGGCTGAAGAAAAGTAGTGCAATTGTACAGAAGTTTGAGGAGCATCAAGGAGCACTGAATGAAAACATAAAACGTACAACAAAGGACTGCAGTTATAACACTGGCGATAGATATTCCTATAAAAATGAGTATCAGATTGGGGAAGGCTGTGTAAGGTGAAGAAAAACAACTGCTTGAGCTTGTGAGGAAGAAGAAGGGCATTCTGAAAGATCTCATGGGGCTGGAGAACTTTATTTATAAGATAAAACTAGTGGTTTTTAGTTTATCACTCCTAAGCCTTACATGCCAGTATGGATTGCACCTCCCTCCTAATGCCATGTAACACAAGGATGCACTTTGTCCCTCCCTGCTCTACCCACTCCTGCGGAATCTCTCAGACAGACCCAAGGCAGAGTCTGTGAGGCAGTCAGAAAATGTATTCCCTGCACCACACCACCCACCCCGCACCGTCCCACGTCCCAGTAGTCCCTGGTGTGCAGGTCAGCTTCACTACTGCTTGTAGGCGTTGCTGCGACTGTCACAAAACCCCAGGCTCTGTCACTGACTGGTTTTTGTATTGCTTTTCTCCACTTTCAGAAGTTGAAATTAACACCTGCTGATGAGTGGCAAACAAGTAGGTCTGCAAACCACAGTGCAGAAAGTCAGCTGAGATGATTTGAAGGCGTGTTTCTGGCCACAGTGGTGAATCATAGAATCATGGAATGGTTAGATTTGGAAGGGACCTTAAAGATCATCAGGTTCCAACCCCCCAGCGGTTGGGAAAGGCTTTTTCCTGTTGATGAGTCTCTAATTGCAGTCTGTACTGGTTTGTGAGGGAGCACAGGTTTTAGCCTTTACTTCTAAACAGGGAGGTTCTATTTAATTTTACCACTGGGTTGCTCACTGAACTCACTGCTTCGTATTCTGTAGTCCTCTGTTTCGCCTTCTGAAGCTTGGAGGAGGAATTGTGAGGGAACCAAACAGGAGTTGGTGTTCTGAGAGGTGTTTGCACGGGTTCCCTCTGCTGACACGTGCTGTAGCTGCCAATGGGTGACTCCTGGTTGGCATGGCTCTCGGATAATGGTCTCTGCTGAGAGGCAGCAGGTGTTAGCTGGGCTTACACCCTCACTTCATTGTCTGCACGATTTTTAGGAGTATGGATGTGCTGAGTGTGTTTCCTGCAGTCCTTCTCACCTCTCTGTCCCACAACACTTCTGCTCCCTTCTGGTCTTTGCCAGCCAGTCCTTGTGATTTCTTGATGGCCATACTATCCAGGCTTCTCCCAGGGAGCTGTGAAACGTGTCTCTTTCCGAAGCGTCACACTTGAGACCTGGCCATTCTTCCTTTGCCTTTTGGCTGCTTTGTGTTGGCTTCTGAGAAGGAGTTTGCCAGGAGTTCTGTTGAGGCACAGAGGTGTAGGAGCAGTCACAACATGGAACAGTTCTGTGCCGCACATTGGTCACTTGGGACAATTTTGGTCTTCATAACGTTGGCCTTAGTATTGGGGTGTGAGGGGGAAATCTGTAGGGTTCTGTTGAAATACCTACACAGTTCTATTGGAGCAGGGACAGAGACACTAACAGTTGACATCTGAAGTCAGAGAGTGAAAATAGCTGTAGTGACAAAGATTTTAAATGTGAAAATGTCTTATAATTTAGGCGGTAGCTAATTGCAGCTAGAATTATTTTATAAAATAAAAGGGCTTTTAAAATTTTTATTAAAATAACCTTCATTAGGCTGAAACGAGATGTGTTTCTTTTGCTCCGTTTAGGATTTGACCAGCCAAATGCCAAGGCGTAGCGTGAGGTGTAGGGTTCTGTTGTACCCGAGTCAGGCAGAGCTCGGGCTGCAGGTGTCACCTCCTCTTTCCGAGCGGTTGGTGCATGATTTACTGAGCACAGCGTGGCACAGGGGTGGTGTTAAGGGCACTCTTTCAAACGCACTGTTAAGAGACCACATGATATATTTATTTTTTCTCCTTGTCAAATATTTAAGAGCCTACACACTTCTTTCAACCAGGTTAAATTCCAGCTTTTGCTGTAAGAAGCTTCTGTTGTTTGCCGTAAGGCAGACTGTAGTTTTGGGGTTTTTTATATCTTAAAGTGAAAGTTTCTATTTTTGCCTAGGTTGTTGTCATTCCAGGTTTGGCAAAGGGGTAGTGGTGCTTAATGGCAGAATTGCAGTTAGGTTACTCTACGTCAGGGGTGAGTTCTGTGGATACTGGGGGGCGACACAGCTTCCCCCTGTGGAGCCGTGGTGCCTGTTCTGGGGGGCGGAGATGGGGCAGAAGTGACGGTGCCGGGGGCCGCGCTCACCGCGCAGGGGGTGCAGTGTCCCCCGTGCTCTTTAGGTGGCGCCCTTGGCCCGGGACCGGCGGGGGAGCCCCTGCCGCTGCTGCCGCCCGCCGTGTTCAAGGGGGAGGCTGCAACGAGCCGGGTCTCCGGGGTGTTCGGTTCTGTGAAGGAAAGCTCCGGGAGCTTCGTTTCCCTTCAAGTTCAATATTGCACTTTAAATTTTTATTGTGTATAAGAAGAAATGCAACCAAATGTTACGAACTCCCTTATATTAAGTCACTTTTGCTATGCTGTTTCCTTTTTATTAATTGTAATTCTGCTCCCCAAGTAAAGGACTGGTGAGAGAGCAGCTCAGGGCACCAAGAGGAGCTGGCTTAGGTCGGTGGGGCTCAGGATGCGGATGCAGAGCAGGCAGTGTTGGGGGAGCTGTGCTGTGGGGGACAGAGGGCCAGCCCAGCAGCGGTAAGCACTGCGGGTACCCTCTGAGCCCTGCAGGACCAGCACGGGACTCTGCATCCTGGTCGGTAGGAAAACCTTCCTTCGCTTGCCCGAAAATAGGATTTCATCTTTTTGATTTTGAAGAACTGGAAAAAGGAAAATTAATTCCACAGAAATTGTAGTTAGGCTTAGAGTTTGATAGTGAATCACACTACGATCCTAAGGGTGATACATACTCTGTAAGAGTGCAGAGTTTAGTGCTGTCTTGCATTCCTTGAGTGGCACGGCAGTTCTGGTAAGTTCAGCAGTAACCAGCTCTTGAGGAGACAGCGTTGGGCAGATGGTTGTTCTTCCTGCCCTCCGGCCAAGCAATCAGGGTAACCAGGCCAACCGGTTTACCCGGCACTGCTGCCTGTGCCCAGCCAGAGCTCCTGGCCCTACAGACCCAGTGCCTGTTCCATGGCTGAACGGGAGTCACTTATTTTTTTTCACTGAGACTTGGAAAATTATGTGAAGTTTTTCAGTATGGGAAATGAACCCTTAAAGACTACTTCGTCGTTTCTATTTTATTTTGGGGTTAAAACATAGTATTTAATGTTAGGCTGATCAAAGTTATGGCTCCTGGGACCCATGTCTGTTAGTGACACACATCCAGTACTGTCTTACAGCCAAAATGCAATACGAATGGTGCACCTAACCAGTATCGGTAAACCCTAAATTCCACTTATATATTTGCCATACAGCATGTGGAGCCTTTAAATACATTATATTTTTTAAATAGCTTGTTCCTTTCACTAAGACTATAAATTACACAGCTTTGTGCAATGAAATCAAGGTCTTGGTGGTCTTTGCATTTCAGAAGATTCTTAGAATTGTGCTTTTTTTTTTTTTTTTATTAGTATATGAAAAGGCTCTCAGCTTTGGGTTTTTTAGTTCTGTGAAGTGCAGAAGAACCCTGTAGTTCTTTATATGGGCAGTGTCATGACTGCTTCTAAGTTACTGTCTTCTGTTTTCTACAAAGGTCTGGAGTTCACAGATGATGTTGATAAATTGTGAAAGGTTCGGTCAGCAGAAAGCTGAGAAAATCATGATAGGCTGGAGTATGTGTCTCGTGGTGTCAAAGACCTCAGTGTCGCTTCTCGGTCCTTGGGAAAGACAGAAAGAATATGTATGTGGTCAAACAGGAATTGATTAAGCATTTCCCGAGTTAATTAGTTTGAACGAGAACATCTGTTTGGGAGGCGAGTGGGAAGAGGAACTCAAGAGGAACTTATCTCACAGCCTGTATTGTCTGGGGCTGAATTGTCAAGACTGAAATCCTAGCGTTCCTGCTGACTTCATGATGAGTGACTATCACTTAGCATTGCTGAGTGTCAGTTTCTTATGAGGAGGTTTCATCTGATGTTTTACAGATGTAATGTGGATTTTGAGCTTTACACCAGAAACTTCCCAAAAACCAAGTTATGTTGCAAACTTTATAGATTCTGTGCCTTTTAATATGTTATTTTAAAAGGAGTAGGTAAAGTAGTATGATATGTGTGTTGGAGGTACACCAGAGCCTTTATTTTTTTTATTTTTTTTTTAAAAGCTATATTGAAAATCTTATGCTTCCTTGACAGCAATTAGCTGTGTAGTAATTTTCCAGGCACTGTGGTTTATTAAGGTTGTATGACAAGAATCAGAAAGCTGCACAGTAATTTTAAGAAATAATTTCTCTCAGTCTGAGGCTGTGTTTTGTTGGGTTTGCTTGGTTGGTTCTTCCTGATGACATCCCTTTAGGGGTGGGAAACAGAGAGCTGAGATTCAGGTACCCACCCATTTCCATCAGTCTGGCTTGGTTTGTTTCTTTAGAGTTCTGGAATTTCAGAAAGATCAATAGAAATACTCCAAGTGTCATAATTTTCCAATGAAGGCTTAAGTTACTAGGCTTTTCTTGAGAATAAGAAGAAACTTGCGTTACATTATTGAGGTGGGGATAGAATGGGCTTTTTGCAGGTTGTACTCTATAGATTAGGGTGATTAAAAATGTGGAACTTTACTTGAAGACCTAATTTTCCTAATACAAGTTGTGATTTCTCAAAAGCTACAATTCTCAATTTGTGGGAGGGAGGGATGGTGGTGCGTTTTATTTTGTAAGGGTTTCATTTAATTAATATTTTTAAATTTTGATTTGGGGTTTATTCTTTTTGGTTTGGAAATGTTACCCATAATAGTAAAAAAGTATTAAAGTATTGCCTGTGTGTATAGTACTGTCTATATGGGAGCTGAGGAGGGGTTGATATTATAACAAAATTGTTTTGCTTTCAGGCTTTCCTCTGTTCTTTTCTTTTCTTTTCTCCATAAAAGAAAAGAGAACGGAAGGCATGGTATTCTCTCTGCGCACAATGTTCAGCATATACCAACAAAAATAAAAAGTGAAAGAGGAAAACTTTTTTCCTTCTTGCAAATTCGGAAGCTAAGGGGGCTTGTACTTCATCTCCGTTATTTTCTAACATCTTAATGAAGTTACTGTGACTTGTAATTATGAGCCCCCTTTTCTAGATATGATGAGTTTGACATTGTGAAAGCTGTTCTTAAAAGGAAAAAGGCTGAATGCCTTACATTGTGCAGCTGGTGAGGATAACTGGCATTAAGGGATTTCTTGTTTTGACTAAAAAAGAATAAAACAGAATGCGTTGGGAACCTAATCCAAATATAAGTCCATGGAGTCCTTTCCTCTTAAAGTAAGAAAAATCCTTTTGTTTGCTGGATAATTATTATTTGTACATTTTTTTTAATTCAATGGGAATTATTTGGGAATAGAAGTATTTAATTATTTGTACGTTAATTTTTTTTTCAATAACTTAAATGGCAGTCTAGCAATCTCCTTATGAGTACCCCTTTGTATATTTTAGTAGTAAGATGGACAAGTTAGGCCCACCACTGCGAACTGGAAGAGATGTGCAAAGGTTTTATGACACTGATACACAAACAGACAGTACCGTCAAAAGACCAAATGAGTTGTTGCCTATAAAGAAGTAAGTATTACAAACCAGCGTGGTTTATCTCTCTTGCAGAAATGTTCCTCCAAAGCATTGGGATAGTAAAAGTGTGACCTTGACAGACATCTGCTGCCCAGTATTTCTTCAATGTAAATGCTGTGGGAGAAGAGTGTTTAATATAATTAGTATAAGTTCCTGGCACAAAACAGATAACCAGCTGCATGGTAGGACAGGAAAGGTGAAGACTTTTCTCAGATTTTATTTATTCTGTCACTGACTGATTGTGGAGTAAGAGTAATTGAACTTTTATCTTTGTAAAATTGAGATAAATCTGAATTTGCATTATATAAAGCTGAAGTGAGCATTTAAGCCTGATACTGCGCAAATATCTGCCTTACAGGCAAATGTTCTATGACAAAGTAATTTTATTCTCTTAAAGTCAAATATTTATCTATCTCCTGCTTCTGGAAGGTAGCTATGGTGGTCCAGGAATGTAAGCAAGGAAGGCTTGGTAAAGAGAGGTGAAGTCTTTAAGTCCAACTTACCTGACTTGTGAATATTCAGCCAGTTTAAGCTCTAAGTTTGGAAGAAAGGGTATTCCAATCCCTTAGAAATTAAACAGATCCTATATTGTATTTAACACTTTGATGTCATTTGGAAGATGCCAAATTCCAATGGGCTGGTTCTTCATAAACAATACCTTAAAGCATATTGCAAAAGAGAAAATAGTAATGAATTATGTGGCACATACATGGAATGGAAGGCTTTAAATAGAAATGTATCTAAATCTCTTGCTGCTATTTTAGTGGTGTAACCGGAGCTGAAGTATCTTTGAGACAGGGCCAGAATATTTTACCTTGGGTTTTTATTTGAAGAAGCAGAAGAGGGGGAACTTTTTTTTTAGACAGAGTTTTTTTTGTTGTTGTTCCTCTGCATGTTCAGTTAGAGCTATAAATCCTGGAACCATCAAAATTAGGTCAGCTTTTCATTTTATAATATATTACTAAACTGTTGAGAATTTGGCATAGTGAGTTACTAGACGTGCTTACAATAGCCCCTCTCCATAGAGCAGGGATTTCATCTTTCTTCTCCAGAACTCCGTTAGGAGGGTGGGTGCACTGCTCTTGATAATTCATGAATTAACTCTGCCTTCCCTGTGGGAGGTTGTTCAGTGTGTTACGTGCCAGCAGCACTGGCCAAACCCAAACAGCTCCTAGCCATGGTTCAGTGCAGCACGGCAGCATGGGTGGGCACAGTTTATGGCAGAGGTGGCTGGACTTTGGCGTGCCCGCCATTAGTCATAGGGAACTTATTTATGATTTTGCACAGAAATATGAGCTGCTGCGGGTGAGAGTGATAGGTGTCAAGAACATCTGAAAACACCCTGTCTAGGAAGCAAGTTTGATATTTCAGTATTGTATAGCCAAATCCAACCACATTGTGAATGTGTAAATAGAAAAAGGCAAGCTGCTTTTGCAAATTTCTTTCAGTTTTTCATTTTGCAAGTAGTGATAATTCAACTAGATGTACAACGTGAGCTGCTTTAGGAGGGAGGTCCCCTTCAATCTCATTTTGTGTGAAATTGAAAGTGGATAATAAATGTCTTTAAAGGTATGTCCAGATTTTAAGAGTTCAAGGTGGTATTGGTGCACAACCTCATCTGCTGCCTCCATGAATACCTCATATGACACAACTTAGAACAGGGATCTATGTGCCTTTGCAAGAATAAAACAAACAAAAAAATTCAACCAAATGGGAGGAAAACCAACAGAAGTGGACAAGTAGGTAGGAATGGCAGAGGTTGGACAGAGCAGAAGAGACCAAGATGTGGTGACAAAAGTTGAGATAATGAAGAAGGTCTGACTTTATCAGAACCTGTCTCCAGAGATCAGACTGCAACGTAAGGATGCGATTCCAGCATTTGTCATCAAATACACGTGAAACCTGATGCTAATTATGTGTCCGGATGTGGGATTGATGAAGGTATAGATAGTGGGATATATAGAAGCTACTCCTGTTGATTTACTCATCCAAATGGCAGAAATCATTGCACTTAATTATAAGACTCATACTAGAGTTTCTAGTCTGAAAATAGATAATTTTTTTTCTGTATTTTTAGAAAATTAATTTGGGAGGGGGGATCTACAGAAATTATGCAGACAGCTATGTTTAAACTCTTCAGAATTAAGATGTCCTGTTAAACCTTTAATGAATTACGTTTTACCTGTTCATGGGGCAGACAGTGCACTTTCAGTGGGACTTTTCAGTGGTTTGATTTATTTTTTCCCTGGTTCAGTTGGTGGCCTGGATGCTGTACCAGGCACCATACCAATCATGGGCTTAACACACTGATTTCTGGAAAAATTCTCCAGTATACACCTTGTATTAAAGCATCAGGTGAATTTCCAAAGTACCTAATGGGATGAGGATATATTACACATATTTTAGAGACATGAACAGTTGAGATACAGGAAAAAATAGTGGACAATTTTTCTTGTTAATTGCTTCTAAATATCTGTGACTCCTAGTGTTGTGTTCAAAAATGATTGATTCAAACTACACCCCAAAGAGACTTCAGTTTTAGAAATTAATGCTGTTAGTTCTGAAAAACTAATGTTGGTCCCAAGTTGAAAATCAGAGAAAACTAAATCAGTAATGTTTTTGAAAAATCTGTTTTAAATTACTTGGAGTTGTCGAAACAGGAATTGAGACGTAATTCTGTTCTTTGCATCGTTGTCTGATCCCCCCTGCTCCAGGATGATCCACACCATTTCTGGGGCTACAGATGCGTTTGTCTCTGTACTTTTCTAGCTTCCATAAGAAGTAAAGGAACGGTCCAGTATGTTTTTTCCATTCTTGAACTCTGATGAATTTTACTCCATTTTTAGGAAAGGTCTCTCTTCAGTGTAGACCGAGCTGGGGGAGATAACACAAGATGAGTGTCTGGCATCTGTGCTGGTGTGCGTACTTGGAACAGTGTCATTGAGATTACGCTTAGAACTTTTATTCAAGTATTCTGTAACTTTTGAAAGACTGACATAACATTTAATAGGTTTTAATTTTGATGTAACTTATGTAGTGCTTCTCAGTCCGCGGGCTATTGTTTTTTTTTTTTATAAAACCATCTTTAGAATCTCCTTACTAGAAAAGAGGGCAGGCAGGAAAACTAACAGAGAAGGCTGGTGTCCTGCCCAGCGAGCCAGAATCTTTGGTGGTTTCTCTCCACCGGTTGCATGTAGAAGCCATTCTTGTTAAACTTGAATACTTTAGTTAGATATAATTTCACTTAATTTGAATCTTAAATTTAGGTCCTGTCTTCCACTTTTGTGCTTATTTGATCACTTTTCCACTGATGTGTTGTAGGTGATGGGGACAGCTGAAAGGCCATCTTTAGCCTACGCTCAGAACATGAAGGAAGAAGGGCTTTATGCAGCAAGTGTAAAATTCAGGAGTTGCTGCATTGTTCCTCAGTTGTGTCAGTGTTGCAGTTGAAGTCAATGAAGCTGAATGCATTTCCTTATATATACTCTGAAAACCAAATCAAGACTAAGTTGTTTATCATTGTGAAGGAGCTGTTAAGTTCATCTGAAGGGAAGAAAAAAAATAAAATCACTCTTTTTTTTTTGTTGCTGATTGGGCTCTTGGTGACTAATTGTTTTAATGGAGTCTTGCTCTAATGTTTTTTTACTGACCATGAGCCACTCCCGACTTAAATTCCATTTATGCATCGGTGTTCAAGAATGAGAATAGAAGAACTTGGTGGGTTATACACAAGAAGTGATAGTCACTGAAGTATTGCCAAAGAAGAAGAAATCCCAGTGAATGGTAATTCATTTGAGCAATGATGAAAAACTCTATCCTTGGTGACTGAAGATAAAAGGATGCCCCTTTCTATCTTTTTTCTTAGTGCTACTTAGAATGCTGTGAAAGGCTAGAAACAAAATTAGGCTTTCACGCCCAGCTGGGTAGACTTTCTTTACTCTCCTCCTTTTATTTACACTTATAAATAAAATATTTATGCTTTGAAGAAAAAGGCTCTATAGCATTATCTTAAAAGTATGCATCCTAAATAAAGTCTGTGGCTATGAGGAAAAAAGTCTTGTGGCTCACTTCATATGGGCTATAAAGTATTGAGAATACATTATCTTTCTACATGGTTTTAAACCTGAAGACGGGCAGTCAGCGTTATCTGTTTCTCTGAAATCCCTACCAGTCATAAAAGGTGACGTGTAGGCTGTCCAGGTAGACATTAGAACATACTAAACACCAGTGGTGCAGGATCTGCCCATGTTTTGGTGTGAGAGCAGGTGAAACTCATGGACAGGAAGGGACCTGCTGGTCCGTTTTGCTTGTCGCTCTAAGATTCAAGTTGTATCCAGTCCAAAGTAGGCCAAGCTCTTCTGCCTGCTCTAGGTAGGAACTGAGTTATACTTCTCATAAATTGATGTGTTGATTGATGAACTCATTTTCTGCATGTCATTTGTAAATACCTATTCTTGTCTGTAATTCTTCAAATGTTTATTCTGTTTTAGAGGTGCGACAAAAACACGGACATCAACCCCTCCCAGTGTGTCAAGGACCATGAGCACAGGTGCTCTAATAAACAAAAGGAAAACCAGCAACTCAGACAGTTACTCAAGGTAGCTCTAACCTAGTGGATTTTTTCAGCAGTAGGGCTTTCAGTAAAGGGGAGTACTCACTGCAAAAGTTGTTGGGGAAAATGTGGTTAATGGGTAACTCATGGTCAACGTTATTTGGCATGTTTGAGATATTCAATATATTTTGCATATTTATCGTCTAACCGAACACCTTTGTCATCAGCTGTTTCAGATGTGCACAGAAGAGTGTTAGAAGTGTCAAAAACCTCTTAGAAGCTGTTGGGGAAAAAGTGGATGATCTGACAAATGGGACAGATGGGAAGTGAGGGGTTCAGTTGAATGGCATGTGCATGCTGAGCACACAAAGAAATGGAGAAAAAATATATCGCTGTTTTAGCCTTTCTTGTTTTGACAAGCTACATTTTAAGTTTTCGAACACTAGTTAATCAAAGAAGTGAATCAAATATTTGATCCTGCTCCTAAAATTTTGGGTTTTATCGTTTTCTTGCAGGATGGGGAAGGTGGGTGCCTGGAGATGGGTAGGAGAGCCTAGGTAGAGTTATAAAGTATAACACTAAATAGGAAGTGTAAGCAATAGTAGTAATTTGCTGCAAGGATTATAATGTTTTGCATCAAGTTGTACTGAACTGAGTTACAGAGAATGTTCTTTATCTGGGGCTTTTCAGATCTGACGGTAAAACTGGTTATGACCACCCGTCCTCGGTCAATGGAGGCAATGCCAAAGGCAGCGAGGGAAATTCTCCTATCCAGTTATCAAAGTTCTGCCACGAGTGTGGAACCAGGTATCCCGTGGAATGGGCCAAGTTCTGCTGCGAGTGTGGGATTCGAAGGATGGTTGTGTGAACACGCTCTTAAAAACAAAGAAAATGCGCAATGAGAAGTGTCTGCTCTGTACTGCTGCATGGAAAGCTAGAGCACATCTTCAGTTACACCTCATGCTGCAAACCTATTGAAACATCATATTGTCATCTTCTGAGTGCAATCTTCTGGTTACACGGTTATTTATAAACAAATATATATACTGTATATAAAAATAGCAGGTACCTAAAACTGTGCCATTCAATGAAATACTCTTCAGTCTCTGATGGAAATATTTGAAGTTAAGGTAAAAATGTGTTAAGTAACTTTGGTAGCAGAAGTGGTTCAATGTTATTTTTCTTGTAAATCCTACTAGATAAATGATTATTTAAATCACTTAGCAGGATAATATTTACCCACAGGGAAATAGCCACGAAGAACTTGGCCTTCAAAAGTTTCTCTGTGGAGGCATTTCCTTCATATGTGACAGTAACTCGGATACTGTGTTCTAAGGGGAAACAGCACGAGGAACTTATAAATTCCTAGTTAAAAGTGCAAAAAGTCTGGATCCCTTAAACTCTCCAACAGTAATATCCAAACTGGAGTTTCCAATTACATCCTAGGATTTTTTTAAAGAATCAATTTGAAGAACTATATGAGAATTCTGTTCACATGTAAGAAGAAAAGCAAGATTTTTTTTTTTTTTGTGGCTTTCCATGTTCTGTTTTCCAATAAGAACATGTTAATCTTTTTATGTATTTATAAGGAAAAACATGCTATCCTATTTTATTAAGTTCCCTTTGTTCAGAAGTAACTTGTCTTCCTCCTCTGCTCCACGGATCTAAAAGTGCTGTGCTTTATGTCTTTAAAGGTTTCCAAAGTCCCGCTCCTTTTTTCTATTCCCTCCTTTCCTGAAGGAGAGCCAAAGTCTATGCTTGTCCTACTGAAACGTTGAGCTCTTATTTTGAAAACAGCCTTCTTGATGTATCCAGTACACACACACAAAAAAAAAAATTCCATAAAAATGTATGTTGTTAGAGCAGTAGAACTTGTTGTAAGTAGTGACTGGTTTTTATTCTGGTTGCTGTGCAAACAGCAGAGTTCCAGATGAGTGCGCACGGAGTGACTGCTCCACAGCTTTCTGGGTTGTTACCCCGTGGGGGTTTGCAGCCTTTGGTAATGTTGGGCTCTGAAGAGCAGCCTTTGGGAATTAGTGATGGACTTCACATTCACTTGGTGTGAAGAAGGGTCAGGCCCTGGAAGGTGTTGGTGTTTTTTACATAAATTATGCAGTATATGAAAGCCATTCACAGGCCAAATCACTTAACTTGTAGGTGAATGTAGTGATGGGTTTGAAGTTTGGCTTTGAAGTGCTGGCACCCTCCTAGTTATGTGTGACAGAACAATCGGAAAGAACTGAATCGTGCCTTTCCCGCAATAAGCAGACTCTCTTTGTCAGGAATGGTTGCTTCCAGCTCACAAACACCATTGGTGTCAATCTGTATAACTTGTGTGTAGCTTGTGCCACAGAGGCTGGGGTGCTGCGCGGCAGGGCTGTGACCACTGTTTACATTCCCAGCCCTTGGGATCACTGGCAGTGGGGCCAGCTCTGAAGAAAGCAGGATTGGAGAAAAGCTTCTCCAGAGCAGGTACCAGTCTTGGGGGGTAAGAGATTGAAGAGTCTTGATGTAGTCATGTTGCAGGCCACAAATTAGTGATGGTTTGGAATTAGTTCATTGGTGTGCAATTGTCTTACACTTTTTATTCACAGTTGGTTTTAGAAACTATCCTTCATTCAGTGTGGTCTTGTATTACTGTAATTTGCCTGAGCTGGCTGCTGAGCTTGGTGGGACGGACGACTGGTAGTGATAGAGCTGACAAATCTTAGCCAAATCATGTTCTAGGTGGTTTAGGTTCTAGGATCCATATTTTGGCCCATTCGTACCAGTAGCTAACAATCAGAATCCCGCATCCCTTGCACAGAGAAGCCCGGTGTAGGCAATGTGCCCTGGAGGTGGACTGTGGGAAGCAGAGTGCCCCTCAGCAAAGATCCAAGCCCAGAGTAGGTCAGAGCAGTTCCTGATCTGCTGAGTTGTCAGTTCCTTTGTCTGACTCATGAATTGCCAGTTCTTGTTTCTGCTGGGAAGATGCATTTTACCATTTGTTGAAACCGCTTTTTACAGAGGGAAAGTTTAGTAGGGAAATAAATCTGGACCAGGCTTGCTGTAACGGTAGGAAAGACGTATTGGCCCTTTCTTCTTTGAATTTTAGGTGGCAGGTTCCCTGGTTTCCAGTCAACTCCCATACAGTTACCATAATAGCTGCTTTTTGAGCTGTTTGCAAACTCTCTGCTTCCAGTGGAGCAGTTAGTTAATTCTCGCAGTGACAGGTCCTTGACCTTGTTGACACGTCTGTGATCTGTACAAGGACCGGACAGGACAGTAACCTGAGCCGAAAGAAGAATTTTTAAAAGGTTTCCTGAACTTTTTATTTGGCCTTACAAGAAGGTCTATTGAAACACAGACGGCTGCTGATAGTAATATTGGGTAATGTGCATTTGAGCCTCCAATAAACGCACACAGATGATGAAACCAGGCCAGGCCGTGCAGTTCAGTGCTGTGCAGAGGGACTGCGAGGCAGGAACGGTTCCCCTCCCTCAGCTGGCTTTGTTAGTGAAGGGCAGAGGTTCCTCAGCCCTCCTGACGCTGCAGAGCCCAGGCTGTGTGTGACACGGGTTATCAGCACGGCTCCTGGGCATGGACTGCACCTCAGTGGCATGTCTCTTAGAAACAGCCGCTTGTTTTCGCAGTGCCCCTGCAGAACTGAGTGTGGGAGACAACGCTGTTACGTTTAAAGAAAAAAAAACCAAACTGTTAAGAGAGGTGATTTTTTTTTTTTAATCTTTAGGTTTATTACACCCAGTTTTAATTTATTAAAGACCTAGGTCCAAACCCTCTTGCCCTGGCCCTCCCCCTCGCCTTTATGCCTTGGATTTTGTGGGAGGGAAGAACATGGATAGATGTATCCTGAGAAGGGAGTGTTCCAAAAAGGCTCAAGAATCAAGACATGGGTAGCTGTGAAGATAACCCCCCTAGATGAACCGGCACCGCTGACACACTTCCCTGCTGAGTGTGAACTGAGCGAGTGCCATCCTCTGGGTGCCATCCTGACGGGTATTTAACTTGAAAGCCGACATTCCTTACAGTTCACATGTAAAATCACAGGAGGGTGTGATTATTTCCCATCTGTCTTCCCAGTTCTGTGTGTGTGTGTGTGCGTAGGGTGTGCGTGTGAGCACACTCGTGTGTTTTGTGGCAACTCATCAGTTATACAAACGTGAGACTCGTTTGGCTAAAGCTGAGAGCGAGCAGTCAGCGGGGTGGGGGGGGGCTGTGGAGCCCCAGCCGGGGGGCTCATGCCGTACTGCCCCGTTATAGCGACGTGTGTTGGTGGGATCGCGTTGGTGATCTCCGTGCCAGCGTCTGGCTCTGCGGCAGATGCCGTTTCACCGTGCGCCACCGGGTCTTCCTGGCGTGCGTGCCGAGGCTCTGCCGTTCCCTTGGAAAAAGGAAAAGAAGTCGAAGGCGAAATTGCCCCTGCGGGGCCGAGGCGAAGGCCGGTGTTGGTGCGTGGCCCGGGGGTGTCTCCGCGGGGCGCGGCGGCAGCGGCGCAGCCCTCGGGGTGTCTCTTGCTCCGCGGGCGCGGGGCGGGGCGCGGCAGGGCCCGGCCCGCGGGAGCTCTCCGTGGTGCTGGGCGGGGGCCGTCCCGGTGCCCGGCGGGGGGACCCCGGGGGCGGAGGAGCGCTGGGGAGGCGGCGGCAGCGGAACGGTGTCGCCGTGCGCTGCGGGGGTCTCGGGAGGGGCTGCTTCCCGTCACACGGGCTTTGTATATACGCGAAGAGCAAACTCCTGCTGCGGTTTTCTTAACCCTGGCTGACGAAACGATGGCGTGTAAGAGCACTTTCTGCAACTGTAGTTCTTTTCAGTCTGGCTAAGCTGTGAGTAACTCTTGGGTTGTATGATGGGGTTAGAATTACCCTTGGTGAAATTTGTTTTGGTGACTCTGGTGAAAGTAGTTTCGTTGCCTTTCACGTACAGCTCATTCCAACTTGTGATGGTTTTGTTGCTGGGTTGCTGTTTTTTTAATTCGCTGAGCAAGGTTTGAGTTCCCTGATTGGTTGGAAGAAATGTTAGGTAGAGGATTCTGTAGCTATATTCAGCAGTCACTTGGTTGGTATTTTCTTTCCAGTATTCACAATATAAGAGAATACTCTTGCATACTATTTTGGTGGTTTGGGTTTTCTTTTTTTGTTACGTCATTCCAGAATACACGTTTCTGGAGGATCCAATTTAGCATCATAGAATAGAATGTGCAATTTCACCCCATTCCATTTCATGTTGCCAGAAAACAGCTTATTCCGATTTTCTCTTAATTAGTGTTTCTTCTTTACAAAAATAATCAATAGGGAAATCGTATTTCTCCAATGTGAACATCAGCTGTTGAGTCAGCAAATCCAATATTCAGTTTAATATAGCTGGATATTGAACTTCAGTTCTAAATCATAGTGCGTGCTTTACCCATATTTGTGTTTGGGTTTCTGGCAGAAGTGTGAATGGATTTGGGTCTGATCTGTAAAGTCCTCACTATCCTGTGACTGTTACCATACCTACCTTATATTATTCTTTTAACTCTTGGTGTCCGTCCTTCATATGATACTTAGTATTGTATCTTCATAACTTTATTTATTGATGTTCCACGTTTTCAAATGAAGTGTTCATTCGCGTGTTTGAGGTGATTATTTTGTCAGCATTGCATTTATGATGTTTGCCTTGCCCTCAGTACATTGAATATTTGTGTTTGTGATCATCCAGTATTTTTTTGCAGGATTTCTGGGTTTGTTTGCTTCTTATTTGGAATACTATGTTTATTTTAAAATGTCAGTTATGTTTTAATTAATAAATGTAAATCACCTCCTAATACTAATTTGCCACTTGTTAATAATAAAGCGAATACACCAATAAAACTTTCTGTGATGCCCATGTTTTTGTAGCTAAATGTGAAATTGTCTTAAATAAAATAACATAGGGGTAGGTAACAGCATTTCAACCTCATGAATATTGTGCTGACTTGGGTCTGTGGTACCCCAGACCTGGTGTGAGCACCGTCCGCTGTCTGCTCTGAGGGGCTGGGAGAGAACTGCTTAGTTATTCTTCTCAAAGGACAGGGGGTTTAATTGACTTGCGAAATGAGATTGGGATTCCTCAGTCACCTTGAAAAACACTGTGTACCAGATACGTGGATCAGTGTGATCGGTTTGTACGAGTTTAACTCTGTATCTCTTCTTTTTCCCAACTACACGGAGAGTTTAGTTTATACAGAGCCTGTAACTGTCATACCTGGAGTAAATGATTCCTTTCTTAATAAGGCCGTAAGGCGTAATATATAACCTAAGCTTGAGCTGGGTTTGTTTTCCTTTGTGAAGTTAGAACTTTTTGTTTTGCTGATGAAATGATTAAGCAGGAAAAAAAGCAGAAGTTGCATTTTTCCTGTGAGGTTCACTTAATGTGAGCAGAAATCCTAAGAAGGGTTTGGGTTCCTGATTTTTTTTTTATTTTTTTTTTTTGCTAAATATGAGTGAGTAGAGAACAATACCCCTCCTTCCTCTTTTTAGGGGAAGGTTCCTCCTACTGGGCTCTTTTGTTCACCACACCCTCTTCAGAAGAAGGCAGATACGTTTCTCCTTTGTTCTGGATAATACTCATTTCTGTGCCAAGGATCTGCAAAACCTGTTGTCTCTCCTGAGTCTCCACATCATCCCTCCCGCTGGCTCCCTCGCTGTTGTAGTTCACCAGGAGTTCTAGTTCACAAGTCCAATCAGATAGCAAGAGGAAAAAGAAAACCAGCAATGAAAAAAGGCCCAACAAAAACCTAAGCGGCTGCTGAATGGAACTCACCGTGAAGCCAACTTCTCTTTGCTCAGCAGGAAGCTGAAGAGATGACCTGGAAGGAATCACAGAACCAGCTGGGAGAGGGTCACTCCTGCACCTTTTGCTACAGAACCATCGCTGCCAGCTCCTCCTGGGTGGTGGAAAGTGATATTGGAACATTCTTTTCCAGGAGCCTTCCTTGGCCTGGCTCCCTCCAGAGAGGAGGAACAGAAATTCCTCCTTCTCAGTATAAGCCACAGAGCACGGAACTCGTTCTTGCCGTTGGAGATGTGCAGCGTTCTCTTGCTCACAGGCTCACCCACCCCCTTCTGCCTTCTCACACTGCCCTGCAGCCACACTGCCAAAGCTCTTCCTGGTAATTTAAATGCCCAAGTCATCTTCCCTTGACACCTTCTCATAAATCCCATGTATTTCTAAATCCTGGGTTTGGGCCACTCCTGTCCCTTCTTTGCTGTGGCCAAATACATAAATACCTCGCTGGAAGCGGCAGGGAGGCAGGCGTGGCGGTGACACCCTGGGGGAGGGCATGGTGGTGACACCCTGCAAGGTTTCCATCCCTTCCCCCGTTCCTGCTCAACAGTTCAATGTCGTCACATTTGTCGTTTCAGGAGAGACCAGAGCAGGTTCTCAAATGGAAGGAGACACTCAACGGGCACAAGTCACCGCGTTGAGCAGCTCGTCTCTGCATGCAAGGGCTGACTCAGGAAATTGGCAGGAAGAATCAGGCAGGCAGGGTATTTGTTAGGAGAAGTAACCATAAAAACCCCGCAATTTCATTATCACTCTGTTTAAAATTCTGCTCTGGATCTAACCTTGGTCTTCTCCCCAGGATGGGCCTGAAACTGCTTGTTTTGCCTCAGGATTGAAGTTGTGGGCTGCTGCTTGAGTCACTTAAGCTGACTGAACTTGAGTTCTGTTCCACGTGTCTTTCTTTTACTTCCCACTGACTTCTCCTCGCCAAGCGGTTATTAGGAAATAAATCCTGGCATTCAAACTGTTCCCAAATTTCCAAAAAAGGCAACTGCACTTCAAAGAAAAATTTAATGCCCGAGTCTCCAGGGGTTTCTTTCAGTAGGAGGGGTTTCCCGAGAAGTCCTTACACCAGTGGTTCCATTCTCCACCTCCTGTCTGCAGGAGGACATTAGGAAATCTGTTTCCCTTTCCTGTGACATAAGAGTTACAGGTCCGGGTTGGTTGGGTTTTCCCACCTTTGGGAGTTTCAGTCTCTTCCACCCAAAGCTGAAGAGAACGTGTGAGAGTCTCAGTCGCAGTTTTTCAGAGACACCACCCCTGCCTCAAGCAGTCTGCTCACCACCAGCGATGGGGGGAAGCGCAGCAGAACGCTTGCTTGGCCCTCACCCTCCTCCTCGCCGGGAGGGTAAGGATGACTTCGGTCTGCTCCCCGCTGCTGGGCCTCCCGGGCTGAGGGCAGCAGGTCTCATCACAGCCACGGAGATCCCCGCACGTCTTTGAAGCGTATCCCACCGGCTTTTCAGGTCTTTGTTCTGAAAACCAGAAACTTCTTCAGAGTGGTTCCACGGAAAATTTATTTTGGCACAGCTAAACCAGTATCAGTTACTTCACTCTGAACCAGGGAACAATAGGCTGACAAAAAGATTTCCCAAAGTATTTACTCCAAGGGGGATACCTGGGATGGAAGTCTCCACCGAAACTGGCCAGGTTACAAGCAACCACGAAATAGGTATTTTGTGATGGGAAGTCCCAAGCAGCTGCGCTTTCAATGACTAGCTGGGGAACAACGCTAAAAAAGGAGTAATGACGCTCAAAAAGTCAACAGCCCGATTCCATAGAAGACATTTTATTACCAAAGAAGTTATAATATCAAAGTAAGAAATTGCAAAAGAGTTATAAACAACTATAAAAATACTTCTATTTATCCAAAATTAAATATGAAGACTTTATTAGTTAAATGCCAATATATTATTCTCTGAACATATTCACACATTTGAAGTCATGTTTGTCTAACACGTTATATAAAATAATTGCATATAAGAAATCACAATCTGAAGGTAAGGAATTCTAGCTCCTCCTGCAGCGGCCTGGAGGATGACCAGGGACGTGAGGCCGCTCTGCTTGGCTGAACAAACCCACGTTCAGACCTCTCCTTCTGTGCTTTCCCTGCTTCTGGCTGTCCTGCCTCTGCCCCAGCCAGCAGAAGTGTGCTACATCGCTCAAAAATCAGTTCCCTTCCAAAGGTTCTCAAAGAGTTAACCTTTTCCCTGCTTTTCCAAACCTTTGGAAAAGCAGTTTGCAGACCCCTTGGATGCCCAAGGCTGACAGCCTTACTGCAGCAGCTGAAGGGACCCGAGACCAACGGCTCGTCTGGCACCTTGTGCCTTTGGGGCCTTGATGTGTTTTATACAGATAGAAAGAAACCAGCTACTTTTCCACGTGTTCTTCACCTGCAGCTTCTAAGATGGTTTTATAAACTGCAGGAGACGCGAGTAGATCGCTCTCATGTGTCGGTATCCCAAAGTTACTCCAAAGAGCAGGGAATTCAAAGTAGTTTCCAGAGCATGAAGGTGGGACTGAGTCTTCTGCAGTTGTTTGCCTCAAATGCTGGGCTTTTGCTCCCACTTCTTGGACTTCAGCAGCCTGGTTTAGCCATTTCTGTTCATTCCATCTCAGGAACAAGGTCTCCTAGCTCTCCATCAGGATTCTGGCAGAAAGTGTTCATACAAGCGAGCACAGTTACTCGAAGAATGCACATAAAATGCAAAGATACCAAGTAATGCCACTTCGAAAGGAAAGAGCAGGATGCAGCTGGAATCACCTGGAAATTATTTTTTCAAATTTATTCCAGCAGGATCGAAGGCTAGATATATTTTCTTTCAGTTCACAAAATTCTTGGTTACATTTCTTTTTGGACTGTTCACCTGTTTCTGTATCTTCTCTATGGTATGTATTCACCTGCATGCACACCTGAAAAAGAACAGTTTGTGCTGTCAGTTGAGAAGTGCTTGTTCTTCCCATGTAGAACATCTTTTAAAACAAACCCAGTCCCTTACATCTCAGTAAATAACGGAGGTACCTTCCATGGTAATTAAGGCAGCAAGCCGGGCTACTCACGAAACGTGCCGTGGTGGCCCATGGCTGCAGCGCCCTGACTCCTCGCTCCGAGCACAGCCCCATGGCCCCCTGCCCACCCCACCGGCTGGAGGTGGCTTCAGCGTGGGCAGCTGGGACCAGCCTGTGCAACTGAGAACGTGTCCCTGGTTTAGAATTTATCCTCCGCTATTGGAAGGACTGGCAAAACAAAGCCAATTAATTGTGAGCCCAACTCCAAAAGGTATGGCCACAACATATGTGGTACCTTGAGGCTGGTGGGACAAGACAGACCTGTCCCCAGGGGCTGGTGCTGCGGCCTCGTGTCTGGGATCTCACCCAGAGACAAGACCATGATTCTTGTCAATAGTCAATAACTGTTCATTATTTTTACCAAATTACTTTAATTGGTCTGTAAATAAAACCAGGCACCCACGAGGCAAGGCGGCAGTTTCAGGGGTGACACTTTTTGACTTCTATGACTCAACTGGGTGCCCTGGTTTTGACTGGGAAAGAGTTAATTTTCTTTCTAGTGCTTGCTGTGAGAAGAATGCCAATAAAACCTGTTGGGTTTAGTTGTTGCTAAGTGATATTGACATGACTCAAGGACTTTCTTCAGCTTCCCACAGAAGCACAGACAGCCGATGAAATGTCCCACGCCCTGGACGTCCCACCCACTACAGAAACGGGGGCTGGCCGGGGGCGATCTGTGATCACTGCTCGGGACGGTGAGGGTGACCCATGGCATTATTATTCTTATTATTATGGAATCACGGAATTGTTGGAGTTGGAAGGGACCTCTAGAGACCATCCAGTCCAACTCCCCTGCCAAAGCAGGGCTGCCCAGAGCACATCACTCAGGAGCATCCAGGCGGGGCTTGAAGATCTCCAGAGAAGGGGACTCCACACCCTCCCTGGGCAGCCTCTTCCAGGGCTCTGCCACCCTCACCCCAAACAAGTTCTTCCTCAGATTTGAGTGGAACTTCCCATGTTCCATCTTGTGCCTGTTGCCCCTCGTCCTGTCACTGGGAACCACTGAAAAGAAGGAGTCCAGCTCCATCCTCCTTCAACCCACCCTTTAGATCCTTGTCAGCATTAATAAGGTCTCCCCTCAGCCTTCTCTTCTCCAGGCTGAAGAGTCCCAGCTCTCTCAGCCTTTCCTCATCAGGGAGATGCTCCAATCCCTCCATCATCTCTGTTGCCCTACGCTGGACTCTCTCCAGCAGTTCCCTGTCCCTCTGGAACTGGGGAGCCCAGAACTGGATGCAGGATTCCAGTTGTGGCCTCACCAGTGCAGAGTAGAGGGGAGATGGAAATTATTATTATTACTGTTATTTTTCCTTTTCTGTTATTTTTTCTATTAAACTATCTTTATCTCAACTCACAAGGTTGGGTTTTTTCCTCCCTTTCCCCTCCTTTTTTCCCCTCTTCTCCCCTCCACCCTCCTTCTTGTGGGGAAGAAGAGTGGGGCGTGAGCAAGCGGTTGCGTGGTTCCACTTGCTGGTGGGGTTAAACCACGGTACTGGGACACCTTTATGGAAAGCCAAATTCATCACAGGTGACCAAGTGAAATATAGACACCAACACCACTTTGAGGATCTGCTCCTAGTTTATAGAAGTCTCTCCATTTCAAGGGGAAAAAGAATTAGTTAAATACAGCCTTCAATCCAATTATTTAAGCTGATCATAAAGAATTCTATCCTTTGGTGCCTATGGGGAGTTGATCAATAGTTTTGATGTTGATCAACAGTTTTGTGTTCCATAAATAACTTAGAAGAACACACAGAAGAAGGCTCTTCCTTTGCTATGGCAGTCTGTAGATCATTGCACTAGACTGGAGTGACATCAAAGAGTAGATTCTGCCAACAACTGAATATCCAAATATTTTCCTAACTAACCATTGTTGTTGAGTCTGAGATACTGCCGTTAAAATAAAGATCAGAGGGATTATGGAAAGGAGAGAAGCTCCCACAATTTGTTTGCTGAAACACACCAAAATAAATATTGATCTCAGGGTAGAACTCCAATGAGAAGTAACAACTATGACTTTGTACACTAGAGAAGTTAAAGGCCTTCTTCACACGAGCGTGGTCTCTGTCTTGCACCGGAGCATTACCTCAGGTGTTTCGGGACTGAACCAGAGGATGTGTATCTTCACGGCAGACTCCCAGACCAGTGTGTTACTTTGTCTTTGCACTGGGCTGAGCGTCTGTGACAAGAGACGCGCTGTACGGAGCAAATCCATCCCGTGTCCAAGACGTGTGTGGTAACTGAACCCCGAGGGCTGGGCACGGCAGCCTGTGTTGGGGAGCCCTAAGGAGTCAGCCACCTGCCTCCGGTAACCCGGAGCCCCTCGCCAACGCTCACCTTTTCTTTTCTCAGTCGTTCACACCTGCACTGTAGAACCTGTAACGTCCCACAGGAGACTAACGCCGCCTTCCGTCTCAACTCCCTGCCGATCTTCTGCTTCTGGAAGAATCTGAGCATGCTGCAGGCCATAGTCTGTAGTGATCCTACCTCCTGTAAAGGAGCAAGGAAAACACGCCCTCAGACACCTGTGCACCCTCCATTCCTTATAGTATTAGTCTGTCTTCTAAAAAAAAGCTCCATCATTTACCGTTAGTTTCTTTTGTTTCCATAGTGCCAATCTTTTCCAATAAAACACGAGTAATCTGACCTGCCTGCCACCTCTTCAAAATATTTGACATATCGATTTGTAGGAGTAATACCAGTAGCGTCAGGGCGTTAGGGAGAAGCCACGGCTGTAACGACACCAGCCCATGCAGCCAGGAAAGCAGGGAACGGGCTTTGGAGTCAGTCCTTTCATCGAGTCATGATACAATCTGCAGCAACAGCTGACAGTTGTGCAAAAAAGACAGAAAGTCTTTCGAGATCTGCCCAAACTATTACTTTTAAAGCTCTCAGATCTGAAGTGAACAGCTCAGCTAGTCTGAGTTCCTGAAGAAAAATGAGAGCAGATGCTGGGAAATTATCTTTACTTCCGTTGGCAAAATAAAGTAAGTTTTCTGTATATTTTTGGATTAAAAATATAAAACTATATATTTTTTATATTTTATATATATAAATATCTTTATAGTAGGGAGAAAAAAAAGCATTTCTTGTATATGGGATTGCTTAATATTTTAATGTTTAAAATATCAATTTATATGACGAGTTGTTTGATTCCAAATTCTAAAAAGAAACATGACTGAATATCATGATTTGACTATTAAAAGGTAGCATTACTCTCTACAACAGTATGTTATTCAGGGACTGGACTGTACGAAGAACCCACCTGAGTTTTTATTCTCTAAAGTAAAATCTGAGAAGTTGAATTTTACCTGAGTATCATTGCAGAAAAACACTTTGCTATTTTCATGTTTTTTATTCTTGCAGCACCTGTCGCGATACTCTGCAGACATATTTACCTGTAAAACAGCATGTGTGATTAGACATGGAAGCACTTCTCATCAGTGGAGCCAGGTTTCTCGCTAACATCTGGAGACATCAACACGAAATCGCTCTGCACTAAATTGCACACTAAATCTGCACTAAATGGCACGACCCCTCCTGGGGTGTAGCAGGGTTGGGGTACAGTTCTGAGCTTTTCCTTGGCAAACAGGCAAAGCAAGCCCCAATCCAGCTGCAGTTTCTAAAGGCACTCACAGAGACACGCAGAATCACAGCAGGGCTGAGGTGAGCCGGGACCTCTGGAGCTGAGCTGGTCCAACCCCCTGCTGAAGCAGAGCCACCCGCAGCTGCTTCCCCAGGACCAGGCGGCTTTTGAGTATCTCCAAGGATGGAGACTCCACAACCTCCCTGGACACCCTGTGCCAGTGCTCGGTCACCCTCACAGTGACCAAGTGCTTCCTGGTGTTCAGAGGGACCCTCCTGTGTTTCAGGGTGCGCCCATTGCCCCTTGTCCTGTCACTGGGCACCACTGGAAAGAGCCCGGCTCTGTCCTCTTCACCCTCCCTTCAGGTATTTATAGACACTGATGAGATCCCCTGGAGCCTTCTCCTCTCCAGGCTGAACAGTCCCAGCCCTCAGCCTGTCCTCACAGCAGAGATGCTCCAGTCCCTTCATCACCTCCATGGTCCTTTGCTGGACTCTCTCCAGTAGTTACATATTTCTCTTGTATGGGGGAGCCCAGAACTGAACACAAATCTATTCATTTTAAACCTTCATATTCTATCAAATTACTTCATTCTTTGGCATTTTAAAACATGCAGGAATATTTAAATCTTACAGAGACATCAAATACAATGTTTGTCAATGTTTGTCTCAGTAACTACATGCCCCAGGCACCTCAGCAGATCCTGGCAGTCACTTTGCAGATGCACTAACAGAGCATGTTCTAAGCATCACCACCACCTCCCTTTGCCTGATCATAATCCTTTATCAATGGTTTATTCTCTGGGGCTTTTTTTCCTTCTACTTTAATGCTTGTCATCAAGACGAAACCGAACCCAATTCAAAAAAATTCCTTCGCTTTCTTCTTCAGCCTGTATCCAGATAACCTACTACAACCAGAAGGGCTTTAAGAAAGGCAGCTCATGATAATATTATTGTTGAAAGCCTCTGGGTAAGAATTAGAGACTGAGGGAACAAAGGGAACCTTGTGGTTGATGTCTACCACAGGCCACCCGATCAAGGGGAGCCTATTAATGAAGCCCTCTCACTCCAGCTCCAGGACACATCATGCTCGCAGGTTCTTGTCCTGCTGGGGGACTTCAACCACGCCAACATCTGCTGGGAAGGTCACACGGTGAGCTGCAGGCAATCCAGGAGGTTCCTGGAGTGCACCAAGGATAACTTCTTCATAGACAGCCCCACCAGAGGGGATGCCATACTGGGCCTGTTGGTCACCGGCACAAGAGAGCTCATCGGAGATCAGAGGCAGCCTGGGCTGCAGTGATCACACACTGGTGGAGTTCTCATGGGATGTGGGTCAGGGGAAGAGCAAAGTTGGGACGCTGAATTTTAGGAAAGCAAACCTCCAGCTCTTCAGGGAGTTAGTCCATGGGACACCCTGGGAAACTGCCCTTGGGGACGAGGGAGCAGAACAGAGATGGCAGATCTTTAAGGACGCTCTCCATGGAGTGTAAGAGCTCTCAGTCCCCAGGTGTAAGAGATCAGGAAAGGAAACACTTGTCTTTCTCAGAAACACAGTGACGAACTAAAGGGGCTACTTATCTGCTCTAATATGGCCACGAGTATTTCCCCCAGCTTTGGTGCCTCACTCAGGAGAAGGTCAGTTATCTATGGAGAAGTACCTTCCTTCCTTCATACACAACATGATCAGGATGGTTTTGAAGATCAAATGGCCCTTCCCTGACCCTAAAGGTATTTTGCTTCCAGATGAGGGCTGATGGCTCTCGGTCGAGAACGGTTGGAAACCACTGGCATAATGCTCTGAAGGATCCGAAGTGTGAAGAAATACAATGGCTCCTGATGTTGCCCTTGGAAAAGCACTGTATATCACTCGTATTTCAGGCAAACAGATCTAGATTTCAGACTGCAACAGAATGGTGGGTTCTCGTTTAGTGACAAACTGCCAGAAAAATCCCATTTTTGTAGAAATGCCTCTGCTAATCCAACTGTGGAAAGTGCCTTCTCCCACGAAAGTGTTCTTGACAGATCAATTTAATGGCTGATAATTCATGATGAAGAGTTGGAAGGTAGGTTTTGGGCATGGATCTGTAAACTATTATGATACTTTTTTGCCAAACTGTAATAAATCTGGCTGATAAAGTCATAAGGGAGGAGATTTACAACTGTGAAAGTGAAGTGTTTCTCTGCTGCCATCTAGAAAAGTTAGTTCTTTGTTGGCGAAATGAGATCTATTAATAGGTAAAATACAAAGGCACTTTTATTCTTGGATGAATTTTGTTCCTCTGTGCGTTTGCATTCAACGGACAACATAAAACTTCAGTCAGTAAGTCTACAATTAGCAGAACAAATTACAGGTTGTCTACTGCTTTCTGCTCTTGATAAGAAGATATAAATGGAAGTACTAATGAAATTACTTCAGAAAAGAGGGCTTTGAAGTGTAATATACGATTTAGGACCAAATGGTAGATGTGTAGAACTACGTGGTGCATAGGCACAAACTCCTGTGTCTCAGTGATTGCACGTGCACACAGGCAGCACCCACAGATTTCAGAGATTTCAAAAAAGCTCAATTGTTGCACCCCCTCAAATAAAGCCAGCATTCCAGGATAACCTGTGATTTTAAATTGGTCTCTTATCATATGTTAACATTAGAGCTTTTAATTACTACTATTTGCTATAATCTAAAAATAACCAACATCTTCTGAAAGCCCAAGAGCTATTACTCACCAGCTCATCGATGTCGTGGCTCAGTATATTCTCATACTTGACACGGATCTCAGCTGTTCTATTTCCCATTGCACAACCAGATGAATTCACTGGAGACAGAGCGAGGAGCAGCGGCAGAACCCGAAAGATAGATCTAAAAAAGGCTGGGTTACAACAAGAGCAGTTAAGAACATATTAAATACCACAGAGCATAGGCTGTACTAACAAATACATCCTGTAAGCCTTTTGAAGGGTTTAAAAGGGATCTTTGTAAAACCAAATGACTTGTGCCCCGAGGGAAGGACTCGGATCCAGGCTGAGACACTGTTTGGGTGTCTCAATCCCTCACGCTCAGGGGTGGCTGGTTAAAGCCCATGGCTCGGCCGACCAGGCACTTGGTGTCTGCTGGGGCTGGACGGATGCCCAGGCTTCCCTGCAAGCCCTGACCAGGTCTCCCACTGACCATAACCCCACCATAACCCCACCATAACTGGACCCTAAACCGACCATAGCCCCCAGTACATCTGTAGACAAACAAGTGTCTCAGGTAGGTGTAGATATTCGAGGGTCTTAATCTGCAGCTGAATCCCATCCTAACTATCCATTTTTCATACGATAAATTCCACAAACGCCCACGAACACAGCCTTACCTCAACAGTGTGTTTAAATAAATTTTCAGGGTGAGCAAACGTACAAATCCACTCTAGTGGCTGCAACACGAGATAAGGCAGCAACACACCCTTTTCTGCAAGATTTTTGCAATCTTTTTGAGCAAATCTCGCTGCCCCTTTACTTTGTTTCTCCCTTCATCTTGCTTTGCTTAGACCCCCGATCTTTTGTCTTTGCATGACACGGGGAAAATACAATTTCTGTGAGGATGGGCAGAGAGACAGGACCAAAATAAGAAAAGAGCCTGAAGGGGCTAAGAGGGTAACTGGAGGCTGCGGGTGACTGGCCGGATGCTGGGAATGAGGGAGACTGGGTACAGGACAGTATCGGGATTAGGAAGTTCATAACGGGACTCTGGCCTATAGGCAGACTGGCTGGGATGATGCTTAAATGGAAGGTTTTGAAAAAACACAAAGCTGGAAATGTAGGCTGGAGGATTAGCAAAGATCACAGCAGCTTCCCGGACCCGTTTCTGCTCATCTCTGGAGCTCAGGAGGAGCCCCAGCCCCATGCAGAGCAGCCATGGGCTGCAGCCAGGAGAGGCTGAGGGATGTCCTGACCCCGATGTCCTCTCCTGTCCCCTGGCCAGGGTGGGAGCACCGAGCACAGCCAGCCCAGCACCCATGGGGGGGTGTCTCCAGTAAACCCCAGCCTCAGAGAATAACTAATAACTCTAACTAATAACTCGGAATTACTAAGGAGAAAGCAAGGAAATCATCTTTCCTGAGCCACCCCAGCCTCTGTGACGCAAGAACCCCAGTCACACCAGGCGCCATTCACAGAACCAGGGTCCCTCACCACCCACCCCACCGCTCGCTGCCGCCCACCCCTCTCCCCGGCCACCGAGGCCTCTTCTCTCCCATGGTTTGCTTGCCAACACGCTGTGACGTGTCTCTGTCCTACACACAGCACCGCAAATATTATACCTGTACAAGCTGAATTCCCAAATCCTTCTTGTGGCAAGCTGCCCGCCAAATTTTAATGAGAAATTTGATGGCCTGAAAACCAGACTTTCTAACATTTCCATATACTGATCAACGGATGTCTGTCAGTATCTCAAAACATCCAACCTGAAGAGCTAAACGGATCCTACATGTATTAAATATGAAAACTAGGGAAGGCAAATCTATTACCATCTTCAAGATCCAAGTGAACACCTGCGCTCCACAGAGCTTCACCTTTGTAAATCTCTCCGCTGACTACATCCACGCCAAGCGAACTGTCAATTTGTAGGACTGAGATGTAATATTTTAAAAGAAGTTCACAAAAAAATGCAGGAACTCAATTACAGGACAACTTTTTTCCAATATACCATGTCACCTCTTGCTTCCAGTGCAAACAAAAAAGAACTGCAATGCTTGTTTCCAAATCAACAGTGACACAAGCAACACAGATGTACTACATCAAAAACACGCTTCAAAAGACACAAATAACAATCTTCTACAATAAAATCAATCTTACAGATTCTATCACTTAAAAGCTGCTTTGTCCAGCAACAAGTGGGGACAAGAGGTGAAAACTGCAAAGTCACTTCTATTTCTTTATTTTTACTTTCTCTGCACCGGACAGACCGTGAATGTTTTTGAATTGAGGGAACATGAAAGGAAAGCAGATGATTCTGCGCGAGATGCTGCACACTCGTCAAGTCCCTCGACCCACGGCAGGATGGCGGTGAAACCTGCTCAGCCATTCCTAAAGGACTTCTCTGGAACACATTAGACAAACGTCCTAAAACGTTTCAGGAGCTTTGGACTGAGAACTGAAAGGATTTTTCTTAAAATGAGTAATTTCGAGAGAAGTGGAACTGACAGTGCTCCATCCCACCAGCGCTCTTACTGGTAATGCCCCATCCTTCCAGCGAACTCCCAACAACTCCTATCTGGAAAGCCCCAAAAAATTCTCACAGAAAAGCCGGGAAGAGTTACCATTCCAGGATTTCCCAACGCAAAAAAAGCCCCTCTTGGCTTTTTTTTTGTCATTAACACCCCCCCCGCCTGCTGCCCTGCCTGGCAGCAGCACCCCCGGCCCCCCGCCAACCGAGGCGTCCTCGCGGAGCCCCCGCCGCAGCCTGACCCCCGCAAACCGCCCGGTGTCCCCGCAAACCGCCCGGTGTCCCCGCAAACCGCCCGCACCTGGGCGTGCGGCACCGGCCGCCCAGCCCCGCTCCGCGCCGCGCAGCCCCCGCGGGCAGCGCCGAGGAGCCCCCTCTTCTCCCGGTCCCCGGCTGAACCCCCGGCTCCGCGGGCGCGGAGAAGGGGCTCCGCCGGCGGGAGGGGCGGGCGCGGCACCTGCGCCGGTGGCGCCCCGCGGCTCCCCCGCCCCGCACAGCCTCCCGCCGCCCCGCACAGCCTCCCGCCGCCCCCCGGGCCCGCTTCCCGGCAGCGGGCGGGCTGGGAACCGGCCGCTTTTGCTTTCATTCTGAGGGGAAAAGGGGAAAAAAACAAAAACCAAAACCCGACCAAGCGCAAAGCGGCCAAACCCAAAAACCCACAGCGGGAATTTCCCCGCTCGTCACCGCGGGTTTAAAAGGGCCCCGGGCGGCACCGCGCCGCCGCAGCGGGGAGCCGGCGGGGCCGGGAGCGCGGAGCCGGTGAGGGAGCGGCGCGGCGGGGAGCGGAGCGGGGCGGCCGGGAGCGGAGCGGGGCAGCGGGGAGCGGGGCGGCCGGGAGCGGAGCGCGGCGCAGGTGGAGCGGGGCGCCCCGCGCGGCTCTGCCCGCCGCCGGCGGAGGGGCGCGGGGCGGTGCGGGGCGCGGAGCCGTGCGGGGCGCGCTCCTTACCATGGGACATGGTCCGCGGGGAGGGCGGCGGGGCGCGGCGCCGGCGGCTCGGCGGTCATGGTGGCGGCGCCGTCCCGCCCATGGTGCCCGCGGAGGGCGCGCAGCGGGAGGGGGGGGTGCGGGAGGGCCCGGCCGGGGCTCAGCAGCCCCCCGGCGCCCGCCTGCCCGGGGGGGTCCCGGCGCGGCGGGAGGCGGCTGCGGGGCGGCCGGGCCGTGCCCGTCCCATGGGGCTTCCGCACTTTCGCTTTCCGCCGCTCCCCGCCGCCTCAGCGCGGCTGCCCGGGCGCCGGGGGGGGCGGCATCCCCCCGCCCCGCCACCGGGGGGGCCGGCGAGGGGGAGAGAAAGAGAGAGAGAGAGAGAGAGAGGGAGGGGGGGGTCCCGGCGGCGGCGGAGGGCGAGGGCCGGTGCCGGGGCGGCTGTGGCGGGGCCGGTCCCGCCGGCGGGGGTTACATAGAGCCCCGGCTACACGCCCAGCGCGGCCGGGGAGGGAAGGATGGACCTTGGCAGTGCCTGTGGAAAGAGCCGCTCATCCGCGGGCAGGGGAGCCTCGGGAAAACANCGGGGAGGGAAGGATGGACCTTGGCAGTGCCTGTGGAAAGAGCCGCTCATCCGCGTGCAGGGGAGCCTCGGGAAAACAAAAAAAAAAATTAAAAAAAAAAAAAAAAAAAAAGAGGGTGAAAAAACCCAAGCACCGCGTTGTGGAGCCGCTGCCGGGGAGGAGCGGGCCGGGGCTCCCGGGCTGCTCCCGCGCCCCGCCGCTGGCTCAGCCCGGTCCCGGCGGGAGGCGGGGCCGCACCGAGCCCCCCCCGGCCCGCTCTCCCCGGGCGGCTGGCACCGCGTCCGCAGCCGGGGGCACGGCTCGCTGCGGGCTTGGGCACCCCCGGCCCTCCGCCCCGCTCCGTCCCCGCAGCTCCTCCCGGGAGATCTGCGAGAATGAGGGCGGTGCGTGGTTTAGGAGGGTGGTTTAGCGCAGCAGAAGCTCAAGTTCTGAAAGGCAGAGCGGTGCCCAGATGGGCTATTCCTGCCTAAATTCAGACTGCAAAACCTGAGGCTTTGGTGCAGGTGAAAGGGCTTGGAATAAAACAGGGTATGAAATGTCTCTGTAGCATCCCCTTCACATCTCTAACGTACTGTTTGAGTTCGACGTGGCTTTCCGTGCTCTGCCTGAGCACAGGGAGCTGATCCTGTGACCCCTCTCCCTTCCCATCAGGGTGCTCATCTCAGGGGGGATAAATTCCGGGCTGAGAATGTCAAGGAGCGAATCCATGGAGCTGGCTGAGGCGCACAGTGCCCGGGATGGTTTCATCCCGTTCTCTTGAATCGTGCCACTGCGTTCACACGGGAGGAGGTGATTAGCCGCCTTGTCTCTGGACTGCGCTCTGCTTTGGGCTGGGTGTACGTTTCATATGAGTTTTTCTCTGGAAAAAATTTAATCGATCCTTCTTGGGAAGTATTCTGAGGGGATTCAGGAGTGAGGGTGTTTCCCACCCCTGCAGCCTGGAGCGGGTTGACTTTGGTAACAATTTCACATCACTGCTGTGCTGTTTGGGCAGGGGGCACGGTGATCGATACCAGCACAGCCCCACACGAACGGCAAGCACAATCTGCTTCTTAGATGTGTCTCAAGCAGTCACTCTTTCTTTTCATTTATTGCCTCCTTTTCTCTCTTCTGCCAAATACTGTCTGGAAACATCCCTCAGTGCACGTTTGGATTTGCTGGCGTGGGCTGGCCAGTGGTTTGGATTTGCTGGCGTGGGCTGGCCAGAGGATGCCACGGGCTCCTCTTTTGCCTGGTGTGAGGAAATTTCTGACTGGCTGTTTCTCGGGTCTGGCACTTGGAGACTGGCATTCTCAAAAGCCAGAGGTTTTGAAAAAGCTGCACCATAAAGCTCCCCTCAGGCAAAACCTCATCCACAAGATGAAGTTTTCTTCTGGGCAAGCAGAAGACTTATGACGGTAGATGTGTGCCCACAAAATGAGGTGCTTTATGCAGGTGCCAGTAAATTGTCAGGGTGTAAAATGAAAAGGAGCACTTCTTTAGCTGCTGGTTGACTGCTGGTTATGCTAGTTCTCTGGCTGAAGCATCCAGGAGACTGGCAATTGCCTCAACATACATTTTTGGGAAGGGGTGTGATTGCTGGGGGAGGCCAGCGTGGGGGTGTCACGGGGAGCGTGGCTCCGAGGGGGACACTGGAGCACCAGCGGGAGGTCTGCTCGTTCCTCGGGCAGTGCCAGGGTCCTGCCGGCTGTTTCTTAAGAGGATGGAGAGTCTGTCCATCGAGTGTACGGGGAACTTTTTCTTTAGTCAAAGTGACAAATAGATGGTGCGATCTGTACTTTGACCCCAATCCTGTATTTAGCTCCCAGTCAATCCCTGTTCCGTGACCGAGCCCAGGACCGCGGCATGCACTCGCCATAGAGATGTTACTTCATGTGTATGTGTGTGGAGAGGGCTTAAATAGTCAAGCCTTGTCTGTAACTTTCACCTGCTTTTTAAAATATTATGAATAATGTGCACTTTGTTTTCAAAATACTTCTTTTAGTGATTTAGCAATGATTTTTTCTGAAAAGATTACCTGCAGAAGGATCAAACGGAAGCTTTCAGAAGAGCACATTCAGCAGACGTAGTTGCCTGGTTTTTAAAGAAAGAACAGACACCAACCAGTTGAAATATCAAAAGAGAGAATTTAAGACTGATTTTATGAATATCATCTTCATAGCCCATTTTGATCAAGAACTCGTGAGAGGAGTCTTGAAGGACTGTTAGAGAAGTCTTGCCCCAGTCTGAATGACTGGTACCAGTTTGCCCACTGTGCGAGGCTGGAACAGAGAGCTCTCCCTCAGAGCTGCACTGTGGATGCGGGGAAGCCTTTGGGGAGAGAATAAAACCCAGATATTGCTGTAGAGTTCCTCAGATGTTAACTGCCCCGCTTCTTTTTAGTGCCTTGACAATTTATAGGGCTGTCTGTGTTACTGAGAGATATATTAGCTGTACTGTGTAAATAATTTGACTAAGTAAAATTACAAATAAGTGACTTCTGGAAAGATGTGTTCTAATGCAGGGCATTAGGGCAAGTGTGTGCAGTTCTCTCTTTCACCCTGCTTTCAAAAATAACTTCTAAAAATGTAAAAGAGGGTGCTGCAAATTGCCTAGCTAACAGCTGGAAGGCACCAGTAACTGTTGCTGTTACGGATGAACATACCCCGTGGTTCTGTTCAGTCTGTTTTCTGAGGAGAGTTTCTCTAAACAAGTTTAAATTTAAAGATCCAGTTGTCTCCTGACCTGGTCAATTTATCATTGGAAAAGCAGCTATTTTGGCACTACATATGAACCTCCGCGGGCACACACTATTCCTGGGTAGCGACAGGATTGCAAAGCATATGATTTTTTGTCAGGGTTCCGTTCTGGAAAGCCCAAGCCCTTCTGAGAAGGTTCCTCTGCCGCTGCTGCTCACCAGCTTGAGAGGATCCCGTGCTCACGACTGGGGGTTTGACTTTGGGCTGCTTGCAAACTTACACTGCCACGAGTGAGTGATTGTCATTGGGCAACATCACTTGAAAAGTTATACGTTTTTAATTTTATTTTGGAGTAAAAGACTTAACTGAGATTCTGAGTTCAGTTTATTGTACACCCAGACCTCCCGTGGCACTCAGCTCTAGGAAGCTCTAATCTGCTGTCGTGTTCAAGCAAGACCAAGGGACCTAATTTTGTCACTGCACCAGAACACCCATTTGTTGAATTACTGTTGTTACTATTTCTGCACAAATCATTTGTCCTGTCATTGGGGTGTGCGCTGGAAAAAACATGAACTGATCGATACTCCGTTTTTTAATGCAGAATTATAGTCACTCAAATGTAATGTATATGTCTTTTTTTTTAAAATTTTTTTTTTTGGCCAGAATTGAAGGTAATTTTCCCAATGGAGGTTAGGAAATTAAAAAAAAAAATATTTATGGGAAACTATTAAGATAAGAGTTGTGGAAGTGTGAGAAGCCCACAGGAAATTTTTATAATCAAGCTGTTGAAAAGCTTATTCCTTCAATAGAAAGCAGTAATGATTTTATTTTCCTCTCTTGCCGTACGGGAAGATGCCAATAAAGATCTTATCAAGACCAACATGCCAAATAAAGGGATTCCGCTAGAGCCCCGCTGGGAAGGGAGCGTTACCTCCAGCAGCAGGAGTGGGGTTGTCCTCTCCACCCGGCTGAGGTTCTCCAGCCCGTTCCCGTCCGTGTCCGTGCCTCAGCCGGGGCTCTCCGGGGCGGGAGGAAGGAATATTTCAGCCGGGACAAATGATGAAAATCCTGCTTCTGCTTTAGTGACCCACAGCAGAAAGGAGGGGATGGGGGAGAGGGGGTTCTCTCCACACATTTTTCTCTTGCTTTTCCGACTCTAAAAAGTGCAGTTTCAGGGAGGGGGGAGCTTTGGGAGCAGCAGTGGTCTCTGCAGGCACTCGCCCATGGGGAAATTATGACAATTTCATTGCTTTTCAGGGTCTTGAAAGTTCATTTGGTTGTAGTGTTGTGCTTTTGGGATTGTTTTTCCAAAATTGTAATCAATTCTGTTTTATGATTTGTGTGAACTTATGTGTCTTCTAGTGGTGGCACTTTTGTACATTTTACATGTATATACATATGCATATACAAAAAGGCATTTATTGAACTTTTTTTTTTATTTTCTCCTCTCCTCTCTTTTCCTCTCCTTCATTGCCCACTATTTATTTTGAGAAAATGTGGTTGGTGAGTAATACTCATGGCAAACTGTCCCTAAAATAATACTCCATTTCTTTCTTTTCCTCTTCCCTTTTTTTAAATTTTTTTTTTTTTTTAAGAGAGCTGGTCTTTTAAAGCAGGTCGAGGGTCACCCTAGAAAGTGACAGCAATTTCCATGGAGCCACTGTGCCAGGGAGTAAATTGAATATCTGCAATTTTGTAGAACCAGAGTCTCCCGGAGGAATAAGTTTCAGGTCTTAAATCTTGGAAATATATTGTGAGGTGCTAATGGTTATTTTCTCTTTGCTTTGGATGTGCATTAATAATGCGTGTGTCCCATTACACCCATTCTGATGAAGGATTTAGCCGTGTTACTAAATTAATTGAAAGACTTCTTTTTTTTTTTTATCAGATTTTTTTTTTTTATTTTATTTTAAATCTCTTCTCTGAATAAATGATTGTTTTAGGGAAGGATATTCTGTGTCTTTCATACATGAAAAAAACTGAGCAGTTTCTCCAAGTGTGAAAACAAATGTGGTGACTTCTGTGAGCTTCAGGGCTTTTTCTGGTGCTAACGGTACCTTCCCAGTCTTGACAACTTTTACTTAACTTATTTAGTCCAGCAACATGTTTAAATCCAAGCACATAAAAAAATCTTATGAAATGCACTCTGTACTACCAAGGAGCTGCATTTATTGCATTTCAGTACACTCTCCTGGGGAGGAAGTCGGTTCTTAACACTGATATTTTTTAAAAAAACTCAGTCGGTACAACAAAATGGTTTAAAGCAGAGGTGACTTGCCGTGGGTGTGTGCTGCGTGTGCCCGCGCAGCCCGGCGGCAGCGTGCCCCACTGACACGCTCCTCTGGAAGGGAAAAAACGAGTTTGCAGATGGGAAGCTCAGCTGAAAATAGAGCATCTCCGCTTTGAGCCTTTGACTTCTCCCTGACGTTTATTTGGCTGCTGCCTGCAGTTACCCTGAAACAACGGCAAGTGCTTCTCTGTCCTTGAAGCCCCCCCGTGACAAACCTGCTGTTCTCCCGCCGTGTCTGCGCGGGGGGGTCCCTGCGGGGTCGGGCTGGGGGGGGGCAGCTCGGGAGGAGGTACAGTCGCAGTGTGGTGCACAGTCGCAGTGTGATGCACAGTCAAATTGTGGTGTGCCAATTGCCCGTGCAATTTGTTTGATAAACATCACCTGGCAAATCCAGAGAGCTGGAGCATGCTGAGACTTGAATTTCTTTCTTTACAGAGCAAGTACACTTGGTATTCCATGCAGACCTAGCCAATGTGTTTCCTAAGAACAGGGCGCAGGTTCTGTGCTTTTTGTTTTGTCACAGGCATTTTAAAGGGCTGACTTTGAAGCAGTGAATGGATGGAAACACGGGTGTTTGTTCTGCGCTGCCTGAGACTTCCTTCAGCTTTTCTGTGATTTATGTCCTCTCCTCCAGCCGGGGGAACAGCGTCGTCTCTCAACGATGGCAAGGCACCCCACATGAAAGTGTGGGAAGAGCTATAAATTGTTCTTACCTACAAAAGTGGATCAAATAATAGTGTAAACTCTAAAACTAAGAGGAAGAAATGAGTGAGGGATCAATAGTAGCCTTTTTGTTTTAAATGATATTCAGAAATTGTTCTCAAAATATTCAACAGTCACATTTTTAAAACGAAGGTGAGGGAAAAAGCTGAATGGAGTTGTTCAGACTCTCTTTCCCTCACACCACGATTACTTCTGTCTAAAGTAATTGCTCTTTAATAAGCTGTTGTGATTTCAGAAACAAGTTCTAGAATGCCCCACTTCGCATTGAAGATTTGAGCCCCTTTCAAGGTAGATGCCTATAAAAAGGCATTTCATTTGGAGGGAGCAACAGCAGACGCAGTTAATGAAAGTTAGTAAATCGACAGTAAAGGTTTCTCAAGTCAGCAGTTTTTAGCCCCTTTCTCTCTAGAGGTGCTGAAGAACTATACTGCACATCTCTTCTTTCTTTCCCTGGCTTATTTGTTTGGTTTCTGGGCCACGCAGTTTTGGGAGGAATAATAACTTGGGAGTAATTCCCAGGCCGTTTGACAGGCTTAGTTCCATTTTTTGCCACCTGGTTAATTTGGTGTGTTCTCATAGGGGTGGTGAGGAGCTGTGGCACTTGTGTGTCACACCCAGCCTTGTCTGTTATCTTGCCTGACCCAGATGATACAGTTTAGTGCCTTTTTCTGTGTGCGGTGGAGATTAGGGCAGGGCTGGGAGCAGGGCAGCCGAAGATGTGCCCAGATAAGGCTGCGGGACTGGGACATTGAGGGAGAGGGGTGGGGGTGGCAGGAGGGAGACATGGGCCTCCTTGGCAGCGCTGGTCCATCGCTGGCAGCCTGGTCTCCTACGTGAGGACTGGGTTTATAAGGTGGTGGAACTGCCACATCTTCTCACATGGAGGCAGAGCCCTGCAGACGTCGTGGCATCACGTACACCATCTTCAGTGGCTTCTGAGGAACACCCTCGAAGGGCAGCCCTGTGCCATAGTCTCCTTGCTTTTCTGGTAGGATCCCGTAAGGCACTTCTGGTACTGCTGGTGCACCCGTACAGGGAGCACTCCTGGGCAAACGTGAGTCTCAAATCCACGTGGCATCCTTCTAGCATGTCTCCTGCCCCAACTCAATATTCCTTGTCCCTGCTCTTCTTGTAAGTGTCTTGTTTGAATGTAAATGTTACCCAGTGGTGCTCGTCATGCAGCTTGTGAAACTGGGCAGAAAGTCTTCCCCAGTGCTTATCGGTGTATATACTGGTAGGTCAAAAGCTCAAGCGTTTGCTTCCATGGGTTTGGGGTGGGGTGTTCAGGAGCTCATAGAATCACAGAATGGTTTGGGTTGGAAGGGACCTTAAAGCCCACCCAGTGCCACCCACCGCCATGGGCAGGGACACCTCCCACCAGACCAGGTGGCTCAAAGCCCCATCCAGACTGGCCTTGAACCCCTCCAGGGATGGGGCAGCCACAGCTTCTCTGGGCAACCTGGGCCAGGGTCTCAACCAGCTTCTTCCACCCACAGATCCTGGGGCACAAGCTAAAGCTGCTGCTGCCTCAGTTTCCCTTGCACGTGAACCTCTCCTCCTCACTGGAAACCGCCTCTGGGCTGCAATCAGAGCTCACCACTGCTCAGTTTGGCAAGCGGAAGACATGGGTTTCTGAGTTTTTAGGAAAAGAGGTTCTAGGGAAGTGAGTCTCTAGGAGGCAAGATACAAAGAAAATACCAAATGTCCTAATTCTGGTAAAAGAAGAAACATATTTACTGTTGTATAAATCAGGACATTTTGGCTCTTAGGACCGGGAGGTGGTGAACAGAGAATGTACCCATATAAAGTAGGACTCAGCATCTCTCCTGTGGGTCCATGGGAGCAGCCGGTGACCATGACCCCCTTTCCAGCAGCAGCCTCTTCTGCTGCCTCACCAGAGCTGAGCCGAACAGCAGAAACAAACCTGCGCTACGTGAGCAGGTTACACAATTGTTAAAAAGCCAAGTCTGTCTCACAAGCGGCATTTTACGTGATACAGCAGCACATGTGGAACTGCAGAGCGAACATTATAAAGAGTTTGGACTGAAATATCAGGCATATCTTCCTTTGAAACTGGACTACATGAAGGGCAACATGAAGATATAATGGTGCATGAGCACCGCTGTCATCACCACCAGTTGGACTCCATCTACCAAGGGCTGGTCTTTCTTGGGCTGGGTTCTAGATGCAGTTCTGCGTATTGGTGCTAGAGTGTGTATAAGGTACCAACAGCTGGGAAGTGTGGGAAGTGCTAGCAATTACCAGCTTTTTTTCACTTTTGCTCACTGGAAGATTATAAGCCTCTTCCTGTTCTGTCATTCCTGCCCACACTGGCACAAGGCCGTGCTCCTCATGTAGCAAGTGTCCTCTATTCATCTAGAAGCCACCTGAGAAAGGATCTTGGAATAACCTAAACAAGGTGCTGGAATCAGGCTTAAGCTGCCGGAAACTTGCCTCCCGTTGAGTATGTCAAAAGGTATCTCCTTAGCCCTTGTCCTGCACAGCAGCCCTCTGTTGCCAGTAACTTTTGTAGGCAAATTACCTAGGAGCTTGCCAAGGAAACCTGCATCCTACAGTGACCTTCCAAGCTTGCCTCAATCCAAGATTGGGAGATGCTACCCAGGCAGTCAAGAAATTGCTGTCAGCAGAACAAGACAGGGCAGGCCCGTTAGGGAGGGGGAAGAGGAGGTCACCCACGAGGTGTTTCCAACATGAGCTTTGGAAAGGGATCAAGGCATTTGCCCCAAGGCACATCTGTAGAGAATGACAGGGGATGCCTGCTTCCATCCTTTGACTCTCTGAATTCAGTGGGATGCCTGCCTCCCAGATCCTTCTGGTGCCAATTAAATTATTCTCCCCCCTTTTCTAGAAGCATTTCAAAAAGCTTCCAGGTCCAGAAGAGTAAGAAGTGCTCAGGATTGTCAAGGCTGGAGTCCCTGCTCTGAGCCCTGGGGTGCTGCTTGGCTGAGAGCCTTAGGGCAGCCGGGGGGCGTGCAAAGGCAGGACAAGGACAGAGCAGGTGATTAACAGACTTATGAATTATTTCGAGGTTCCTTCCCCCCGTTTCAGCCCTGCACCCAGGGTGTGCCCTGCGGTGCCCGCGGGAGGGTGCCGAGGAGGAGCCAGCTCCACCAGGGTGACACGGTGCCAGTGTCCCCAGGGAGCCTGCCCTTCCCGGGCTGGCTGTGTCATCTGCGGGCACGGGGCAGGAGAAGGATGCACCATTTTGCTTTTCGCTCCAGCAGCACTTTGTGAGGGTACTTCGTGGCTGACGTGCCTCACCCCAGACAGGAACTGAAGGTCATGAATATGGCAGATTGATATTATTTTTTTTTTCAAATTGTGTTTAAAAAGAATAACAAGAAGGCGAGGTAGGTGGGACTTTTCCTATGCTAATTGTGAAAGCGTAGGAGATTCTCTCTGAATAAACTCAAGGGCTCCGTATTTCTCTTTCCCTAGCCAGCTCTCCTGGCTGTCCCCAGGCCGCCTGCCACAACACACCCAGCCTGGTGACAGGCTCCTGCAGAGGTGGCCTGGGATGTGAGCGGGAGGCTGGCTGTGGTGGCAGGAGATGGGCTGGTGGCCGGGTGGGACAGAGGTGGAGGTCCGTTCGTGACTTGGCTGCGGGTGGCAGCGGGGACGAAGCTCTGCCCACGTCCTGGTCCACGTGTGCCCGTCGGGGCTGAGCCAGCACCCCTGCCCCTCGCAGGCATTGCCACCAGAGCCCGGAGAGCAAACAGGGAAGTGGCTGTTGAGGAGCAGAATGACAAACCCATGCACACGTGAGCACCCTGGCTGTCAGCCGCAGCCAGCTCCCGTGTTGGGCTCTGCTGGTGAAATTACGTCACCACATCTGCCTGGTCCTGTTTGAACAGGGGCACCAGAGATGGGAGGAGGAGGAGGAGGAGGAGGGGGAAGAGTGGGCGGGCGGGAAATCACCCTCAGTCTTTCACCCGGGCAGCCCTCAGCGTGTTGCTTTGGGGGCGAGAGGGGCTGTGGGGGTGCCACCTGTGACAGGAGTGCCCCAGGCTGCCTGTGTGTCCAGCAGAGCCAGCAGCAAAACGCTCGGTCGGGTGTGTAATGGACCCAAAGAAGGGGCAGGCATGTATGACTTGGGAAGGTGCTGCTCTTGCTGCGCTGATTTATGGACCACGTGGAGATTCCTGGCTGAAGGCTATGAGCTAGGCAGTCTGGAGAAGCTAGAGGTGCTACCAGGAATGCAGGATGCTCTGGCCCCAAGAGGGTGACGTTGCTTACGTGCTGCCTTGCTCGCTAGGGGAGGTCTGGCTGCAGGTGCTCTCCACACTGTTCATGCTTTTAAAAATCAAATCGTCCATTTCTTACAATTTGGAAGTTCTCCTGGAAGCGAGGACTGGGATTCACATACAGCTTTTATTCTCACCGTCTCTGTAATAAGTGTTGAAGAGTTGGGGGGTTACACAAATGTACACAATACACATGTGGGAGAAGTGAATAGAGCATGCTCCGCTAGGTGAGGCATCTCTAGCTTCTGCTATTATCAGGATAACTGGCAAATCATTCTTCACTAAATATATATTCAGCAAAAAAAAAGGTTGAAGGTCTTTGTTTCCCTTCCAAGGCTATTTGGAGGGAGGGCAGTAAGCTAGAGCAGAGTTTCTGAGCTGGAGAAATCCCCCATGACGACTGTAATGCTTAGTTTTAATTATACTTACAATTGATGGTCCAACACCTTCTTGGCTGCCGCTTTAGCCTTGTGTCCCTTTACTTTCAAACTGGAAAGAGGCACGTCTGCTCCCAGCCAGCCAATGTTATTGATAGATTATTTGAGGAAAAGTGAAGTAAAAGCGGGCTGGTTGGCTTCTGGAAGGAGGGCGAGTGCTGGGGGAAAATACTTGATAAGGCACGTGTAACCCCTTCGCTCTGGCTGCCCACGGCGGGAGAAAATTTGGCTCACTGGTTCCAGGTAAAAGCTGGTGTGATCCCTCAGCTGTCGCACTGTCTGCGCTGGTGTTTTCAGGTCTCTGGGTGTCTGCTGGCGGCGGGGACGCGGGTGTCACAGGGTGCCCTGTCTCCCCGTCCCGGGGCCCTGCAGCGGGAGCCGGGGGAAGCGTGTGGCCAGGGCACGTGGAAAGCCCTTCACTGCTTCACGCAGGCAGGGCCAAAACAAAAGGGATTGCACATGACGGAAACATTTGCGTGCTGTTTCTCATGTAATTTATTATTTGTTTTGTTCTTTATCAAAAAGCAATCTGATTTCCCTTCCTCCTTTTGAATAACCAATGAAAGTTTTGTTTGCTTTCCCCTTTCCTTGCCATCTGGGAGTCAATCAATGTTTTGCCCTTGTTGGGGCACGAATGCAGATTGATTTCAGAGATACATACTTCTGAATAACAGATACAAAAAAGTAGTATCGGTAGAAGTGTCAAGGCTGAAAGATAGTTTATTTGATTTGTAGAGTGATAAACTGGTAAGTGTAACCTGACTGAATGCAGTGGCAGGCACCACGGGGATTATTGCCCAGTTACTGCTTCAGCTAATTCCACTGCCATCAGGGCTGTCATTAATAATTAATGCGGTGGCTGCTGCACTCAGAGCCACCACTACTAAGTGTCCTCCTGATCCTTCCTTTGACATGGAAAAAGAAGCATGCAGACACAATTGTTTTATATCTAATAGGTCATTTCCCTCTTGCCCTGAAGAAAATGACCCATTAGGTAGAAGTAGTGCTCTACAGTTTCACAAAGGAGAAGATAACTATGGGATACAAAGACCTGCTAAAAACCAGAAGAATTATTTATGTTTTGCATATATTATCTCTGGTGGAGCTTCAAGTCAAAGAGGTCAGTATGCCAAAAGCTTCTGAACTCTGACACATAGGTATTGAGCAACACTGATGGTCATAAAGCACCTAGTATTTTTTTAATTGAAGTGAATAATGGTACATCTCAGGATGCCATGTTACTTTAGATGCTTTTGTAGAAAAAACCTGTTTGAGCTCACAATAAAAAAGATTTATTCAATAACTATGCTTTCTGCTTTTGATTACCCCCCTTCCATGGCAGAGAGGAATGCGGTTTTGATCTTACCTGAAATCACATCTGAGAACCCTTTAACAAAGAAAGTCTCCTGAATTCAGCAGCTTGCAAGAATGAGGCTCATCTCCAAAGCCACAAGTGCCCGGCAGCCGTTCTGAGTCCCTGGTTCTGTCTCCTGCCGTGGGTGAGAGGATCCCAGCCCGGAGGCTGGGCGGGAGGCGTTGGGCAATGCTTGTTCAGTGCAGCGGGGTTTGGCCAACACACGCCGCGGAGACTTGGCAGCGGGACGGCAAAGGCAAACTCTGCCGAGACCTGTTTACCTTTTGGTTACTACAGACCCTGGCTGGGGCTTACGGCCGATCCCAGGCGACGGGAACAGGAGCTGTGGTCTCACCAGTGTGGAAGTTGGTGTGGCTGATGTTTTGCATTGGAATGCGTTCACTGCGGTGGGTGTGAAACTGTCCCCGTCGCTCCTCACTGGATTAGGCCAGGTCCTCAATGGGTGTCAGTTTAGTAAGTTCGGAGACCATAGAATCACAGAATGGTTAGAGTTGGAAGGGACCTTAATGCCCATCGAGTTCCAACCCCCCTGCCCTGGGCAGGGACACCTCCCACCAGCCCAGGTTGCTCCAAGCCCCATCCAGCCTGGCCTTGAACCTCTCCAGGGATGGGGCAGCCACAGCTTCTCTGGGCAACCTGGGCCAGTGTCTCACCACCCTCACAGCAAACAAGTTCTTTCTGTGTGCTTCTAGAAGGTTTTATAAATATTCCCATAGCTGCTGCTTTAGTTGAGATTATAAGACCGACCTCCTGTTGTATACAGCTATCTGAAGTTGTATGTGCTTTATACATGCATTAAATGACTTTTCATAGTCATTTAACTTCTACCAACTCCTTCCAAATACACCAGACTTTTCCTAATGTGCCGTGTATTTACAGGTGTCTCCTTCTGCTTCTAGATTCTGCATTATTGGAAAGAATGCAAGTAGAAAAATTAACAAAATAACCTGTGCAGAAGTGGGTCAGTCTCTGGAACACCTATTGTCTTCTTAATTAATCTTAAACTTCTGGTCTACAAATCTCTACAGGCTGCTACTCTGAGAAGTGGTGCCCTAAAGATTTTTTATTTTTTTTTTTAATTTTTTTGATACATGAAGGTGTGAAGTGCTGACAGTGAAGGCTGTGAGATCTTGTATTATAAACTTCACTGCTTCAAACATTTAGGAAGTAATTGACTTCCCTGTAGCACTAGGTCGTGCTGTCCTGCAGTAGTTGTTGGACGTAGGCTTGGTAAGCTTCTTTCAGAGTTAGACCATGAACTGTACCTCCTACCTGAGTGTCACAAAGGTGTCCTTCAGTGCCTTCTAGAAAGCACAGGTTAAACTTTCTTATTTGAAAGAATCCTGCTACGGATTTTATATATGTAATGTATTTTTAAGTTATTCTACAGTTGGTTTTAAACCAATTACCAATATGCAACCAAACTGCCAGAGTACTAGTAATATTTTGTGTGTAGTCTCAGACTATAAATCATTTACAATATTTACTTTTTCCCTTAAAGCCTCTTCCTTTTTAGTAAGAGGATTATATAAGAATTAGACAACCCCCATTATCCACCCTTTTCTCTGCCAAAAATAAATGAGATATGAGTTCTTGCGGTCAGGAGAAAAAAAGTTCAAAGGCTAAATAGAATAAATAAGTTCATTAGAACCAAGATTTTCTTAGAACTGTAATATTAAACCAATTTTGGAAATGTTTAATTGTTGTCAGTACTCTTCTAAAAAGAGCTTATTTAGAGAGTACTTGGCTTATAAACAGATGCATTTTGCGAGGAGCCCTTCCCTGCCCACTGCATCGTCACTGCAGCCTCCTCTCCTGAGCCCAGCGCCACCTTCTTGGCCCGGCTCTCACTGGGTTTGTACCTTATTGTCCCAAAATGCTGTTTCCACGGGTTGAGGTGAGCAGCCAAGCCAGCAGTCACGAAGATTTGCAGTTCCTGCAAGTTCTGTGAAAATCGTCAGCTGGGTGGAAGGGGCCCAATGCCTTGACTGGGGGAGCGAGGGGCTTTAACGTAAACCTGCACTTTTGTTGTTGGTCGGATAATCAGCGTGGGAGAGAGGATTTTGAAACCTCGCGGTTTGCAGATGCGATATAGACAAAGCTAGAGAAACCCACACGTGGTTTGGTCTCTCTGCGCTCGCAGGTGGGTTTTTTCTGTGCATGGCTCTGTGCCACCATCACTCTGTGGAGGAGCAGGGCTTAGGGGCACCTCTGAAGTGTCCCAACAGAGCTGTAGGGTTCTTCGTGATGGTTTTTCCTAATGGAGCAGAACCAGAAGTTGTTTGCCCTTTTCTAAACAGGAAAGGTCAAAAGTGAATGACACTAGTGTGCTCATAGTTCTGTTCCCAGGTTTGTGTTGCCCAGACAAATTGTGATGGATGACATTTCTGAGCATGTATGAGTTTGTATGAGCATGCATGTATGAGTTTTGCAGAGCTTAAAAGGAATAGTGCAGTTGAAATGGTGTTTTCTGGAGCCCTTTTGCCACCTTTATGTCTCTCTGAAGGCTATTCTGTGGGTTTGAAAAATGTAGGAAGAAAACATTTTTGCAGACGTGGATGCTCTAAATATTTGTTCATTGAAGGGATTTGGAATCACTGGTCTGCAGAACATGTGTTGGTGGCCTTCAGACAGCTGACCACAGGCGCTGCCCCAGACACCAAGTGTGTACTGGATGGTATCTCATGGGGTTCTGTGGGGCAGAGGTGGATCTCGTGTGAGTGCAAACAGAAGCAGTGAACTCTGTATATCACTGCCCTGTGAGAAAAGCATTTGAGAACTTCTGTTCCAATATTATATAAGGGCGACACCCAGTGCAATAAAATTACAGCCACCAAAGGCTTCCTTGTTAATGGAAAAGCAACTAAACAAACTTGAACAAACCATTAGTTTTATATGACTTTATTTGCTCTTTTGCATATCCACTGTACTCTCAGGATATATATTTTTTTTTCTTAGACTTCATCTTGTTCAGAGGTATGACATGGCATCGTGGTGGTCTAATACATGAGACATATTTTACATAGATTTTTCCCCAGTATAATAAGTGAGGATTATTTTATATGAGCAAAATTCCAAGGTGCTGAGTCGTTGCCTCTATCGTCATGACTTTAGGTATGGCCATGTCTGAATGATGTGGAATTTTTTAACAACTCTTCAGGCTTGAAAACTGCTGACAATATAAGTCCAGAGTTTCTGTAGGTCAGCCCTTCATTCCTGAACCCGTCCCTAGGGAAAGAATGAGGAAGAAGGAACAGCAAAATAACTCCAGGAGACTTTCTCCTGAGGGGAGGTGAAGCATAGCTGTTAGAAGTGACTAGAAGAAGTAGCGTAACCCTGTTTGAGTTCTGTGGGTTCAACCAGGTTTGTAAAAAGGGAACCTTAAATAAATAATAAATAATCCTTAAATAAAGGATTAAAAAATAAAGAATCGCACTGAGAAGAAAGAGGCATAAACAAAAATGGATTTCAGTACTTCAGTGCAACCTCATGTATCAGAGTTGTTTATAGATATTAGCTTATTAAGCAAAAACCAAAAGCAGATTCTTTCAATCTTGGATATACCACAAGATCAGAATCTCTCAGTATGAATTCTTGGGAGAAAGATTACAAGCTGTCAGCACTGGGTAGAAATTATGTTCTTGTTCAAAAGACACATGAGTGAAGGGTGCGACACTGAGCAGCTCAGGCTTCCAGGAAAGAGGGAGTCAAGAAATGAATCGGCAAGCATGAAGAAAAGAGTATTTAAAATGTCAAGGACTAGATATCTGTTATGAGATACGCATTTTTTTCTTGTCTTCGACTTCAGCCAAGGCTCTCCTTTCCCAGGCTACGCTGTGGTCTACTTTTGGGAACGTAGCGAGTAGAAGTATCTGCCTATTCAAGAACTTCCCTGTAGAAATGAGAGAAAACGAAAATATACCTTTATATAAATTATATAGTATCCATGCCTTTTTTTATGACCTTCGTGAGCATAAACATAGTATTGTAATATATTAAACTTTTTCACTTTCTGTTTCCAGTCTTCTTTCTTTCAGTTTTCTTAAGCTAGGATGTCTGATAGACCCTTACATAAAAGATATACAGAATATTTACTGATTATTTTAGCATATTCCTGTTATTTTTTTACTGTTGTGAAGTGCAAAGTTCTAGACTTTATACAACCAACCTTAATTTCAACAGGGGCTTGTTTGTTTGCCTCTGAGTCTGAGCTATTTGGAAATAATCTTTGTAGGGAGACATGTCTGTAATTTACACTATTAAAGAGCTATTGCCCTTCTCCAGTAATAGCATTCACAGCAGCAATGAAGAGGCAGGATGTTGTCTCAGCCAACGTTTTATGGAACCCCAAATTAAAATGGTTTCAAATTGTTTGAAAATCAAATCTGCTTGCCTTGACTGTGAGCTTGGAAGACAGGGAAAGCACTGGGAAAACAGATGTGGTTCCTACTTTTAGTTGGGAAGAGGAGGAAGGGAAGGAGGAAGAGAAGGGGTGGATGGGTGGTTCTAGACCAATCAACTAACTCCAATTTCCAGATAAATTCTGGAATAAAAATTCCAACTACATGTAAGTACTTGAAAGATCACACTGATATGAATAATAATCAATAAGTTGTGTTGTGCCAATATTATTTCTTTATTTGATAGGTTAAAATGTCTTTTGTAGAGAGAGGAAGCAGTAAATTTAATCTATCTCGGCATTACTAGTGTTTTTGATACTGTTATTTATGATATGCTCATGCAGTAAATAAGGTAGAGAAATATGGCCAAGGCAATGTATAATTAGTTGGCTGCAAGACACAGAATTCAGATTTCAAACATGCTTGGTGCTGAGAGTGCTGGGTGGGCTTTTGCAAGGGTGGGCTCTTGCAAGGGCCTGGTTTGTCTTCCTACCAGCCCTGTTGGGTTCTCAGATGCCATGGAACTGTAAGGGGTATAATGCCTATTGGAGAAAACAGGCTAAATATTGAAAATAACCTTGATGAGCTAGTAGTGTTGGGTGCGGGAGAAGGGAAATAAGGATTTCAACAGGAAGGTGTGAAAGATCTGCAACTGGCAGGAGTAAGCCAGTACAAAAGCAAAATGCAAACTTGTGGACGTGACTCTAAAGCGGACAGTGAATAAACGCTGCCTTTTTCTGTAACATCTTTCTGTGCTTCTCCCCTTACAATCTGTGTGGGAATGTGTGGACAGTGCTTTCTTCTGTCCTTTCGGACCTTTGCCTGTTGGATCTGCCTTTGTGCCTTGGATCCTGTTCTTCGTGCTTCACAAACATTTTTGCTCCTCCTTCATTTCCTGTCATACACTTTGGTCTTGAGTTCAGATTATTGAGGACCCACGACTTTGTCAAGCTGATCTCTTGTCAAGTGTTCTTGTTCTTTTTTTTAAGTGGTGCAATTGCTTTAATTTTTCTCTGAAGAAGTGCTTTCACTGCTTTTCTGCTGGTGAAATATAATCAGTTCCTTGAAAGTGGCATCTTCTATCTTGGTGCCCACTGTTCTTCTTATTCCTCTTTTATTTTCCTAGAAATGCTAAACTAGCATGGAATGGTTCAGCTACTTGACCTGCCTGCGTATGCACAGCTGATTCTCCTAGAAGTGACAGGACAAGGGGTAACTGTTTTAAATTGGAGAGGGGAGATTTAGATTAGATACCAGAAAGAAATTCTTTGCTGTGAGGGTGGTGAGAGCCTGGCCCAGGTTGCCCAGAGCAGCTGTGGCTGCCCCATCCCTGGAGGGGTTCAAGGCCAGGTTGGAGGGGGCTTGGAGCAACCTGGTCTGGTGGGAGGTGTCCCTGCCCAGGGCAATGGGTTGGAACTCGATGATCTCTAAGATTCCTTCCAACTCTAACCATTCTATGATTCTAAGTGCCAATTGGGAGTCTCCTTCTCTCTCTCCTTTCTTCACCTTCTCTGTCAAACTGTGCCCCCCCCATCCTGTCATGTCCCCCCCACCCTCCTGCCCCCAATATCATTAATAGAATTTGCTTTTCTTTCCCAACACAGGAGAGATTTTTGAACAACTCTATGGGTCACTCTTCTGACAACTCTATGGGTTCTGGGTCTCCTCACCTGCCCCTGGTCACGTCCAGCGTAACCTCTTCCACCTTCCCCCCATGCCAAGGGGGTGCTCCCCAGGTCCCCCTGTTCCCTTGCCATGCCTCTTCCCCCCCCCGGGCTGTCCTCCTCACTCTGCTCTACATCCAGCCCCCCACGAATTACCCCATCCATTCTCAGTGATGCTAATTGGCAAAGGCAATCAGACTTGATATTTAACACGTTCAGGGGCTTCTATTCAGTTTCCCTCCTTTATTTCAGCAGTACAGATGTCTGAAGCGTTCCATGGAAGGACTATTTGGTTTTGTTTCCTTGCCGCCTCGTATGATTTATTTTAAGGATTATCATGCCAGATGTCTTGCTCCCTTCTAGTAAGATATAACTGGTAGGCCATCAGGAGAGACATTTCCAGTGAAGAGATGAAATGTTACTGGTAAGATGCAATTAAAACACAGATCTGGAAGAGGGGAATGGGAGCATATCCAAGAAAAATAGAAGTTGACAAGAACTGATGCAGAGGCTTGAGATTAAAGGGGCAGAGACTCGAGTCTGTAGCGCAACCCGGAGCTCTGGGGCATCAGCCCGTTCCCTGCCGGAGCCAGAGAATGGGGCTGTTTCTCGGGGAAATCCGGCGAGGGAGCGCGGGGCGGCAGGGCTGGGGAACGGACGGGCGGCCGCTGCCGCAGCAAACGCACCCGGGTCACGGGTGACTTCAGGCGAGACGGTGGGAGATGGCTGATAACCGGGGGAGAAAGCACATTTCTGGAGGAGTTTCCGCTAAAGGCAGCGGTTAGGCTGTGGAGCGGCAGAGAGAAAAAGAGAGAAAAAAAAGAGTGTCGGAACAACAGGAAAATACTCCTGCCAGGAGGCTGTAGGGGACAGGGTAAAGTGACCCGACAGGAGCTCCCCGACTTGAGCTTTAGGAAAGATTTCCAAGCCACTGAAGTCTGTCTCTCATACTCACTTTCATTTTCATTTTTGATACAAACTTGTTAATATCCCGTACATAATTAAAAGCAGGGATTGGTTTTTCAAAACCGCACAAATGTAACTTCTCTGATTCTTTGAAGCTGTGAGTTAAAAAGAGGAGTTTTCTGGGGAGAGAAAAGACTGATTCATTGGTTTTAGTGATTACTTAAAGGCTAACTGGTAACTCCTGGTTATATTTAGCTTATTCTTTGTCCCCAAGAATTGATCACTCATCTTGAAATCAATGGTTGCCAAGTGACAAGCAATTGAGATATAATTTGATTACTTGTGCACAAATAAAATATTGCCTTGGCCTGTAATGATGGTACCAAGGCAAAGGTTGTGGTTTTATCAGAGTTTTGGAGGTTTTAGCAAGACACGTACATAATTTTTGGCATTTCCATAAGCCTCATGCAAATTTCAGTTAATGTGTGGAGCAATTTGCAGGATGTTCTTTGTGTTTATGTTCAAGGGTAGAATAAGGAGGCACACTTGGGGGTTGGTTTAGTTGTTTGGTTTTGTTTTTTTTTTTAATCCTGTAATATCATATTTAAAAAAATATTTTTGACAGAAAAAAAAATTAAATTATTCTGTGCAAGTCTTCTTTGCTGGGAGCTCTGGGTGGCTGAGCACCACCAGCACCGGCAGAATCAGTGTTTGCGGCTTATTTCTTCTAGTTCATCTGAGCAGGGGGGCAGATTGCTGCTGGATGTGAATTCGGTGATTGTGAATTTCCTCAAAATACTGAAATAAGATGTTGCAAAGACCAGTCACAAGAACCATAATGAAAGTATGTTGTTCTTATTTTACTAAGCTTCGTTTGTGCTTCTGCAGAATTATATTATTGCAAATTGGATTCTTTACAAGGGGTAATTGTTTTTCTGACAATTAAAGTGAAAATAAGACACTTAACAAACATAAGAGAAGATATATTGCCCCTGTATCATCCTCAATTTATGAGAAGTGTGAATTTCAAGCGATGGTTATTGTTTCTGTCAGATTTCACTAGTACAGAAGTTTGAATTCAAAATTATTAAATTCTGTCGAGGGAGATTGTACTCAGTATTGTTAGTATTTATTACTTTATCGCTGGCGTGAGTGTTCACGCAGTGACTCAGATTAGACTGTCTGAAGCGTTGCACCTGGGATCACCGAGTAGTAGCTGTGTGTTGATGGGGAGCACAGGCATTGCCCAGCCCAGGGTCCATGGGTCATTTTGGCTGCACTTTCCCAGGAAGCAGACGTGGAATTTGTTCTCTTTGCAGCCATAAGGGTGAATTTCAGCCCTTTGTTGTGCTGGAAGTGTTTCACTGCTTCAGCGGGGGCTGGGAAAATGCAAGTGCCCCTTTCCTAAGGGATGCTTCTGTGTGAGATCGTCCATCTCCCTTCTGGCAGCCTTATGGGTGACTTTTATTTTTCTTTTACTTATCAGTTGCAATATCTATTACTACTATATAGACAACAACAAAACACATCATGTAAAAATTACTTGGTGTAATATGTTAATGAACAGCAGGAGTAGCGAATGGCATTATAAGAGCTACAGGCAGATGCTGTCACTTTCCCTTTTGTAAGGCTGTACAACTGCCTTTGTCAAAAATGGGGTTCAGACAAAAACTTGCCTTCTTGCATGTGGTCTGTACTTGAAGTGCAGTGATGGACATGACATGGGGTGGAATTCTGACCTGAACAAAATACTGCTTGTTTTGATATGCAATATCAATACCTTATATAAACAGCACATAGAAGATGATTTCCTGTAAAAATGTAACAGCGAGGCACTTTCTCGCCAGTCAGACACGGTGTGGGAGCGTCTTGTAAGGGTTTAAGTCTAGATGGTGCTTTTTTCCCCCCTGATTCTTGTTTCACTTGGCTTTTTCTTCTGTTTAATGAAGGAAAGGAAGGACTTTGGATCATGAAGGGCTGTCAAACAAACATGAGCACTTAGGAAGATGATGTCATCTTCATATTTTATGCATCTGTGGAGAGCAGAATGGAGATACAAAGGAAGAACAGGGAAATGGGTATTACTTCTGTAATTACTTCTGTGGCATCAGCTGTTCTCTTACCAGATTGCAGCATCACAGCTATGGAAGAGATACTGTAAAAAAAAAAAAAAAAAAAAAAAGCTGAAACAGCTCAGGAAACAAACCCAAGAGCGAAGTGTAAATATTGTCTTCAACAAGAGCTTGTTTGGTTGGGTTGATCCCCACTCGGCACGCTGCTGCCCGCCCCGGGAGAGCTCTGCCAGGAAGAGCCTCTTCCCTGGGGAGGTGCGGTGAGGCAGGAGCCGGGGGTCCCCGGGCGAGTGGAGATGGCACAGACGGGGCTGGGGGGCAGAGGGAGCCTCGGGGGGCTCCGCTGAGGCCTGGGGACCAGATGGGGTGCTGTGCCGATGAACGGGGCGGGTTAGTGTGGGAGGATAGTGCCGATAAAACATGTGCTGCTTTAGAAGTTAGAGCGCGAGGCACTTTAGACCTGGTTAATGAGATACGTGTAGTTTATAATGTAGTGCCGGCAATCCGTAGGTGTGTGACCAGCGCGTCCCGCTCGCCAGGAGCCCGCTCCTGCGGCTGATGCTCCGCCAGAGGGAGCCAGACCCGTCTCTGAAGCGCCGGCACTAACGGCTGCTCCCCCGGGCAGCGCGAGCCCCCGGCGGCCCCGGCCCCGGCTGCGGGCAAAGCGCGGGGGCGGCACGGAGCGGGGGGCTCCCGCCGGCCAGAGCGGTGTGTGCCCCCTGAGCCCCGCCGTGCCGGCAGCGACGGGCACCGCCGCGCCGTTCTGCTGCGGCAGGGCAAGGGCCGTAGTTACTGCAGCTGCGTATAGCCCCCCATCACTGCTTACAGCCCCCCGTCACCGCTATTGG